>VMOF01000388.1:48229076-48629076 GCA_011764245.1 Trialeurodes vaporariorum | reverse complement strand
ATTTTCACGATGAGAGAGAGAGAGAGAGAGAGCTCCTTCTCCGCTTAACTCAGAGCTGTCTCCTTTGCTCAAGTTTTTATATCGACGCTGGATGTGTATAATGTATACATTTTCAGCTTTCCTTTCATCACGAGAGCTTTCCATCGCGCGCCGTCTCCGTAGACGACATCTCGCGTTGGCGCACAGTAGGGAGTCAATGGAAGAGGCCGGACATGCTTTGTAAACTTTAGATGCTTGTATCTTCGTTAATACGCAACGCGGAATTTTGAATGTGATGTCATTAGTTTTTTCGTAAAATTTACTACAAGAATCACCCCTCATAATGTGTTTTGTGACCGTAAAAACACAAAAAAATTGCGTTTTTCATAAATTTCAAGTCCGCGACCTATCCCTCGCTCCACTGTGCGGCGTCGGACGGTGGTGTCGGTGGCGCCCTCTGCAGAGCTCGACGGTAAACATCTTGCAAAACAATGATTTTTATACAATGCAAAATGGATAGAAAAACGGGTATTGCGCTTAACATAAAAAGTTGTTGTTTTTTGCTATATATATAACATTTTAGAGCTGATACTATAGTGCAAAAACCATGTTATTGGACTTATTTCATGCTCTAGAATGAATGATGTGACACTTGTTTAAGTTATTTTGCCATTTTTGTTCGTAATCTTGAATTGTATATTTATGAAATTATGTCTGGGAAATTCCATGATTTGATCCAGAGGCGTAGCCGCGGGGGGGGGGGGGAGATAGTTTTCACACCAAAATTTACCCTAAAAAAAATAATTTTTGATGTTTTCAGACAAATTTGAGCAAATTAGTATCTATGGAACCCCCCCCCCCCTTCCTCCCCCCGGAATAGTTCCTGACTACGCCACTGATTTGATCCACAGTGCGGCGTGCAGAGACTACAGTTCTCCCAGTGGCGAGGCGTTCGATTTGGCAACGTTATTTTCTCCCATTTAAAAACAGTAGAGAGGTCGATATGCTTGGTCATCGCCAATGACTGAACCGTTCGACTATTTTGGTGACTTAAAATGTAGAAAATACATAGTTGCCAAATTTCACGCCTCGCCACTGAGTTCTCCTATGTTTCCCACTTTATTTGGCTGCAAAAACGCACTATGCTGAAGCATTATTTGAGTATCAAATCGCATAGATTGCAAGTAAAATTAAGCGCTCTTATAAATCTTATATTTGCGTCAAAGTTAGGTTAGGTTTTGTAAAATCCGACTTCATACGAAATCTTTGAAATTTTTTTCCGGATAAATTGTAATCAAAAATCACAACAGCACCCAAAATTGAAGAGAAATTATTTCAATGGGGCAGTTGTAAGGGTCTGTAATTTTGTTTTTTTAAAATAGAAAATGATATTACTTGATGAGCTGAGAACAAAAGTGCCTTTGTTTTTGTCCTAAATGTCCCGATTTTGAAGATACACACACGCGTAAAGTTGTAAAAAATCGTGTGCGTAGTGATGTCACCACGCGGAATTTCCATTTAAAACAATGTATTTTGGGCCAAAATCTCATCCCCAGAACAAAAGCACTTAATTAGAAGCCAAATGCATCTTATTTGTTCTCAGCTCATCAAGTACTTTTAGGAAAAAACACAACATTTTAGACCCTTGCAACTGCCCCATTGGGGGTAAAAGTACTGACAGAGTTGAAAGGTAATAACGAGTTGTTTACAAGTGCCATAGTACCTGCACGGAGGCCTGCTTCAAAAAATGGGGCTGTTGGAAACTTTCCCTTCTAATAAATGGAGTATTAATTTAAACATTTTCAGCGAAGAAACGATGGCGACATGCACGAACCGAACATATACGTCGCAATTCATTCGTTAAATTAACAAAAGCTTTTAAAAAGTGAATCTGTAATGGCATCCTAACGCAGGTATCAAGTGAGTGTGAGGGAGGGAGGAGTCCCATTCAATTAGTCGTTTTTTATCATGCTCCCAAAGGAGATTCATAGAGTAAGCATCCGCTAGAGTAGTGAATCAAATAGAATCTCCCTCACCAGAAATACCAGCATAAAGAAAGTGACAGATTAGATGGGTACCTCCCTCCCCCCTACCGTAATAACTGTGTCACGCCGAGGCTGTTATCGTCTCACCTTTTGAAAGTTTTCATTCATTTAACGAATGAATTTAGGAAGTTTTTAGCGTCACCGTCGTAAGTTTTGCTGTCGAGAACCAATTTCGTTAAAATGTTCTGAATTTCTTCATAAAATCGTTATAATTTTAGTTCAAGATCCAATAGGCGGTTTTTAGCGCGGCGTTATAGAAATCAAACGGTTAGTCAACAATGAACTCATTGCGGCATCGGTTCTTACTAGCTGAGACAAAACCCGCGTATAGTTAATCCTAGAAAATATTGGTTTTGACAAGTCTACGGCTTTCATGAAAACATCGTAGCTTCAAACCTCAGATAGAGCAACCTGATTGGTTAGAAGCAGTAAAGAAGCTGATGTTTTCATTCAAACCTACAGTTGTCAAGTCCAATCATTTTTGGGACAGCCTTCCTACACAGTGTTTTATATACCGGCACTTGTTTCCCTACATTTCCCTCTCAAAATTGCTGTAAAATGACTCGAGAAATTCATTTTTCATTTCTGCTAGGTACAATTCACAGAAAATGCCTCTATGTATAGTATACGACTTCGGTTTGAGCACATAGGGGTCATGTGACAGTGAGAATAAGAATAGTTTGCAACGCTTCCAGAGATTTTATCCTTCTCTCTCTCTCCCGATTAGAATGCGTATGTTAGAAAAGGAAAGAACAGGAGCAGTCACGTGATTTTCGTCCAATCTTCTATCCTTTTCTAACACATGCGCTCCAATGGGTGAAAGAGAGAGAAGGGAAATTTTTTGGATCCGCTAGTGAACGAGCTTTTTCACAGGAAGACGTCATCACCAAAACCGCCAACGAAAGGAATCTGAAAAATGTCGACCCCGTGTGTACTATGCTGCATTTATGTGTCTATAGGTTTTCAGTTTATTTTCACTAAAATACCTCTGGAGATATTTTTTTATTTAATTACTTTGGTCTGGAGATTTTGACGTTTCGTTCCACCGGTGCGGTGTTATGGTCGTTTTGTCGACGTCCTATCGTCGCGGACAAAATAAATAAATAAAAAGTCAAAAGCACATAAAGCTTCGCGGGCCGTACCGCGCCGCGCGCCGCTCTGTCCGCTTGCGGAGCTTTCATGACAATGCCGAGAAAAGCTTTCATTGTGATAAATGTTTTATCTATAAACGCAACAGTCGTTTATCTCACGGGCTTTGCATTCGGAAAAGACAAATCTCAAATACACGACCTTGGCCAAGTAAGTAGAGAGTGAGGTGACGGTCAGTCTTGATAAAAAAAGAAGAAAAAGAAAGAAACTATAAGAAAGAATCGCGAGAAAGATTTGATCTATCTTATCAAGAGCCATTAGATAAAGATGGTGAAGGGAATGAAACTTCGACCGAGACAAGCTGGAGTCGTAGAGTTCTGTCGGAACTGAAAGTGCTGAATCGATGCGGCTGTATTGATATTTGATTAGAGGGCTGAATAAACATTACCGAGAAGCTGGGCTTCAATCGAGTCTAGAGAGACCCAACTCTTCGTGGGACAGTTCGTTTGCCTCACTTTTTGAACATCAAATCTAAAACTTTAAGCAAATTTTAGCGATCGAATATCATTCACTTCAAGAATTGATGATTGCTAACTGATGCTGCTGATCGGTGAAAAAGCTAGCCAATGAGAGTCGAGAATGAACTTCTGAATGATATTCTCGTGAAAATGAGAACTGCGATAATAATATTCCATTACATAACCTCTAAATCAGCTCTGAATGAAACGGCCATTTTTAACAAAAAAAACTAGCGTTTTCGAAGCGAAAATTATGTTTGTCTCATACGAAAATGACTTCTACGCATGGTCTGTACAGTAAACTTTATTCGAAAAGTTCATTTCCGAAATTATTGTGGCGAAAGGAGTCAAAAAGGATAGAAGATGAGATTTCTGACAACGGTTGCAACAATTCGAAAATCGAATCTACCTCCGGAGGTGAATTCGAAATTTCCAATTGTTGGAATTCAACGGTCTCCGGTGAGACCAACGAAACAATCGAATATCATCAAAATAAAATTCAAATCCATCAAATATCATACGACGGTAAATGATATTCGATCGCTAGAATTTGCTTCTTAAAGGACAAAATTGGAATTGATTTCTATTGAATCGATGCTTTGGCTAATGGGGCTGTTGCGCACTTTTTCTATAAGCGATTTAATAGCCGATTCTGGTGTAGAAACCTTTAAAAATAACGATGGCAGCACTAAAAACTTCCAAAATCCACTCTTAAACTCAATAAATGCTTTTGTTTGCGAGGGCGTAATGGTGGCTGAGGGTAGGAATAATGGGAGATTCCCATCTAACAGTACTCTAACTCCATCAAGAAGTGACCAATAAGAGACGACTTTCGTGTGACACCAGTGTCACTATAGGTGTCACAGTACCATTCATCGGACGTGGATCACTACTCTAGTGACTAATTACTCTGTGAATCAGCCTTGTCAGCATAGAGAGAGTGACGAAATTAAGATAGGAATCTCCCATTATTACTGCCCTCGCAAATAAAAGCGTCTATCGAGTTTAGGAGTGGATTTCGGAAGTTTTTAGTGCAACCACCGATATTTTTGAAGGATTTTACACCTGAATCGACTATTAAATCGCGTATAGCAAAAGTGTGCAACAGCCCCATTGTAAGATAAAAGTGTTTAGTTTTGACTTTATTGTTGGGTGAAGGCCCCAGGAATTTCACTGGAGGATCCAGGAATTTTATCCTTCTCTCTCTCTCTCTCTCTCTCTCTCTCTCTCTCTCTCTCTCTCTCTCTCTCTCTCTCTCTCTCTCTCTCTCTCTCTCTCTCTCCCCCATTAGAATGCGTGTGTTAGAAAAGGATAGATCAGGGGTAGTCACGTGATTTTCGCTCCCTCTATTTAAGGTTTTGTGTTTTCAGCTGATGAAGATTACAGCGTTGGTCAAATCGTCGCTTTATTGGGAGCTTTTGTTACACTGGTAAAGCTCGTTTTGAACTTGAAGTCGGAGGTTAACTCCATGTAATTTTATAATTTTGAGGTTAAAAAAAAGTAACGGATAAATTTTTCACGAGAAAGAATCAAATTCGTCGTTCAAAGGTTCGGTATAAAGGCTCTCATAAGTTCGATAAATAGTGACGACTACTGGTTCGGTGGTGGCTACTATAGGTTTGGTAGTGGCTATCATATGGGTTCAGTGGTAGCTACCATATAGGTTCGGTAGTAACTATACCATAGATTCGGTTGTCCTATCGAGCCTCTTCAGCACAGAATAATACAATCAGTATGGAAACTCCCAGATGAGCCAATGGAAACATTTTTTCGGTCTACTTTGGTGACTTTTCAAGATGGTGGACATATCTCTGTCCCTGTATCTTTCTCATTGCTTTGAACGGGGATAGTTTTAAACTTCTCAAGATGGCGGACCTGAATATAATGTTTCAAAATTATTCGAAGTTTCCATTCTGCACTGGGGGGAAAAAATCCTTACTTTTAGTAATATCACCAGAAAAGCAAAACCATATGTGAACCACAGAAGGACAGAGAGTCTATATAGTACTTTTACCAGTAAATTCTTGTGTTCATATCAGAATATCGTTACAGAACTAGAATTTCCTCAAAATGTTCAAAAACTCCGGTACATCAAACACGACAATTCTGGTAAGTGTACCATCCCTTACAAATAGGTTCACAAATTGTCGTGCTTCCGGTGCTTCTGGTAATTTTTTTTCAGTGATGATTGTACTTACATATAGTATTCTATGTGTTTTCAGTAGTCGCTATCAACGTCAATGGGTCTATTGCAAACTTTTGCTACAGCAATTCAGAGTGTTTAATCTAATGTAAAATCGCCTGAAAAGTCCATCGGTGGTATCAGAAAGTCATAAAATGCAATAATAAACTCACATGATGCGTCTAATGAAAACCAAGATGGCGGAGAAATATTGAGCAATTTGTATGCATGCACCACGAACATATCGATCACGAGTCACGACCAATCACAACGTAGACAAACACATAACCTCTACCAGTCTACCTACAGTACGGTTGTCAAAGTTGGCCATCCTTGGATGTTCGTGGTGCATGCATACAAATTTCTCGATATTTATCCGGCATCTTGGATTTCATTAAACGCCTCAAGTGAGTTTATTAATGCATTTTATGACTTTCTAATTCCACCAATGGGCTTTTCAAGCGATTTTACATACGACGTAACACTCTTAATCGTTGTAGCAAAAGTTTGCAACAGACCCATTCATTCATTCGCAGTGAATGTCGAAATTGCGGTTTGCTGCATCGTAATTTCGACAACCACGACCGAAAAACATGTTTACCGAACCGAGCCTAATGACAGCCGAGAGTTTTTTTCTCCGTTTAACGACTAAAATCATACTTTTACTTTGGATTATAGAAAACCCGTCAGTTTACATAGAGAAGAAAGAAAGAATCACACAAAAGACATAATCACGCTCGTTTGTTGCTTATTCGCTTAAGAGGGATGAAGAGGGCTTCAATACGACCTTCCGAGCTCCGCGTTAATCGATCTGAGAGCTTATAGGGAGTTGTCAAAGTCAGTCGACCAAACACAAATATTTAGAACCAACAAACATGTTTCTGAAGAAATGCCTTCCTTGAAACTTACATGCTTGGAAAAATAGAGAGAGGTGCCGCACCGTACACTGGGTCAAATCATACCTTTCTCTGGACATGAAAAGTTGGTGATTTTTTTTTTTTTTTTTTTTTTACCCTAAAAACAATTTTGTTGTTGATATTTTATCGCAAAAACCACACTAATATAGTAATATACCTATGTAAGGTCTAAAATGAATTATTTAATTAATGGGTCTGTTGCAAACTTTTGCTACAATGATTAAGAGTGTGTAATATCATGTAAAACTGTCTGAAAAGTCCATTGGTGGCATCAGAAAGTCATAAAATGCAATAATAAACTCACAAGAGGCGTTTAATGAAGTCCAAGATGGCGGATAAATATCGAGCAATCTGTATGCATGCACCGTGCGAACATCCACAAGGATAACCAACTTAGACAACCTCACTGCATGTGGAGGTTATGTGTTTGTTTACATTGTGATTGGTTGTGATTGACATAGTGAGGTTGGCTATCCTTGGATGTTCGTGGTGCATGCATACAAATTGCTCGATATTTCTCCGCCATCTTGGATTTTATAAAACGCCTCTTGTGAGTTTATTATTGCATTTTATGCCTTTCTGATGCCACCGATGGACTTTTCAGGCAATTTTACATTAGATTAAACACTCTTAATCGCTGTAGCAAAAGTTTGCAACAGACCCATTTTCAAATTTTCTTGCAATTTATTGTTCATAAATCTTGATTTCTATTCGTAAAAATTATGTCCGGGAAATTTAAAGTTTCGACCCACTGTTTGCCGTGGTGCAAAATGTTGTGGTGGAAGGAAGGAGGGAGGGAGGGGGGATGATTGCTCACCTGCAAATTCACAGAGCATCGAAAAATATTTGATCGGGGAGGGGGGGGAGCAAAAGTAGGACAGTCGGACGAAAAGAAAGGGTATAGAAAAATGTGAAGCGATGGGACAGAGAGGGTGGTAGCAGTGGGGAGGGGGAGGGGGCAAAATAAATATAAATAAAAAAGCAGAGTGAGTCGAACTGGAGGATAGCATGAAAAGAGGGGCGGGTGAGGAATGAAATATTCACAACGGGCAGACATTGAATTTGATTTTCAGACTTTGGGCGACAAGTTCAAGGTTTCGTGAAACGGCCGCCATGAGCCACTCAGTATAAGGGTAACCCATCCATCGATGTCTCCGGGTAAGGGCAACTGTAAAAAAAAGTAATACACTGTCGGCGGTAAGGTAAAGCGCACACTACTGGCCTAGTTACAATCGACATTCGACAGCGAGGATTGAGTGGTTCTCATGAAAAATCTTCATCAACTTTACTGAGGTCAGGCTGAAGGATGCGATTAAACAGTGACAACTTCATTTCGAAAAATTGACGATTGTATAAGGCTTTATAAACTCCTGGTATTCCAAACATGAAGATTCCAGTGTCCAGGGGAAACAGGAAGAAAATACGGTTAATGACAGAGAAAAATTTCAGACGATGATACGACTCTTGGAGACAGGCTCCCCACAATACTTATTTCGATAAATTTAAGTTTTGCAGGTTGCCTACTTCAGCCAAAATCTAAAGTTGTCAGGCATTCTGTTTGTCCTCGCTCGCCTGTACGACGCACTTACGTGTTAAAATCGTCGCCCGTGTAGGCCTGTGCGATGTTTGATGCGTTGATCGAAGTTACGATGTTTTCCTGCTACCGCATGGATTCAATGCTAAAGTTGTTGTCAATCGAAACTAGTAATCTATCGATTTTTCGACTAAAAACGGGCTCAAGTGTCATTTTTTCCTCTTAAACTATCTCACAAGCATGAAAAATTATCATGGTTTTTAGTGATTTCTCATTAATTTGTGACTTCTTAACCCTCTAATGACCAGGGGGGTGATCACGGAGGATCGTTTCGTTTCGGTATCGTTATCGTTATCGTTTGCATTAAATCAAATGGGCTTGCTTCTGCGCAACTCGATCGCGCAGGTGATCCCCTCCTCACCTCTTCCTACTTCAAACGATCGAGTAAACGACAGCCTCCAACTCATCGCTTCCTTTCGACCGTTTCAATCGTTACGAGAGGCTCAAAACGATTCGATCAGTTGAGCCACCCATAAGGTTACACGTAAACGATAACGATAACGAAAACGAAACGAAACGATCCTCCGTGATCACCCCCAAGGTTAGTTCAAAAAACACCGCACTCTTCCGTTCATAAAAGGGAAGGTAGTTAACTGTTCGTACTCAGAAGAGTTGGAATTGCCTATACGACAAATTGAAGGCGCTTGATGATATCTTATCCAGTAACGTCTACATCCAGAAGCGCGTTTATTCAGAATCACGATACCGGAACTATGTCAAATAGACTAGAGGAGAAAGACGAGTAAACTCGGGCTTGGCCCTTAGAGGGTTAAAACTTGTTTCGATGAATCGATCAATTTTTGATGTTTTTTGGACATCGAACTTCGATGCACAAAACTGGACATCGCACAGGCCTACGACCATGTTTCACTGATTTAGCTTTCTCTTGAATATTAAAGAAAATAATCATCCCTCAATTTCATCTTCCACTTCCGCAGGGGCGTCATTTGCGGGGGGGGGGGGGCAGGGGGGGGCATTTGCCGCCCCCCCCCCAAGGATTTGAAGTCAGGCTCAAAAACGGAAACGAAGTATATTAATGAGCAAAAAAAGGCTCTAAAATTATATTGATGAGCAAAAAAAAAAAAAAGTCATCAGATTCTCCCCCCCCCCCAAGCCGGCTCTATGGCTCTTTATATTGATGAGCAAAGAACAAACAAAAAAAAAAGTCATCGGATTTTTGCCCCCCCCCCCCCCCCCCAAGCTGAACGCCGCGAAATGACGCCCCTGCTCTTCCGTGTCCTTTAATGAGAAATGAAACCTCAAATTCATTTTCGTTAATTTCTATTAAAATGTAACATGAGAAATATCGTTAGTAAAAATTCCAAAGATATAGGTTGAACGTTGAAGTCCACCTACACTTCTGAAACAAGCTCTTTCAGTGGCAGAGCTACCGTTTGGCGTATAATTAATCTCATTTTTCAATTCACCGACGATTCCACCGTTTGAGAAAAGATTAAACAGTCCAGTTCAGTGTATGGCTGTAATACACGAGAATGCTCACATGTGTAAATCTTTTCCTCAACCTGTGAAGTTGTCGATGACTTTAAAAAAACTTGCGGATATTTTAATTCATTAACGGAGTTTCCACCGATTGAGAAAAGATTATAGAGATCAGAGTATATCTTCGCGTATTTCAGTCACACACTGACCTGAACTGTATAATCTTTTCTCAACCGGTGGAATCATCGGTGAATTGACAAATGCGATTCATTATACGCAAAACGGTAGCTCTGAATTCTTTGGCAACCCTGCTTCGCAAACAATAGACAGCAGACAGAAAACTCACAACAAACGCAAGAGCGAGGGATAATGGAAGAGGAAAATTAAAGGTTGGTGATCGGAGGAAGTATTTCTTCCCACTCAAAACTTTTCACTCGTTAGAGGAAAACATTTCTGGTCGGGCCAAAACTTCAAAAACGTTGATCTCAACGTCGCCAAGTCACGGTTAAGTTGAATCGAGTTCCTCGCAGCCAGATCTACAGGCCGATCCTTGAAATTCCCGACTTTTGGTATGTTTTAAAAGCACATTCCAGAAAACTCCTCTACAGTAAAGTTGTAGCTCGTTGAAATATACTCAAGTCGAGTCGATTCAAGTGCAGAGCATTGCTTTTCAGAGACGCTGAGCAAAAATTGCCGATTCTTAAGAAATTTTTAGTGTAATGGAGCTCTTGCGCGGTTTTGCTGTAGGCAAATGGAGTCTCGATTCCAATGTAAAATGCTGAGAAAATAACGATGAGATCATTAAAAAAGTCTAAAACTCACTCCTCGCAAAGAAAACTTAACTTGAAATTTCGGGTGACCCCCCTTGCATGTATGCACCAACCTCGGATTCGGATCCCAAACAAAAGAACAAAACCTACGAATTTGAACAATGAACAATGAGATTAATGAATTTGCTTTCAAAAAGCAAATTTGAAGGAATTAAGGGTCCATTTACACACATTTTGTCACTAGGAGCACGGTGATAACTACAGAAAAGTTCTACGTTGCGTAATAAACGAGGAAGACGGCACTTAATTTTATGTCCAGTTCTTTTGTCTGGGGTCCGAATCCAAAGTTGGTGCATACATGCATGCAAGGGTGGTCACCCGAAATTTCAAGTTAAGTTTTCTCTGTGAGGAGTGAGTTCTAGACTTTTTTAATGGTCTCGTAGTTATTTTCGCAGCATTTTACATCAGAATTGATAAGTCATTTGCCTACAGCAAAACCTTGCAAGTTGAGCTCCATTCGAGATAGCTAAACTATCACCTCGAGATTTATCTTGAGTAGAAAACCGACCGTTTATGAAGCGTTTCTGCATTATTCTCAATTTGTGCCTATTTTCACTTGAAAATCCCTGAAAACTTCCTTGAGAAATTTTGAGCCGTTTTTGTTCAAGGTGAATCTGGAGAGGACTATTAAAGTTCGAGTCGAGTCGAGTCCCGTCGAGTCAAGTCAAGTCAAGTCAAGTCAAGTCAAATCGAGTAAATCTCAGGTAAAGTCTCTGAATTGCTCTTTTGGAGTGGTAATTTCGAGAGTTCAGGAGCAGTCGAGTCCTACAGGACTTACACACTTTTTCTTTAGGTGATTTAATAGGCACTTCTGCTGTAAAATCCTCCAAAAATAACGATGGCAGCACTAAAAACTTTCAAAATCCACTCTTAACCTCAAAAAACGCTTTTATTTGCGCGAGCTTAATGATGGCTTAGGGTAGGTAGTAATAATGGGAGATTCCCATCTAACAATACTACTGTAATTCCATCAAGAATTGGCCAATAAGAGACGAGTTCATTTGAAACCGTGTCACTAAATGTCACAGTACCATTCATCGGATGTGGATTACTACTCTGATGACTAATTGCTCCATGAATCATCCTTACCAGCATAGAGAGAGTGACGAAATGAAGATAGGAATCTCCCATTATTAGTATACCCTATGGCACCATTACACTCGCGCAAATAAAAGCGTTTATTGCGTTTAGGAAGTTTTGGAGGTTTTTAGTGCAGCCGTCGTTATTTGTGGAGGTTCTTACACCAGAATCGACTAATAAATCGCTTACAGCAAAAGTGTGCAACAGCCCCATTTATACAAGTTCATCGTGCGGTAGTAAAAGCAGTGGCGTCGCGTGCAATTTGGCAACAATGTGTTCTATCCATTTAAACTCATGTAAAATATCGAATTCAGGAGGTGCACAGTGCAAAAGGAAAATTCGATGTATTTAATGAGTTTTAATGGAGCAGTTGCATTGTTGTCAGATGGCACGCGACGCCACTGATTGTGAGTAAAAGCTCTCCATTGTTCACAAATTGCCGTGAGTTGCTTCGTTATGATTTCCATATGGCCATTATCTTTTCGCAAAATATCAGAAAAAACACACCCTGAGCCTAAGCACCAAAAGCTACACGAGAGTTGAGACACTAGGAGAGCAAAGGGCGTCGCCATTAAGGGCGAACTTGCGCGAAAACGAACAGTTAATCAGTGGCAAAGATTTACAAGGATAGGGATCTAATGACTGTGTAATTTATTACTGCTCTTATACTGGTTTCCCTATATGTGCGCTTTTAAACATTCTCTGATTGTGAGATGTTTTTTCACAATTTATTTATTCGCAGCTATCAATCATGAAATTAACGGATGTAAAAAGAACTATGAGGGAAAAAAAAAGTTTGTTTTTCTCGAACATTTTTTAAAAACACAAAAAACAAAGAAGAAAACTAAACGAAACAAACAACGAAGAAATGACAAATTTTAAGACTCCAGCACTGTGCACGCAGAAAATTATGGTATTGTTGAATGGGCCTAAATTTGTAATTTAGTTTGTTTTGTTTTTTTTTTTTTTTTTTTTTTTTTTTTTTAAATTAAAAAGTAAATGTACTAAATGTGTAACTTCAATACAAGTAGATTTCACTATTCATTCTTGTTCATTCAAAAAGTTACAGGGATAAATGGCCGGATCAATGGCACGGCTAAAAATCTGACAACTTTGCACCCCCCCCCCCCCCCCCCCCCATTTAGAAACAAGGGAAATATAGAGCAATTGGGTGTGCAGTAAACACCTTCAAAATCAATTTTTAACAAGAGTTTGAATGGACAAAATGCAAGGATGCCAGATTGCACGCTAACAAAGAAAATAATACAAAGTCGCCAAAAAGTCTTTTTTTGTTTGTTTCTTTTTGACCAACTCAGGTACAATTTTATGATTTGGCAAAAGACCATCGAATATTTTTTTAACTCGGCGCAGAGAGATGATCTGTGGAGTGTGGATATCCCTCCACTCATCCGTAAATTTCCTCTCAGAAGCTGGGGATTTCCCCGAAAATCTGGCAACGCCGGGACTTAATTGTAAGTCGCGCCCCGCTCTCGCATAGATCGGTAACGTGAAATTAATGGAGTTTCCGAGTAGGCAGGCAGGTGAGTGTCGGGGGAGGGGGGGGGGTTGCGGGGGAAGGGCTTTGGGTGACGTCAGGTGGACGCGACGGAGGCGGACTGGGGGTTGGGGGGGGCGAACACGTCAAGAGATGCGGAGGGCGGGGGGTAATGAAGTTGAGAGTAAACTTAAATAAAGTACCTGAAGAGTTTTCTTTTTTTCTTTCTTTCTTTTTTTTCTGAGTCTGAGGGGGAAAATTTTATTGGCATAAATGCAAATACTCCACTTGAGCGCCCATTAAAAAGCTTCCTTCGACTCGCGCGCCGAGTAGAGTCGAGACGGGACCAGACGAGACGAAACGCGCGGGTTCTACCACGCCGCGCGCCGCGCAAAGCGATTCTACGACTGCGTTGCCCGATTATACAAACTTATATACATATACAGTTCAAACAAAAAATAATCGACAACAGTCAAAATGTTTAGTCAGAAAAATTACCACAGCGTTGTCTGATATACTAGTAAAGATCAAAGACAGTGGCGCGGCGTAGCGTGCAATTTGACAACGTTGCAGGTCGTCCATTTAAACTCATGAAAAAGATCGAACTAGTGGGTGTTCGGTGAACACTTTCGCATTCGAATTTTTACATGGGTTTAAATGGACACAATACAACGTTGCAAAAGTGTACGCTATACGCCACTGATCAAAGATAAATAGAGATCCAGCGCATGGCTTGCGGGATGACCCGATTGTAAACGCGCATATGCACGCAAAAATTAAATTTATTTTTTGTGGTTTTTTAGTCATCTATGGCATCAAAATCATCGGGCTCATATTAGTCAAATTTTATCATGAGGTTCTGGTGAAAATTTTTATTCAAACCAACGCAACGGTTGTGCATTTTAAATCAGATAATTTTTTTATGTCCTTTAACTAAAAAATTAACTTAAAAACTCGGTTTAACATTAACTAAAAAATCGGTGAAATGTCGCGCGGTGAAATGTCGTGCGATAGTTTGTCGTTTGACCATCGCAGATAAATCTGATAACTTTGATGCCATTGATATCATCAGAAAAAACACCAAACATTTATTTACAACGGTTGGAAGATGTCAACCCAACCATGAAAATTCACGAATCGGGTACTGGGTAGTCGCAAAAATACGCTTATTGATTACATTTTGAGGACAGTTTAAAAAAAGAAAATAGTTTATTAAAGGCGATTTCAGGCGATAAATTGGAGACTTTTCAACCCACTAGATCAATGAGCTATAACTTTAGAGTGGCAGCGGGCTGGTCCACCTTGTGCCACACAGGGTAGAAGGAATCCCGGGAAAAAGCGGAATTTGGACGGCAGATTTCAAGGTTTGAGGTTTACTTTTGTAGGTCGTTTCCGGCGATGCCCGAGTTTGTTTACGGAACGACCGGAAACTACCTACAAAATTTAACCTCAAAATTGATTTTTACGGCAAGATGGCGGCGCCCTAGGTGACAAAAATGAACCAGCGGAACGTTCCTTGATGCGCCACTCTAAAGTTATAGCTCGTTGCACTATAGATATGATGTTTTCAAACGCTTTCCAAAATTTCGTACATTTTTGGGAAAATTAAACGGGATAACTAATGATTATGCCGATTAGCGGAACGTCACACAGGTGTTCTTTAATAGTTAATGGATTTTTTAAGCCTACGACCCTTATAATTGGTCAAGAAATAAAGAACTCATTAAAGTGATGAATAAGGGTAATCAAAGAGGTTTCTTTAGTTTTTTCTTAAGTGTCCCGGTTTTGGAAACACACACTCGTGTAAAGTTGTGTACTCGTGCTTGTAGTTCACTTCGGAACTAAGAAACCTAGTTAAAAAACTAAAGTCATCCCTGTTTTCAGCTCACCGAGTACTTTTATTCGCTTACTGAAAAAAAAAAAGAAAAAAAAACGAACTAAGTTCAGACTCTTGCAAATTGCAACTGCCCCCTTCGACGTCAAAGTCAAACACTTAATACTTTGCGCGATAATTTGCTTGGGGGTGTAGTCGCAATTTGCACCTTAAAGTTCCGACGATCCAAGTATAATGAACAGAAAGTAACGATCCTTAAATCGATACATCAAACTGGAGTGCCATAGAATCACATTAAAGTTCAACGGGCTCTTACTTGACAGAAGTGTAATTACAATAATTACTAACATTTCGCTCTAATTGGAACACCTGCAAATTTAATACTTACGACCAAGCTACATGCGCGCGAACGGATAGTTTAAGTACTTGTATAAGTACTCTGCATGTGAGCTTGGTGCATAAAATATTCAATTAAGGGTGGATCCAAAGGGTAAAGGTCGTTACACGCGCAGGTTCTAGCGGGGCAGGGTAAGAACGTGACGTGTAGAAGGGGTCAATATTCCTCGCGAAAAACGGACGTCTATAAAGAGGAGTTGCGTGACGTTAAGGTCCTTTGGGTCCAACGACACAGACTTGTGGAGCTGAAAGACAGCGAAATCATAGCGTAAACAAAAATATAAATATAGTACAGCCGAAATTAAAGATCCATATTTTTTTAAGTCATTATCACGTCGGGAGACCGCCCAGTATGGCCTGAGATAGTCAAAAAGTGGCCGAGTCCACATCAATTTCTCATTTATTAACTTTCAAGCAAGGCTGCCGTTTTGCGTACAATCAATGCTATTTTTCTATTCACCGATGATTCCACCGGTTGAGAAAAGATTACACAGTTCAGTTCAGTGCATGAAACGCACGAAAATACTAGCATCTGTAATATTTCCTCAATCGGTGGAAATGCCGTTAATTAATTAAAATAACCGCAAGTTTTTAGAAGTCATCGACGACACCGCCGGTTGAGAAAAGATTACAGATGCGAGTATTTTAGTTCATCACAATCATACACTGAATTGAACTGTGTAATCTTTTCTCAACCGGTGGAATCATCGGTGAATAGAAAAATAGCATTGATTATACGCAAAACGGCAGACCTGCTTCCAAGATCAATTTTAATCACACATGGGGAATAAAAATCTGTCAGATTCACCACCATGATGAGTGATTTTGGCACCAACCGCAAAAATGGTAAACTGTACCAGTTATCGGACTGAACAGAACACCCTATCAGTTAAACATGGCTGAACTTAAGGTGAATTTAGGTGGGAAATAACGGAGATAGAGGCTTTAAATTCACACGATGTCGAGATGGTCCCATCTTCTATTCTTTTCTAATGCAAGTAAGAACATTCAAATGACCGGAGAGAAAGAGAGAGAGAGAGAGACACCGACAAATTCCTGACTTCGCCAATACGCTGGACTTGACACTTCGAATTTTCGATTGTTCACCATTCACCAATCACGCAATCAGTTATAGTGTAAGTATGTAAGGGTGCAGGTGCAAGTGGGACTTCAATTCAATCACTCGACTTTCAGGTTGTGGGATCGAATCAAAGATCACTAAAAATGAAGCATTAAATAGTCATTAACATTGGTAATCTTTGGTCCGAATCGATGATGTCAGGGATGAAGCGAGGGGCCTCCAACTGCAACCAGTGTCGAAGCAATTCAAACTCATCGACTTCTTAATTGATTGTTTTCCTTTGAGTCCGGGCCGCGACCGCCAGCCGCGTGTCGGACCTCTTCATGCGAAGAAACAATGTAAATAAATTAATTTATAGGCGTCTTTTGCTAGTCTATATACTTCAAGACATCAAAATTGCCCGATGAACTTAAGCAGGCATCGCGCGAAGATGCAACTTGAAATAAAAAGTCGAATACAAGTATTTTATGTATGTATGTAAGTATTTACACGCTATGCAGACATCGACTTTCTGAATAGACAAATCACTTATGCACTTGCGCACCGAAGTTAAATCTGATTGCTCCTTATCAGCATGATGGATTACAAGGGGGGGGGGGCTTGAATTACATTGAACCCGCTTTTATTTAGAATCGTAGCTTGATGAAAAAAATTTTGATTTCAAAGACTTTCCTTTGAGGGTTACTTCATAGCACTTACACTGACAATGAGAAAAATTACCTCTTTAAAAACAAGGAAACACGTTTACTTGTGACAGTTTTCCTTCTGCGAAGTAAGGTTCTGATTGCATGAAGGATGATTACTGTCACAACCAGGAATCTTTTACTTGTAGCAGCAGACATTTTTCTTGGGTTAAAGGTATTCCCCCTTATAGTCAGTATGGTTCCCAGATGATGTCCACAGCTTTTGTGCCCAAAATGTTATTCGTCTAGTTATATTTTTGTCCAATGTCAGTTCCTCCAAATGTCCAGTGAACTACAATTTCCGCAAATAAAAAGTCCATGTCCAAAAAAATGTCCAAGGGCTCACATTTAAATAAACAGAAGTATTCCAGTACAATTTTAGTATTCTTGTTTTCTATAGAAAGCTTAAAATAAATCTTCCTGTGAAATCCATCTGATGATTTGAAAAAAAGTACCAACTTGTTGATTAATCTACTTGCTGATCGAACTTGAGGACAAAAGTTTGCCCGGGTTATGATTAAAAAAAAAAACACGATAGACTTGCATACTGATCGCTTGCAAAATTCATTTGTCCCTTAGAATTTCCAAAAAGAGGCGAAAAAAGGTCCTTAAATAAAACACGGAAAAAAATAACTGGTAAAATTAACCATCTGCATAGCTGATTTTGGAGTCAGCTATCAAGTGCGGAAAATTTCACTAAATGATGGTAAAATGTACCAACAAGTTAACTTAATTTATCATAATGTACGTTGCATTTACCATCTACTTGATAGCTGACTCCAAAATCAGCGCAGATGGTAGATTCTACCAGTCTCCCCCCCCCCCGTGAATATATAACTTAATACGGAGTGTAATCTTAGACCCCTTTCTCGATTCGGTCAGTTCGTTGCGGGTATGAATTGAGTAGTGCGGAAAAAATAGAAAGGGAACTTTGCTCGTATATGGAATTTTCATGGTCAGTCAGTACGCCGATTCAATTCTTTCGTAAGAGACGAGACAAGACGAGTTAGGGGAAATCGATTAATCCTATTGGTTTAGACGGTGTCACGTGACTATGTGCAGTGTGCAGTCACATGCGACTCCGAGTCGTGCTTACAAGGTCACGTGACGCCGTTTAAGCCAATAGGAATAATCGATTCCCTTTACCTCGAATCGTCTCGTCAAAAAGAGCAGGTCTGCAGGACATTGTATGCGTAAGATGATGTGTGAGTGGAGTGCAAGCAATGCCACGTAATTGAACTTAATTGAATGTTTTGATATACTTCAGGATGCGATTGATAAATCGTTCAACTATAGAGTGAATCCATTAGTGCACTGGCGCGGCGCAACTTGCGTGAGTCGGGTAACGTAGCATTTTGTCCATGCAAACTCAAGTATAAATAAAAGCCGAATTCAAAGGCGATCGTCAACAACCGAATAATTTGATCTTTTCCATGGGTTTACACGGACTAAGTGCAACGTTGCCAAATCGTACCCTATATTACAATTGCGAATTCGTGGCGCGGGGCGGGGCGATCAACGAAGCGCATATTTTTACCGATTCATGACGGGATTATCTTTTATTTTTCATTTTTTACATCTTTATTAAATAAGAGTTTTTTTTTCTTTCCCTTATTCAAACTGTTATGGAAATCCTCTTCAATTTCGACGAATGAGGGTACCAGAATTGCAAGAGGTGCAAACGGGGCAAACCCTCCCCCGGAATTACGGAAAAACAGATTTTTAAGTCAATTTCCCTTATTGAATGGGGCTCTTGCAAACTGCAAACTTGCTATAGGGGATTGAAGAGTTGATTCTTGTATAAAAACCAGTAAAAATGACGATGAGTACACTAAAAAATCACGAAATTCACTCTCAGAATCGGGCTTAATGGCGGAGTGACGCAGGTATCAACGGAGATTCCTATCTAAATTGAGACATATCTCTGTGTTTCCGTAGAGAAAGTGACATAATAGACGGGAATCTCCCATGATACCTGCGTTGAACCGCCATTTAAGATCTTGCAATTATTGCAGTTATATGAGTTTATTACTGAATTTTAGACTTTCTTAGTGCGATTTTCGTAATTTCCGCTGGTTGCTCCCTGGTAAAAAAAAACCTCAGAGAACCTCAGAAAATCCTGAGGGCGCCCTCAGGATTTCTGAGGGCCTCTGAGGTTTTCTGAGGGTACCCACAGAATCTTTGAGGGCACCCACAGAATCGTTGAGGGCGCCCACAGAATCTTTGAGGGCGCCCACAAAATCTTTGGGGGCACCCACAGAGCACTTGAGGGCGACCACAGAGCGCTTGTGGACGACCACAGAGCACCTTGAGGGCGACCACAGAGCGCTTGAGGGCGACCACAGAGCGCTTGTGGGCGACCACAGAGCGCTTGTGGGCGACCACAGAGCGCCTTGAGGGTGAACGCAGAACGCTTGAGGGCGCCCACACAGCATCCCGAATCTTTTGAGGGGCCCTTACAACTTTAGAAATTCTGATCAGAAATCTTCGAGGGTGGGTTTCAATCATTTTGAAGACGACCGGAACCAGTGGCGCCATTCGGGGGATGGCAGGGGGGCAATTGCCCCCCCCCCCCAAGGATTTTCAATGTGGCCGAAAACTCTAGTCAAAGATTTTTTTTTGAAGATGCACGGCAAAAAAAAAAGGTCATCCAAATTTTTGGAGGGCCTCCCCCCCCCCAAAGGAAAATCTGAAATGGTGCCCCTGACCGGAATAAAATTTTTACAGGACAACAAACTCGCACTCAGACTTTCGAACCTCAAATGTTTTAGAGGTTATTTTCAATATAGCAACTCGTGCATTTCGGCAACATTGTTTTTATTCCATGTAATATGATTCCATGAAAAACAATCGATTGCTTACCATGTATTCAAATGGAGGTAAAACATTTTTGCCACACATGGCACAAAGCCGCCTCTGGTTAAGTAATTAATAATAATAAAAAAAAAAAAAAATGGAAAAAAAATAAAAAATATAAAATAAAAAAAATAAAAATCTATGGGTTTTTTCAATGTTTTTGCTTGAGCATGTTCTTTAGAGCCTATAGGTCAGAAAAAAATCCAAAAAAATAATTTTGTCATCGGCTGGATCTATTTTGGCACAAAGAGGGTTAAAAGTCCAAGATGAAACAAATTCCTGATTAAACCAATGCATTGAGCGAGAAATTCTCATATTTATTAGATATACATATTATTATTATTTTCCTTTTAAATCAATTAAAACATATAGTTGTTAAAAATCTAATAAATATTTTTTGAGGTTAGTGTTATTGCACTGAAAAAGTAATTCATGTACTAAAGTCCGGGCCCTTACTCATTAGAAGGTTAAAACAAATTAAATTATCTACAACAAACGAAATTTTTCTAAGTCCCATCATAAAAACCTTAGCTGCAAAAAAAATATCTAGGCCCTCAAAAAAGTCTGAGCGTAATTTGAAAATAAGGGCTCCAAGGGCATCCTCAGAAATCTTGAGGGAATGCTCTCAAAAGTTTCCGAGGGCGCCCTCAGAGAATCCTGAGGGCACCCTCAGAGAATCCTGAGGGCACCCTCAGAGAATCCTGAGGGCACCCGCAGTATTATTATATTGAGAAATTCTCGCCCATCTGTCATCGCGGGCAGTGTAGCCTAGTGGTAAAGTGCTGGACCACCAATCGGGAGGTCGTGGGTTCGAACCCCACCACCGGCAAAGTTTCTGTGCAGATTCCAACTTCTACGGCCTGACAAAAGGTGTATAGTACATAGCCTTCGTGATAGGATCAAGAAATTCTACAGAAAACTCGACTGGGCATTCCTAAATTTAGTTTTTTAGTTATACAGAAATACTTGATGGCCTTCCCTCAGGACCTCAGGACCTCAGAAGTCTGAGGGTAATTGGAACATGAGGTCCTGAGGGCACCCTCAGAAATCTTGAGGGCGACCTCAAGATTTCTGTGGGTGCCCTCAGAAATTCCTGAGGGTGCCCACAGAAATTCCTGAGGGTGCGCCCTCAGAAATCCTGTGGGTGCCCTCAGGACCTCTTGTTCCAATTACCCTCAGACATCTCTGAGGTCCTGAGGTTTTTTTTTACCAGGGGAGGAGGAGGAGGCGAGGATATTGTGGGCGCGTTGAACTCAACACTCAACTTTTCCGACGTCTGGTCTGCTCAGTGTAAAGCACGCTCATCACAGTTGTCGGTTTTCCAAAATAACCCGAAATACTTACTCCCTGAAAGTATGTTCAAGAAAAAAATCCGAGGGTCCGTCCATGAAGACTTTGACCCAAATTGAAAAAAAAAAAAAAAAAAAAAAAGGGTTGAGAAAGGCTTCCAGTATTTTCAGTGGCGTCTCGCGCACGTGCAGTCTAGCAACGTTCCATATTGTCTGTTTAAACCCTTGTAAAATATCGATTAGAGGGAAAGCATAGTGCATCTCCAAAAGTTTGACTTTTTCCATGGTTTACACGGACTAATAAGTCAATGTTATCAGGGGACACGCGACGCCTGTGTCAATGGTATCAAATCTGGCAACGCTATTTTTCGTGCATTTAAACCTTTGTAAAATATCGATTAGAGGGAGAGGAAACAGCACAGTGTACCCCCATCGACTTTTTTCATGAGTTTATATTCATAACAATGTTGCCGGAATATACGCGACACCTCTGATGGTGAGAATTTGAGTCATTTCTCTCATTCTATACGTATGTAAATTATAAAGGCATCCGTCCAAAGAATCAATATTTCCGAAAATGGAAAAAATAAAGGGACGGAGGGGGGTGGGGCGCTCTCTTCATCGACAGCGGCTCGAGCAATGCAGCGACAGTGTAAAATTGCTGCCTTTAATCCTACGTATAATAATCGATTCTTGTGAAGTAGGATCTACCTTACACAAAATCGATTTTTACAAGGCTTGAAAAACAACAATTTAAAAAAGTCCTATTTATAACACTAGCAGTCCAATACGCAATTATGGGACAGCTGAAATAATCCAATAAATTCGACAACCATCTGACGTGTAGGCGGAAGTAAAAAATTCGACAAATTGACATTTTTATCGATTACCATGTAAACAATTACGCTCTTTTCATACGTGATGTCAAAAATGTCAAATTGTCAATAGTTTTTAAATTATAAGGGTAAACGAAAAGGCATAAGTCATACATTTTAGCCAAAAAGTCAGTCAATTTTTTTTTCACTCTCCTGAAAAGTTTCACAAATCAACTTACGCCTAGTGAATCTATGACTTGCAAAAGAAAGTAACCCGGTCGAAATTATTATCGATATTTTTTCCGTTGTTTTCGATAAAAATGTTTGTTTTATCATGACGTACTTTAAAACAGGCACTTTGCTTCGTCTTTAAATACTGGAAAGTCGCAAAATTGTTTAAAGTTTGTTGAGATTTAAAAGAGTAAAAATTTCGACTTGAGTACTTTCTCTAGAAGGTCATAGTACCTAATGTTCCGATTCTTTCTCACACATCCGGTGTAGTTTATTTGCTTTAGAATTTTAGAAAAAAAAGAAGAAAAAACTTTTTCTTTTTCCACCTGAATGATCATTCTTGAAAAAATTCAGAGGGATTATCTCAAGAAATCCGGCAACACAGCCAAGCTCATTAATTGATGATGAGGCCGGGGAAGAGCCGATGCCGAAACACATCACACATCACATCGCATCACATCGAACGCAACTCGCAAACCCATCAATTTCACTTTCCGCCTCGCGAAATCCACGTTCACTCCCTATACACATAGAAGCAAGCGAATTTAGCTCGTTCGGCTTGCACATCTGACATTCGCAGTCGCACACACACACGCACACAGACACACGCACACTTTCTTCACATACAGAGTCTGCCGGAATTAGGCCGGGATACTTTCGATACCTACCTACCTACACTATACGTATAAGAGCCGGAGCGGCGCCGGTCGATATTTATTCCGGCCGCGACAACAGCTTCCGGAGAAGCTTGCAGATTGTGTGCTCGATATACAATTGCGCTCGATATAAGTTCCCCGACTTGCCTCGCTCGATATACATAGAGTCGCCCTGTATGTACTATGTAGAGAGTTAAAGACAAGTGAAACCATGGGAGCTGCCATTGGGTGCGATTTTGCACAATTTGATTACATTCTGAAGGCCGTTGTTGTGTTTTGGTCCACAGCAAAGATTACAGTGCCGCATAGAATTTCTAACAGTGTAATCACTGCTATAGGGGAAAAAAAGACTGGTAGAATTTACCATTTGCATAGCTGATTTCGGCGTCTGCTATCAAGTATGGTAAATTTTACCATCATTTGGTAAATGCAACGTGCATTGGCCTTCTAATGAAATGTACCAACAGGTTATCTTAATTAACCACAAGTTAAGTACGTTGCATTTACCATACTTGATAGCAGACTCCAAAATCAATTATGCAGATGGTTAATTCTACCAGTCTTTTTTTTTCCGTGTACTGGTGATGTGGTCACTGTTTTTGTTGATCGGCATCTATATTTACGCTTTTAAAGGTTCTTCTGAGAATTATAGACTTTATTGAGATGCATCATGATTAAAATTAACAACTTCGTTCACAATTAACTCTTTTATCCGTAAAATACCGTTGGACCCCTTCGTTTGTAAACAAGAGTATGTAAAGAAATATGCGAAAAGCATCCAATGGCGGCGTCTGTAGAGCCTAAAACTCGTTAACCAATTAGAGGTTGACTACCCTCTTGTCATAACTCTCTACATGGGATTCTCGCTAAGACAAATTTAATGAAATCATGGGCGCCGCGAAACCATGGATGCGTTTTTGCAAATTTGTTTACATTCTGAGGGCCGTTGGCGTTGTTGTGTTTTGGTCCCCTGCAAGATTACAGTGCCGTAGAGTTTCTAACGGTGTAATCTTTGACTGCTTTTGTTGATCGACATCTATTTACGCTTTTAAAGATTCTTTTGGGCATTATAGATAAATTCTTTTGATGCATCATGATTAAAATTAACGAGTTCTTCGAAGTATAAACAAATGTGCAAAAACGAATCCAATGGCAGCGCCCGTAGAGCCTATAAAACTCATGACCAATCAAAAGTTGACTATACCCTCTTGTCTTAACATACAGGTACTCTAGATATACGAAGTTGCAATGTTTCACAACTTGGCAACTGTTAACCCCCTGTATTCAGACTCGGCGAGGAGCACGGCACGGCACGAATACGACCGTCTGTCGATGAGATCCAGGGCAAGTTTTTTTTTTTCCCCCTTCCCCCCATGGGTATCAATATTCAATAATACCTGTCCGATGAACTACGAAAACGCAAATAGTGTCAACTGTCAACCACAATCCCTAAACATAAATGAAGACTTCACGGAAAGAACATGATAAGTTTCACTTCAGGCGTTGTCAACATTTGGCAACTGACCGTTCACTTTTTTTCCCAAATGGCTCACTCAAAAAAATATATTAAAGAAAACAAAGAATACCCTTTAGTGGGGGAAAAAATAGTAGGACCTCAGAAATCATATTTCAACTACCCTCAGCGAACCCTCAGCCTCAGCCAATCTTGAGAGCGTCCTCCAGATTTTTTGGAGGGCTCTGAGGGTTTTCCTGAGGGTATTACCCTCAGCATTGGAATATTATTAATTGGGACATGATTTCTGATGAGGGCCTGCGATTTTTTTTTACTAGGGTGAGGGATTTTTGTAGACAGGCAAGACAGAAATCCCGAGTTATTTTTTTTAAGTTTTTTGACGGGAAGTCATTTCAGGTGTCGTCAAATGGCATTTCCCTTTTTTACCTTCGTGGGCCACTCAAAAAAAGAAGTTAAGATGCAGGAGTGAAAGAAAAAGGAATTTTTGCAGACAAGCAAGACAAAAATCCCAATTTTTGTTTCAATTTGTTTGAGTGAGCCACGTGGAAAAAAAGGAAAGTCAGTTGCCAAATTTTGGCAACTTGGCAACGCCTGCAAGTGACTTATCGCGTTCTTTCCATGTTGTCTACTGATACGTTGATTGGACGGTAAGAACATGCTAAGTAAGTCACTTCAGGCAACTGACCCTTCACTTTTCGTTTTCTCTGTGGCTCACTCAAAAAAAGATATTCAGATTTAAAAGTGAAAAAAATAGGGATTTTTGTAGACAAGCGGGACAAAACTCTCTGATTTTTTTTCTTTCTAAATTTTTTGAGTGAGCCTTATAGAGAAAAAAAAACAAAGATTCAGTTGCCAAATTTTTGCAACGCCTTTCGTGGCTTGTCATATTCTTTGTGTAGTCTTCAATTGCATTTTAATAGCCTGTTTCGGGGATGAAACGCCCCCTCCCCTTTGACTCCTTCAATTTAAAGATAAGGCAAAATGCGAAAAACAATCTCCGATACAGTCGAAAGCAATCCTACGCGCCAAATTTGAATGCAATAAGATCGATCGGTTAGGTTAAGCCTTTTATTACCCGATTACGAAAACAACAGTGGCGAGGCGTGCGATTTGGCAACGTTCTTTTTTCCCCACTTAAACTCATTAGAAAGGTCGAAATGCCTGGTCATCGCCGATGACTGAAGCGTTCGACCTTCTTGGTGAATTTAAATGGAGAAAATACATGGTTGCCAAATTTCACGCCTCGCCACTGGAAAACAAGTCTCCGCTTTCTCTTTCAAATTAAGAGGGTGGCTAAATATTCCTACTCAGCTGTGTTGATGTTGCATATACCGTCAATTGAAGGCGCTGTACGAAACATTATTTTACAAAAACCAATAATTTGGAGAGGCTTCAGTCAATAAAAAATTGAAATGTTGTGAAGCAGATCTGTAGTGACGAAACGAATTTACTCGGGTGTGGGCGGAGCTAGCAATTTGGCAACTGTGGATTCTATCCATTTGAATGTGTGAGAAACAATCGATTCTCGAGGGGGCCATGACCCAATTTCTAAACGATTGTTTCTCATTCGTTCAAATGGGAATACTCCGCAGTTGCCAAATCGCTAGCTCCGCCCATGTACTCGGGTGTGGTATTGAAAGGGTTAAAAGGTTTGATATGTCATTGGGTCATGCATGCACAAATTGAATAACATTTTTCAGGAATAGATTTTTTAGGATCAGAGGGTCATAAATGTCAAGAAATGAAGAAAACTGAACGTTCCATTATACTAAAACGTTATCAGTAAGTATCATTTCACCCCTTCGGATAGTTTGTGGGGAGGGGGGGGGATTTGCAAATTAAACTTGACGGCAAAAACCGTATCAAAAATCCCTTTTTATACGTGTATCCATGTCGAGTGTACGAAAGAAGTAAAAACAAAAGGAGACTCCAAGAAGCATACGAGTGTTTCAAGGCGACCGCATGATTTTTAACCGCGTTTAAATGTTGAGAATGACGCTCAAAGAGAAATACTGAACTTTCGTGCTTCGTCGCTAAAAAAAAAAAAAAAAAAAAAAAAAAAATAGGAGGAAAAAAAGGAGGAAAAAACTTGCTCCTAAGATTCTGGAGCGTGAACCTGCGGTATGGAAGTTCGAAGAATGAAACTGGGTTAACTGCAACTTGATGCATTGAGGTAAGTGCATGTGAGAATGGGATACCCTTTTTTTCTTTCTTTTTTTTCTTTAAACAATTGCTATACGGCACCTGAGGAGAAAAGGCTCAATAATTGATGCAATATATAGTGCGCGCGCCAAAGATATTAAATGCTCCGTTCAAAGACTTGATACTCTTCAACCCACGCGACTGCTGTCCTATGATTTAGGAGCAGTTGTCTGTTGCGAGAGTCGTGCAATTAACGTTGTATACAGGGTGTCGGACATAGACGCGGACCGTATCAGGGGCTAGAGTGGGCTATAGCCCCCCCCCCACCCCCACTTTCATGGGCGGAAGGGCTAAAAATTGGGAAAAAGTCATCACTTGAGACTTGAGAAGAGGGAAGGGGGAAAAAAAAGAAAAAAAAAAAAGTCACTTTTTAGCCCCCACTTTTTTTGGTCACGGTCTGCCTATGGTGCCAAAGTCACTAAGTCGGTGTCCTGAACCTAATCTTTGAAAATTTGCGCACTATACAGACCATAACATATTTTACATTTTAAGATCAAAATATGGCACATCGCATTCAGTGGCATAGCGTGCAATTTGGCAACGTTGCAGTTCGTCAACTTAGACCCGTGAAAAAGATCGAACTGGCTTCAAGTTCGGCTTGGGGGGGGGGGAGGGGGCAAAAAATCTTATTACCTTTTTTTTTTCTTCTTCTTTTTTTTTTTTGCTCATCAATATAATTTTAGAGCCAAAGAGCCGTCTTTTGGGGGCAATAATCGGATGACCTTTTTTTTTTTGCTCATCAATATAATTCGTGCCAGTTTTTGAGCCTGACTTCAAATCCTTGGGGGGGGGGGGCAATTGCCCCCAGCCCCCCTAAATGACGCCCATGCGAACCGGGTGAATTGGGTGTTCGGTGAACACCTTCGAACTCGACCTTTGACATGGGTTTAAATGAACACAGTACAGCGGTGCCAAATTGCACGCAACGCCACTATGATCGCGTTGCGAATCGCGAGTATGCAATGGGTCTATTGGAAACTTTTGCTATACAGCGTTATGGAGGGTCCAATCATAAGTAGCGCGAAAATCATGTGGAGAGCATCAAAAAGTCTAAAAACCCACTCACAAACTCAATAGATAAGTTTGACAAAATTCAAAGACGGCGGTATATGTAGAATGAGCAAGCACTGTCCTCAGCATGAAGAAAGTTGCGATTAGACGGAACTTCATACTGGGGTCATAATGTAAGAGTATGATATGAATTTTGTTAGATGCGTTTATTGCGTTTAAGAGTGGATTTTGAGACTTTTCGCAGTTTTCGGTGCTTTAAGTGTGAATTTTACGCGAATATACATGGGAGTCAACCCTCCATGAAATGGCAAAAGCCTGCAACAGACCCACTGCGGAAAGCGCGATACCGCAAGAAGGAAAAACGTCCCTTCAAATTTTTTCAGTATATTGCATAACAAGAGCATGAGAGTATTGGGACTTGGGAGTCTCAAAATTTGGAAACAAAATAAAAAGAATTGCTAAGAACGATGTATGTATACTATCGACGAATTATAGATTGTTGCGAGATTTTCATGAGCTAAGTTTCGCCTTCAAGGGTTCTGGTTCGGCCACTCTTCATACTCTTCACACCTTAAAGGTGAGAGGCCAATGCGAGTGGGGCTGGGAAAGTCATTGCAGATCAGTCCTATACTCACACCCATAGCTGAATATGTGTGAAAATCTCGCGACAATCTTTAATTCGTCGATAGTACTGTTTGGGACTCTAAAATAATAAAACATGAAAAAGGTCACCTAAATAATTCGGAATCGACAGCTCGTCAAAACGCGCCAATCAGAGGCCGCGATTGTTGCACGAGCGAAAATCTCGACTGGCGAAAGACACCCGTGAAAACGCGCCAATCAGCGCTCTCCATTCCAGATCACACTGGACTCATTCAATCATCAATTTAATTCTTCTCATAATTAATATTCTAATCAACCTAAAATTATTCCAATTATATCCACGTATTCAGAGAATTTCGTATGATTTTTTGATACATTCATCTTATTTTAATACTCAAAACTCATTTTTAATGTCAATCACGACAAATTCAAGTCTCAACACTCAAGGTCACGTCTATTCGTATCGCGCGCCAGATTTGGCGCCAAACCCGCAATCAGCACCATTCTCTTTTATCAGTTATATTTAATTCTAGCAATCATCTAAAATTCTAACAAAAATATATTCTTATTCTCCGTAATTTTATAAATTTTTCCAAATCAATAGTTATCACTTATTAATTAATTTCGATTAAATACTCAAAGGAAAAATTCGCATTCTCTGACACACGGCATCCAGTCAACATCAGCCAATCACAGCGCTTCACTGCACTTCTGCAGTTTCCCGCGCTTTTCTGCGTTGCCAAATATCGCAGACTAGTATAAATACCACGGGGTTCTCAGAATTATTTGTCATTCTTGGCGCACACGCCGACCGAAGTAGCCAATCAACTCTCTGAACCTCTGGACACGGATTCATCTTTACCTGGAATTAATTGCAAGTTCTTTTCAGAACTCTTAGTCAGTGCAATTAATTACCAGCATCCAATCATCTCAATCTCAAGGCCGTGGACGAAGTAGGATTCTCCCGCCAATTCGAAGCTCTCTCTGATTGTGACGCTATCTAACAGCGTTTGCAAGAACTATTTCGGAAACAAATCAAGTCTATCTCTCTCACTCGTTCCATTCCTTGTACTGCGCTATCTACCAACAAATCCCGTAACTACGAAGCGAACGGAGCCTCTCTTTAAACACTGCGTTGTCATCGGCGTTTGTATCTAAAACAGCCGTTTTCATGGCTTCACGTATCTGAGCGTTTGCCGCTTCTTTGAAGTTGGACCTTTTTCTTCATAAATCTAAATTCCCGTCTTTTTTTATTATTACTTATATTTTTATTCTTTTCGACCACTTCCTGGTTTCCCGCAATATTCGCGGCAGCCGATGCACCTTGGCACTCGGATGACACTCTTTTTTTAATATTGTTTATTGGCCCTTCTGGTCGCACGCTGTAATGCGTAAGCCGGGTCAACTTTGACACCAGGATCCCTAAAATCTCTAATAATAATCAAGTAAACTTCTTTATAAACTCGCGTCGTGTATTAATCGTTTTTTTATATTTATTTAAACTCTTTCCTTCCTTTTCCTCTCAGATTGATCTATACGAGAAATCAGGGGGGATTTGAGTTAACAGTACCAATCTGAATCCTTGAACCTTTACTCTCTTTCCTAAACCATTCGATAATCGATATTTTATCATACAATCAAACCCACGTATTTTCAACTTCATTTTTTCTACAGATTCAAATCATTCAAAATCTTTATTCTGTCACTTTGTGACTGGTCCCTCGGAAATCAACATTCTTTTTTACATTTAGAATTTTTTTATTTTTATTTTTATAACCTTCTATTCAAAGTCCACACATTTTTGGTCCCTCGGGCCGGATCTACTCAACGCCTTTTTAAATACAGTACAACATTCAATCGATTACCAAGTCATAGCTATTCAACTCAAGATTCAACAAATTCTCAAATTTCGTCAAAACTTCAAAATCAATTCCAAAGATTACACACTCTGAAAACTCAATCTCAAATCTCTCATATTTTGTTTTATGCCACTGGATCATTATTTCTTTTGTGACATGGCGAATCTCCAACCAGAATTAAATCTCAACGTGAATGTTACCAACTTGACACCTCAGCTTATAAAATTAACCACTCTCAAAGCACAACGAGAACGTCTTCAAAATAGAGTTCAAACGTGTTATGATTTAGGATACCAAGCACAAACAAATGATTTAATCAAACCTCAATTTATTTCTCGTTGCTCACGCATTCAAAACTCGATCACTGAATTCGAAAAAATAATAAATGATATTTATGCCGTAGAACTCGAACTAAACCCAGAAACGCTCATTGACCAATTTACTGAGTCATTCGAGTTGTTTGAAGATTTATTTTGTAAAACGATGGAAATTTACGACGCCATGCGTGAACCAACTCCCGCACTCAACTCTAACATTTCTATGGCGGCAGCTATGCCTAACATTACTATGGCGGCAGCTATGCCCACAGCGCCAAAACTTCCTCAAATCCAACTTAGGACCTTTGACGAAACTCTAAACACTTGGCCTGAATTTAAAGCTAACTTTCAATCATTAATTCACAATAATGAATCATTAATCTCCTCTGCTAAATTTCATTATTTACGCTCATCACTCAGCGGCCCGCCTCTGGCCTTAGTAAAAGAACTACCAATTACTGATGTAAACTATGCTATAGCTTGGAAATCATTACTCGACAGATACGAAAATAAACGTATGTTAGGAGCTGATCTTCTCAACAAACTACTAGAATTTCCTGTAATCAAAACTGAAAATCAAATGGATCTATCGAAATTTTTATCAACTTTTGGCGAATTCTCTTCCGCTCTCAAAGCTCTTGAAATTCCGGACTTAGCGGATTTTATGACACTTCAACTCGCTCTAAAATGTTTGCCACATAGCATCTACAAAGCATTTGAAAGATCTCGTGGTAACGATGATATTCCCTCAAACCAAGATCTACTCACATTTATTCAAACACAGATCAATATTTTGGAATTAATGACGCCCAGAGACATTTCTCAAGCGACAGCTAAAATGCCAACATTTTCTACAGTAAAACCAGCAATCAGACCGCAAGTTTTTGTCTCTGCTGAACTCAACTCAAACAATTCTGACCAACACAACCATCGCTCAGAAATCAGTACCGTTAAGTGCCCTGCTTGTGACTACAATCACCCGCTGTACAAATGTCCAACTTATCAAGATCTCAAGGTCACCGATCGCCGATCATTTGTTAAATCTAATCACCTCTGCTTTAACTGCCTGCGAAACAATCATGACGTCAAAAATTGCAAATTGACATACTGTTGTCGTGAGTGCAATCAGCGACACCATACAACATTACATCTGTACTCTGATTCTGATCTACCTGAAAATTCAACATTCAACGCAGAAACTTCAAATCAATCGTCACATGAAAATTCGTCTGATAATAATTCACTAAAAGTATTTATGTCTAATTCAACACCTCACAATAATTACACTTGCCTTTTAGGCACAGCTCAAGTTTTGGTTCAAAATTCATTAGGTCAATATTTACCAGTCAGAGCACTCATTGACTCTGCATCTATGTCCTCATTTATCACCACATCATGCGCAGATAAACTCGGATTAATTCCTGAAGAAGAAACCACAGCTGTCACTGGAATCGCAAATCAACCAGTTCTCAATTTTAAAGGAACAATTAAATGCTCAATTAAATCGCGATTTGAATCGCACCCAATCTACACCACGGAAGCTAAAGTTTTAGATAAAATAACTTCCAATCTACCCAGCATGGACCTACCTAATTCTCTAAAGCATCCATTCAGAAATCTCAAATTAGCCGACCAAAATTTTAATAAAGCTTCACCTATCGATTTACTTATTGGAGCAGATCTTTATCCATACATTTACACTGGACGGAAATTTATCATCTCTGAAGATCGACCAGTAGCACTCGAAAGCATCTACGGTTGGGTACTGACCGGAAAATGTGCGCACCCGCAACCTTCACAGCAAAATCATGCATCAATCAATCTACTCTCAATTAATTCTACAAATCTTCAAAAGTCAATTTTCAGCGACGAAAATCATAATTTGTCCGCAAGCATTCAAACTCAACCAATAAAAACAGCACATTCATCACAAGTCAAGCACCAAACAACTGGCCAATCAAATCACTACAAATCTAATTCTAATCGCAGCCAAGTGCACATGCACTCTTCAACCATTTCCGAGCGTCACTGGAGACCAGCGGAAAAATCTCAAAACAACCGTAAAAATAATAATCAACTACATTCTCCGTTTTCATTGAAATTATCTAAATCATTTCAAGGCGGCAGTAATGTTTGGGACTCTAAAATAATAAAACATGAAAAAAGTCACCTAAATAATTCGGAATCGACAGCTCGTCAAAACGCGCCAATCAGAGGCCGCGATTGTTGCACGAGCGAAAATCTCGACTGGCGAAAGACACCCGTGAAAACGCGCCAATCAGCGCTCTCCATTCCAGATCACACTGGACTCATTCAATCATCAATTTAATTCTTCTCATAATTAATATTCTAATCAACCTAAAATTATTCCAATTATATCCACGTATTCAGAGAATTTCGTATGATTTTTTGATACATTCATCTTATTTTAATACTCAAAACTCATTTTTAATGTCAATCACGACAAATTCAAGTCTCAACACTCAAGGTCACGTCTATTCGTATCGCGCGCCAGATTTGGCGCCAAACCCGCAATCAGCACCATTCTCTTTTATCAGTTATATTTAATTCTAGCAATCATCTAAAATTCTAACAAAAATATATTCTTATTCTCCGTAATTTTATAAATTTTTCCAAATCAATAGTTATCACTTATTAATTAATTTCGATTAAATACTCAAAGGAAAAATTCGCATTCTCTGACACACGGCATCCAGTCAACATCAGCCAATCACAGCGCTTCACTGCACTTCTGCAGTTTCCCGCGCTTTTCTGCGTTGCCAAATATCGCAGACTAGTATAAATACCACGGGGTTCTCAGAATTATTTGTCATTCTTGGCGCACACGCCGACCGAAGTAGCCAATCAACTCTCTGAACCTCTGGACACGGATTCATCTTTACCTGGAATTAATTGCAAGTTCTTTTCAGAACTCTTAGTCAGTGCAATTAATTACCAGCATCCAATCATCTCAATCTCAAGGCCGTGGACGAAGTAGGATTCTCCCGCCAATTCGAAGCTCTCTCTGATTGTGACGCTATCTAACAGCGTTTGCAAGAACTATTTCGGAAACAAATCAAGTCTATCTCTCTCACTCGTTCCATTCCTTGTACTGCGCTATCTACCAACAAATCCCGTAACTACGAAGCGAACGGAGCCTCTCTTTAAACACTGCGTTGTCATCGGCGTTTGTATCTAAAACAGCCGTTTTCATGGCTTCACGTATCTGAGCGTTTGCCGCTTCTTTGAAGTTGGACCTTTTTCTTCATAAATCTAAATTCCCGTCTTTTTTTATTATTACTTATATTTTTATTCTTTTCGACCACTTCCTGGTTTCCCGCAATATTCGCGGCAGCCGATGCACCTTGGCACTCGGATGACACTCTTTTTTTAATATTGTTTATTGGCCCTTCTGGTCGCACGCTGTAATGCGTAAGCCGGGTCAACTTTGACACCAGGATCCCTAAAATCTCTAATAATAATCAAGTAAACTTCTTTATAAACTCGCGTCGTGTATTAATCGTTTTTTTATATTTATTTAAACTCTTTCCTTCCTTTTCCTCTCAGATTGATCTATACGAGAAATCAGGGGGGATTTGAGTTAACAGTACCAATCTGAATCCTTGAACCTTTACTCTCTTTCCTAAACCATTCGATAATCGATATTTTATCATACAATCAAACCCACGTATTTTCAACTTCATTTTTTCTACAGATTCAAATCATTCAAAATCTTTATTCTGTCACTTTGTGACTGGTCCCTCGGAAATCAACATTCTTTTTTACATTTAGAATTTTTTTATTTTTATTTTTATAACCTTCTATTCAAAGTCCACACAAGTACTATGACCTGCAAAAGGAAGTACCCTGGTCGAAATTTTAATCTTTAAAATTTCTGCAATCTTTAAACACTTATGCGGTTTTCAAGTGTTTAAGGACTTATCAGAACGCCCCTTTTAATGCACGTCATGAAAAATCGACAATTTCGTTGAAAATAATGGAAAAATTCAACAGTAAGAATTTCAACCGAGAAACTTTCTTTTGAAAGTCATGGTACATTGTACAAATAAAGATAGTTCGAAATACATTTCCGAAAACTTGAGCATCACAGACCATACAGATTCAAAACTTTATTGTCAGAGTGGCACTCCGCATCGCAAGCAGATATACATACAGAAAGAGTATACTTATTGAGCGCTATTCGTGGACCTTTTGTTTGTAATCGGAAGTCGGAACATTTTACCCCCTCTGAAACTAGGGCGATGAATATTCCAGTGAAAACACACGGCATTCGTAAAAACTGGAAGCGATGGGCGTCCTCCCGTCCTCGTATCGGCTAAAGACAACATTAAACAGGTCAAAGTCAAACCGGGTGACCTCTTTCTGATTTAGTGGGGTAGGTAGGAAAGTACACATCAAAAAGTTTCGTTCGGCATCAAAATGATTTTTGAGCGCACCGATGTCAAAATGTAGGGTAGCATTTAGCATAAACGCAGTTTAATGGTGTGTGTCAATATAGGGTAATGGACCGGAGCGCGGTGAATCGAAACATACAATTTCCGGGACATAATTTTACGAATAAACATGAAGATTATAAACGATAAATAGCATAAGATATAACTTTAAAAAATGTAAAATCATTTACGTTCAAGCTTAAAATGAGTTGAACACCATGGTTTTTGCAAAGAAGTATAGTTATATAAATGTTTCTTAAGTAAAGAAACAATAATGTTTTGTGTCCGGAAAAATTCATGTTTCGATTCAGTGCGCGCCGTGCTTAGGCGACTGCGAAGAACAAAGCAGAGCGGATGTTTTGGATATGTTCAATGCAATACCATCTTACCATACCAGAACACGGGGGTTTGAGGTTATGTGATTAGGTTGCCAACTTTTACACAGGCTCTTATGGGGAAAAGAGGAATATTTGCGATTTTTGCGTGTTTTTACTAATTTTTCGGCTATACAAACCAGATTTACTTGGTCAGGGCACTTCCCTGGTTGTTCCAGAGCTTTTCCGCGAAAAAGCGCTTTTTTCACAAAATTACGAGAAACACCAAAGAGTCCCCCCTTTTACATCGACCCGAAGTAAGCAAGGGTCCCCCCTTTTACATCAACCCAAAGTATAAGCAAGGGCCCCCCTTTGGTGTTACATATTTTGGTGTGTAATTTTGCGAAAAAATTGGTTTTTCGCGGAAATGCTCTGGAACATCCACGGAAGTGCCCTGACTAGGCCTGTGCGATATTCGATACATCGACGCTTGTTCGATGTTTAAGGGACATCGAATGCGGTTCGATGTCTCATGAGATGCATCGAAACATCGATTAACATTGAAACATCGATTCACATCGAAACATTACAACTTCGATCCAGATCGAAAAATCGATTCATATCGATTTTTCCGACCAAAGGGTCGTGTTGGCCACTGTTCCAATCGATCTTTAAAACAAAAATCAAGAAATATGACAGTTTTTTGTTGACGTTTTGGTATTTTGATGTAAATGTATGCTTACATGCAGATCGATTTTTCGATGCATATCGATGTTTCGATGTTTTTAAGTAAATTAGCGATTCGATACCGATCGATGTTTCGATGTGGATCGATGTTTCGATATTTTCCGATACTTCTCGATTTTTCGATACATCGCTCCGATGTTGGAAATCGGCATCGAAGTGACTTCGATGGACCGAACGAGACATCGCACAGGCCTAGCCCTGACCAAATAAATCTGGTTTGCATAGCCCAACAATTAATAAAAGCTAGAAAAAACCGTAAAAATCCCTCTTTCCCCCATAAGAGCCCGAGTAAAAGTTGGCAACTTTATAACATAACCTCAAACCCCCGGGTTCTGGTATGGTAAGATGGTATTTTTCAATGGAACTATTCAATTCACCAGTTTAGTTCAATGTATACGACTGTTAGAGGTAGTTTCAGAAGTGTAGGCGGACCTAGACCGATAATCTTTGGAATTTGTCAACATTATTTCTAATGTTACTCAATAAAAATGAATGAAAATGAAATTGAGAGTTCACTTTTCAATGAGGAACACTTTAAAAGCCAAAGAATAAAGTCAGAGGCAAGTTCGATTTTGATATGAAGGAATTAAAGTTGAAAATTCGCCAAAGATTTATGGTTTAGGTCCGCCTAAACTTCTGAAACTACCTCTACAGTTCGTTTCAGAAAGGTAGAAGCACCTAAATAATAATCTTTGGCGAATTTTCAACTTTTGTTCGTTTAAATCAAAACAAAACTTGTCCAAAACTTAATTATTTTGCGCTTTAAAAGTGTTCCTTATTGAAAAGTGAACACTCGAACTCATTTTCTTTCATTTTCATTAAGTAATGTCAGAAATAATGTTGACTAATTCCAAAGATTATCGGTCTAAGTGCGCCTACACTTCTGAAACTACCTCTACTTGTTACTTGTTTTTGCGTTAGTTTTAGCCTATACTACTATAATTATAGACGGCGCTGACCGATATATTCTTTTAAAAGTTTAAGCGAATGGGGGCGCTTCAAAGTTCAAAGTCAATGACAACTATAGCAGCAGTCTCGTGAGATCAAGAGGGTTGAGTTGATTTTTCATTGGCCTGCTTCGGCAAGAGGTTTAATAATCTCGAGTAGAGGTATTTGAAAATAGAGGAAAATCGCAATAATGCAGGATGAGATAGTTCAGATATTTACATGTTATTCAATGTATGAACTAATAGTGTCCTATTTTATTGCGACTTACTTTTTTCCTCTATTTACAAATATCTCGACTATTTGAAAGCTCGCATATTATTTCCTTTATGGAGAATTTTTTCTTTGAATGGATCCACATGGATAGTCGTACATACTTGCATCTCTGAATAGTATTGACTATAGATGTGTGCATATTTCCCCGGCCGGAGAAGATTTTTCAATCCTATCAGGTCTTTGTTCACAAGTTTTGTCAAATCTTCAAACTCAGCTACAGATCGTTCTCTTCAAAGGTTTCTACTAGTACTATACACCTTGGATAAAAAAAGAATTCTCTCAGTGTCCGTACACTGCATCCGTGCAGGAAAGATTACATTATCCTTTGGTGTATTACGTGTGTGTGTATTGAAAAGTACTGTTATGCATAATCTTTTCTGTATCGAGACAATAAAGGGATGAATCCTAGAACGCTAGCATGGTGGCATTCAGTGCTGAGAAACGGTGGGAATGCGGGAAGAATAAAAAGTTATGACTTACTTGTCGACCAGTCCCGACGAGGGGTTTCTGCTATGACTTTTGATGAATGAGTCGTAGGAGGAAGTGGCGGGGGTGGGCTTTTCAGGGCGTTCAGGGCGCTCGCAGGGCGCCGAGGAGGCGGCAGGCTCGTGCTCGCTTTCCTCCGAGGGCTCCGTGTAGAGCCCGGTCATGGCATACATCGACTCCTGGCGTCGATGCCCATGGTGACACCCACTGCTTGTCGCCATGATTCCTCGCCTCAATCTTAATGATCTGAAACAAGCAAAATGACAACAAATTTATACAGACGCAATCAAAACTCGCACTTGAAATAAACTTAAAAGCCGCATAAAAAAAAAAAAAAAAAAAAAAAAAAAAAAAACTTTCAATTTACATTTAATTTATACGTTACATTATACGTTACATTTACACTATACATTTAATTTCACGCTTAAAACGTTCCAGTTAAATTTACCGAGGGCATTGATGAAACACGTGAATTTATGTCCCTTAACCGCGCAAAAGGAACATCAAAGGGCCGACCATTTACTTTTTTTCCAAGCTAATCATTCAAATTGTAAAGGGGAGGGGATGGGGGGCAGTTGAAAATTTCAGAAGAGTGCTGCGCGACCGGGAATACAGTTTACATTAGAAAAAATTGCATTTCGTGAAATACTAATGTATAGCAATAGTTTTTTTTTTCATTAGTTGCGAGACTAGCAATCTTTTTTGCTAAACGAGCAAGCCTTTTTGCTAAGCTAGCAATACTGTAAAGCTATACGGCAATACTTCTTGCCATGCAAGCTAGCAATACTTTTTGCTACATTGGCCGCAAAATTACTGGCTACTAAATTAGCATTTTATAAATTGGAATTTTTGCACATTGAAGTTTAATCCCTGGTTTTAGGCTATATTACACTGCAATTAAAGATGAACATTTTTTTTTGTGTGTGCACGTGCATCGATCGATGGACTTGTGGGTATATCCATGCACATATTTTACGGCTTTATAGCAAGCTAACAGCGGGCCGATCATTTACTTTATCGTCAAACCAATCGTTAAAACTGTCTACGAGTGATGCTATTGGTCGAAAATTGTAAAACTTGGCTGTTGCTATGGTAACCATCGTTAAGAGTCTCGTTTTATAAAGGCTATTCATGAGTAACCTTTAAAAAAACGGACACTACAACGATGGTCACCATAGCAACGGCTAAGTTTTACAATATTCGACCAATAGAATCACTCATACACAGTCTTAACGATCGGTTTAACGATGAAGTAAATGATCGACCCGTAGATAATTAGAGATACAGTGAAGTATTGGTACTTCTGGGTGGATAAACTCTCGACATAGATACGTTCTATAGATACCAGCAGGCCGATCTTTCACTTTTCTGCCAAGCTAATCGTTTAAATTGATAACAATCTATGGACGCTTATGGCTACATATTTATCGAGTGATCAAAGCCTTACCATCGCTAACTCTAAACGGGATTCTCTATCGATAAATCATCCTGGTTTCTAAAGAGCAAACTTTAGGTAACTAACGCGGTTTAAAAATCGATAACGGTAGTTAACGATTGACCAATAAAAATAAAATAAAAATAAAAAATAGAAAATTTAAAGGGTTATTGGGCCGGTATAAAGTAGATATGATCAAGAGATTACGTTAAATTTTTAGTGTTTCGATAAAACCCACTTTATCGATAGCTCGATAAAGTAAAAAAAAAAGATAAACGTTTTGCTCTTATTTGTCAGAGATTATTATTTTTTTTTTTTAAGAAAAGAAAGATAATTGGTTTGAAGGAATTGAAGGGACGTATCCATAGCTTAAAGTTTCACCCGCGTATAATATCGTTTTTATCCGATTATCAGCAATTTCTCATGTTTTTGACAAAATAAAGTTTAAAAGTAACAAGTATGAATCTGGATAAAATTACAAGAGGCCGCAGATCTACCAACAAAGGGATCCGGGGATCCGGTCGAAATTCAACAATCATCGCTCGTGTTTGTTTTCGACTTTCGGCTCGCCTGAAAATGTTTATCTTCTTAGTAAGTACTTGATTTAAAAACGTTTATACTACGGAATCTCGTTTGATTTTCTCGCACTGGGAGTCTCATTTCAGGTTTGGCTTGTTCAAATTTCAGGCAACTCGATTGTGAGAGAAGCACTGCTAAAGCGACGAAGCATGTTCGCTTGACCTTTCCCATTTCTCAAGCTTTTTTTTCCTTTCTACAATTTCCGAGTATTCAAGATTCTCCTTCATCCTTCTCCATAAAGACACTCGATAGATAAGCCCTGCTGTGGGAAGAAAACGTGCTCTACATAAGTAATTTCAAAAGGCCGGCGCACCATACACAGCTAGGTATAAGAGTTTTGAAAATAAGTCTACATGTATGACGAACTTTTGTCACAGCAGCGGTTCGAAGCACACCAATTGATTTCTATGCGAAATGACGAAAAAGTAGGGATGCATGCAAGTATCTACTCAGATTTCCTAAAAAAAAAAGAGGCCATTGTCCAGAGACTCCTTTACTTCTTAAAATATAAATGAAAGAAAATAAAAATAAATTTATAATAGCTGATGCCGCTGATGGTGACAACAATGAAAACTTACTCAGTACGCCGCGCCATGGGCCTCTTCATCAATTAACTTTTTTGTGAGTAATTAACTTTCCTATACTTTGGCTTGTAGCTTGCTTTTAGTAATTTTTACTCTTTTTTCTTCCTAGGGTTTTACTTTTGCTTGTTTGTTTTATTTATATTAATTTTGTTTTGATAACTTTTGGAACTATGTTTTTCCTTTTGATTTAGGTCGTTTAAATTAATTGCTCTTATTTTATGACTTTGTATTTGTTAATATTTTGCAAGTGCATATGAGCATGATTGATCAAAAGGTCTATGGCTCATTTAGTAAGTTTCCATTATTAAATACAAGATCGGCTATTATTTTGTTTTTATTTTCTTTCATTTATACTTTATTAAAATACATATTGTTATTTGCAATTTTTCAATGAGGACAGTTGCAAGGGTTTAAAATTTTGTGTTTTTCATAAAGAAAATGAAAATACAAGTACTTCATGAGCTAATAAGTAACAGGTCTTTGGTTTTTTTCCTTGGTGTTCCGATTTCGGGGCTACACCCATGAAAAGTTGCACAAATTTGTGAGTTTTGTGACTTCACAACGTGGAATGCCCATTTAAAACAATGTAGGTACTATCGACGAATTAAACATTGTCGCGAGATTTTCTCACATTTTCAGCTATGGGTGTGCGAGTGTGGGACTGATCTGCAACAGCTTTCCCGCTCCACCCGCACTGGCCTCTCACCTACAAATCTAGGTGTGAAGAGTATGAAGAGTGGCCGAACCAGAACCTTGAAGGCGAAACTTAGTTCGTGAAAATCTCAAGACGGTCTTTAATTTGTTGATAGCACCTATTTTGGGCCAAAGTCGCATCTGCGGATCTATAAAACCTAGTAAAAAACCAAAGGCACCCTTGTTTTCAGCTCATCAAGTGCTTTCATAAGCTGACTAAAAAACAAAAAAATTCAGACCCTTGTAACCGTCTCATTTACTAGCGGCTAGGCGTGCACGCGGACGCGATCGAGTTTCGGCGCGTAAAATCTGGCAACGTTGCATCCAGATAATTTAAAGTTATAAAAAGGTCGAAGTATTGAGGATACAAAGTGCATTCCCTGGATTCGATATTTCCCATGGACTTAAATGGATGAAATGCAACGTTAGTCAACAGATTGAACGCGCCTCCACTGATTTGTCCCCATATATACAAATTAAAGGTCGAATCCAAAAGTCATCGCCAATTCCTCAATAATTTGATAATTTTCATGAGTATTAATAGACTTAATTCAAAGTTGTCCGATTGAATGCTTCGCCACTAACTTCAGTTGACGTACTGAAAAAAAAGAACTATGGCAATATATAGATACCGAGCATTCTTTAGGTAGGAGAACCACAGCTTTAGGCAAGAGAACCAAAGCTTTAGGCAGATTGCCCAAAGACTTTGGTTCTTCTGCCTAAAGAGTGCTCGGTATCGATATAGTACCTAACCACTTTGGTCCTTGTGCGTAAAGTGTTTTCTCAGTGATTATAAAGATGACAAAAAAAAGTGAACAATCTCCCCGAAATTTCCTAGATTTCTAGTCTTGTAAGACACCCTATACATGAGTCGTTCGCACCAGATCTTTCGATGGTTTTACAGCGAGAAACTAGAACTTCCCACAATTCTCATTCAGGATGCACGGATGGAACGCTCGACGGAAGTATGCAAAGGAAAAGAGGGTCAGTTCGTGACGTCAGAACGTGACGAAGCGGCGGGCTGGACGAAACTGATACAATCACCATTCACCACAATAATATACCTAATCGCGACGCGTCGGGCGTCGTCGGGCGCCGCGCTCACTCGAATCTCTTTCTGTGGTTTCGATTCTCGAACTCGATGACTTTCATATCCTTTCTCACTGGCTCAGGTCACTCATACTCCAAAGCTTATCATTCCATTGGCACCCGAAGACAGAGGATAGAAAATATTGGACGGGTCAGTTGTGGTGGCAGTAAATGGGTTCAAGCAGGGGGGAGGGGGCGTTGCTTATGTGTTGAAACTACTGAATTTGAGGAGCTTTGCTGCTTAAAATGTTCCTTGTGGACACAAGTAACACCCACTAGAAGAATTTTGAAGAATAATACAAAAAGAAAGAAAAGAAAACCATGATAATTCCTCAGCTTCAAAGGGTCTAAAGTTATGACCAAAATATTATGGCGAAATATGAATTTTTAGGAGCCTCGTGCATACATTTTGTTAGAATTTGCTGAGTTCTGACTCAAATGATTGACAGTGCTGTCCGTTCGGCTTACAATTAGTTCCGAACCGTTCACTCTAAAGGTATGTTATTTTTAACAGCCAGAATATTGTACATAATTCGGCGCTCAAAAATGCCCTATTTAAGAGGGAACAGTTACTTGAACTAAGTAAAACGCACACAAATAATGCTCTGAAAAATGCGAGGAATGAGAGGCATTCGAGCAGTGGTGGTCCATGGGTGAAAAAGTGGAAAGGGGGCCTGGATAGTCAAAAATGGATCATTTTTTGAGGGGGAGGGCTATTTGAAGGAACGGGTTCAGAAAAATGTCGGAAGAGGGAATTTTGACGATTTATTCTACATCGTTGTGTCCTTTTATCTTCAATTTATTCTAACTTTTATTAGTTTCTTTACTTTTTCCTCCCCCCCTCCGCCACTTTTTTAAACACTCCTTCCAAAAAGAAGGGGGGAGACTTGAGATTCTAAACTGCCGCTGACTTCTAATTCCCACTTTAAGAGCCTTGAAGGGTGCTACGAATTTATTTAATTCTTAAGAATATATGCTAATACTTAAAAAGAAAAAAACTGAAACCAGCTCTGTTGCGGGGCCCCCCGCAGAAGAGGACGTTAGTCTTATGACGTCCGTGAAGTGGGATTCTCTAATCGATTACATTACGACTACTCGAAAGAAGCGCCCAATTATACTTTTCAGGGTCTTAAAAAAGACCGTTTTAACCGATTTAACGTATGGAGACTAATTTTACTTTAAGAAGGACTCCATTAGAGTTCTTAAATTAATTCGTAGGTCTCCTTGGAAAAGTGTTTTAGAATTGATATTCTTGAGTAGATTCTGACGGAGCCCTTATTTGCAATATCAGGGGATTCGAAGAGCGGGGCCGTAACGGTGGAGGTGCAGAGAGTACGAATAGTACGATGCTTCTGGGACTCGGAGACTCTGAGAGTACTTCATGGATTAGCTCCGTTAAAGGTAATCCTCTTGCGCCTTCAATTAACGGGTTATGCAAAAACCGAACAATCACGTAGGAATAGTTATCTCACGACATCTCCATTTATTCCTACCGTTTTTGGGAGCAGGGGCCAAGGTAGGGTAAGCAAGGCTATATCCTACTCACGTTACGCTTGTATGTACTTTAGCCAAAACAGAGAAATTTTTTCAGAGCTAAAAATAAAAATAAAACATTACTTGCGTTATTCAATTGACCAAGTTATCTATGGAGAATTCAAGAGCTTCGAAATTTAATTATTCCAAATGCAATTAATCAATTTGGTACGTAGCATTTAATTGCGAATATTTTTTCTTTTCATAAGCTGTGTTCTTGTAACGTATGTATTCAGTAAAACGACACGAGCCTCTTTAGATCTCACGCACTTAATTGAAATTTAATTTCTGTTGCCGTATAATTTGAGTGGATAATATTCTGCCCACTGCCCTGTGATGTCACTAAATCGTTAGAAATGCCCAACTCTCAATATTCTATTAAAAAAAAAAAAAAAAAAAAAAAAAAAAAAAAAAAAAAAAAAAAATCAATAAAACACGGTATACTAGGCCTTATCTAGAAAGTTTCGCGGAAAAGGCGTCGCATTGAAAAAAAAAAATAGGCAAATAATACGGTTAATGGAAATAGTTTCTGCAAATGTCTACGAAAACTACCATAACTTAAAATGAATCATTGAAAATGTAACTATGCAGCTTTCAAGGAGTGAAAAGTGGTCAATCTGACACAAGGTGATTGGGCCAAGACAGAGTAACCCCGAGACACTTAAAAGCTGTATTCGTTCAAAAATTCATTGAATGTATGATCCATTATTGTTGAAAATTCGCAGAAACCAATGTCTTTGACAGAAAAATTTATTTGTTTAGTCTTTAGTGACTTTAAAGTTTTCGACGATTCCATTACCATGCAATTTTCCGGTGCTAACAAAACGTCCAATTACCCTGAAAACACCCGAAACCCCTTGAACCATGGTACCATGGTGCTCACTCACTTCCCCCCCCCCAAAATTAAGATGGACCACTTCTGCATTTAACAGCTCATAGCCTCTTTAGACGATCAAATTGGATCCTCGAATTAGCTCCTAAGTATGCGCATTCGATGGTCAGCACATAAGATACATCATTTTCAAATATTACGCAAAATTAACTTACATTTAACGGCAAAACTTTCAAAATATTGCGCAGTGGCACCAATTCAGCGTCGGCTTGGGGGGTGCAGAGTCAGAAAAAAGTTATGACCTTTTTTTTTCTTTTTGCTCATTGGTTTTCGGATTCGGAACCGCAAAATGCCGCGAAGAAACGCAGGAGGGGTAGCCCCCCCTCCCAATTAGTGCCACTGATATTGCGTACTTTGACGATGAATGAACCTGCGGGCGCTCATAAAGGGGTGTGCCGAGGTTTCCAGAGAGGGGGACAAGCAAGCAATTTTTCCGCCCTCCGCGAATTGCCGCCCCTCAAAAATTGATGACTTTTTTTTTTGCTTGCTACACACTGATGTTGCGCCGCCTTTGGTGATTCATTTTGAAATACAGGGTGGGGCGTAGAGATCTGACGATTTTCAAAAGGCTATAAATAAAGAACTATTTGACTTAGAGAAAAAAACTTTTTTTTATTGAATTCAGTACAGAATGCCGTTTTCTTACATTAAGTTTTAAAAATTACATCTCGTAGATGTTGACCGTCAGCGTCAATACACTTTTGAAGTCGATTTCGAAAGCAATTCACCGCTCTTTCGCACATTTGTATGGGTATGGGAAGACAACGTAACTGTCACTGTTAATTCGAACCGATATGTTTCCATGTTGGAAGACTATGTGCAGCCCATGTTGGAAAATTTAGCGGAAGAAAATGATTTAGGAGACGTCTGGTTCCAACAGAATGGAGCAACAGCTCATACTGATCGCATTTCCCTTGCCGCTATGCGGGAAATGTTTCCAAATTGGTTGGTCTCTCTCAGAGGAGATTTACAGTGGCCTCCGCGATCTCCCGATTTGAGCATTTGTATGACTTTTTTTTATGGGGCTACCTTAAGGAAAGGGTTTTTAGGAGTCGCCCCCATACTTTAGAGGAATTAAAAGTGCGAATCAGAGAGGAAATCGATAATATACCCATACAAATGTGCGAAAGAGCGGTGAATTCCTTTCGAAATCGACTTCAAGAGTGTATTGACGCTGACGGTCAACATCTACGAGATGTAATTTTTAAAACTTAATGTAAGAAAACGGCATTCTGTACTGAATTCAATAAAAAAAAGTTTTTTTCTCTAAGTCACATAGTTCTTTATTTATAGCCTTTTGAAAATCGTCAGATCTCTACGCCCCACCCTGTATGATAACTTTTTTCAAGTTGTTCACCCTGGTTTTTCCGCTCACGGAAAGTGCCGCCGGGGACAAGGCCCCACTCCCCCGCCCATGACGGCACGCCCCTGGTAGCTTAATAGCTTCCAAACCAACGTCTAGAGATTAGTGCGCACCATCTACCACCATGGTTTGGCGGCCCACGAACATTTCACCATCATCGGTGTCATCGTCGGGGATCATCATCAATCATATGGCATCATAGAATCCTTTCCGTTAAGATACACAACATTCTAGAAGTTTTGACGCCATTTTATTTGCAATTTGAAAATGATGTATGATGCGCGCTGATTACCAAAAACCTACTTGTAAGCTATTTTTCATCCAATTTGATCGTCTAAAGAGGCCAAATTATGATGGTGGGTGGTGCTGCTCAGTGCACACCCATCACCAGATTTTCACTTGAAAGCTACTTTGAGAACTCAACTTGCACTGATTGTGAGAGAACTAGACATATAACCCCATTTTGAAGTAATGAAGGGGAAGGTGGATAGGTAAAAATAAATTCTTGTGAAAAATCACGCGGAAAGAATGGAAAGCTGAGTCGAGGGTAATGTGAAAAATTAATACTTGGACGAACAAATAGAGGGCACCGCTCGAGGCGAAACGGAAAAACGCAATCAACGATCACGGAAGAGAAAAAGAAAAAGAAAGAAAAAAAATAAATAAACAGGAGAGCAAGGAGTTTGAAAAGTTGAAGTTTGAAGCGTGAGTTAAAACGGCCCTAGAGAGCGATAGAGTGAGAGTGAGTGAGAGTATGAGAGAGAGAGAGGGAGGGATGAAGAGTGTGAGAGAGTGAGAGAGAGTAGAGAGAGATGTGGGTAACGCAAACCTACCATAAATCACAAACACGTATCTTGGTGCACTAATACATTTAAAGGAACGGGGCATCGCGTTGTTCGCGTCGCGTGGCGGGCGTCAAGTCGGGTCGGGCGCCACGCCGGATTTGAGGTAGGATCACCGGACGAAGGAAAGGAAAGGAAGAAAATTCCCTTCTTCTTATTTTTTTTTTTCTCCTCCTTCTTGATCGATTTATAATTAATGACACGCTTGGAGGATAGCCATTGGTCAAGTGGCCGGTGGAGGAAAAATTGACAAGGCGCACAGTAGATCAAATTTTTTGTTTTTTTGTTGTTTTTTTTTTACTTGACCGGGGGCTACCGCCCCTTATGATTTGGATTTTGCCCGTCATGAAGTGCCTTTTTTTTTTTTTTTCTCAGAATTTGTTCAGGGTTGATACTTTCACGGGAGAAATCATTGACGCACTGAAAAAAAGAATTCTTAAATTCTAAAATGGCTACTATGCTTCCCCGCCCCCCCCCCCCCATGAGAATGAGCCATGGACGAAGAAGATCGGACGTTCGTTTTAAAAATCTGTGTGTGTACTTACACTGTACGGGTCCCAGAAATAAAGCCGCACGCGATCACAGTGTCTTGTACGGTGATACTTGTGGGACCCACACACACACACAGTTTTAGTAAAACGAGAATAGCGGGAGAACGGCGAGAGTCAGATCTGCGGGCCGATCATTTACTTCATCGTTAAATCGATCGTTATAACTGTCTAAGAGTGGTCGAGTATTGTAAAACTTGGCTGTTGCAATGGTAACCATCGTTAAGAGTCTCGTTTTATGAAGGATACTCAGGAGTAACCTTTAAAAAACGGACACTATAACGATGGTTACCATAGCAACGGCTAAGTTTTACAATACTCGACCAATAGGATCACTCGTAGACACAGTTATAACGATCGATTTAACGATGAAGTAAATGATCGGCCCGCTGGTATGTAAAGGACCTTATATTTGTATGTTAGGTTACAATTGCAAACTCACTAACCTAACCTAACCTAACCTAACCTAACCTAACCTAACCTAACCTAACCCAACACTATGGTCACAATAACATAATTTCCTCAAAATTTTCAAACACTATGGAAGACACATTAAAAATTATGGTGAAAGTACCATCCCTCATACCTCGGTTCATATATATCCTTGTGTTTCTGGTAGTTTTGCTGCCTCTTTTTTTCAGAGTTGAATTTACCATTTACCATAGTTAACTGTGGTCAATTTTGGTCCCGACCACAAGGTATGGTAATAAGCCCTTCTAGACATTTTGCCAAACTTCCCGAAGGTTAGGTTCGATCGTTTTATCATGTTAATCAGATGTCTACTAAATTTTACCACATCGCTGGGTTGAGGCCAAAATCAACCATCAATTTATTTTTCTGTTTTCAGATAAAAATCAAGGAATCCGATTCATTTATTTTTAAGCAGTAAGATTAACAACTCTACTAAGCTTACCCACCCCCCCCCCCACCCCCACCCCCTTATAAATTGAGTGTTCGTAATCTTGATTCTTGTTTACAGTGTTACCATGTTTGGAATTAAAAGCCGTTTAACATTGATTATTAAGGGAAGCATACACACTAGCGGATCCAAGAAATTTACCTTCTCTCTCTTTTCCCATTACAACGCATGTGTTGGAAAAGGATAGAAGAAGAGGCGAAAAATCACGCGACTGCCCTTGGATCTTTCCTTTTCTAACACACGCGTTCTAATGGGAGAAGAGAGAGAAGGATAAATTCCTAGATCAGCCGGTGAACATACTCAACAATGCAATTTTCATCCAGCAACCTATGAAATGATGTCCAGGGAATTCCGCAATTTGACCCACTGTGCAACAGCCGCGGCCACTGCCAATAAGGACGTCGATATTTGATTAAGAATTTACACAACGAAAAACCCTTATCGAAAGAAAAATCAACCCAACTTCGGTTCAACGCTCAGTGGTAAGAAACCAAGGGAAAGTTCGGACAACACGGAGCGAAACGGCCGTAGCTGCTGGATCACGATGGATCTGGCTGTAGAATTCGAATCCTCAATCAATTTTCCTTCAGTAAATATTTACAGTTTTTCCACATTTTTCTGAGTTTGCAAATTGTCCTCGTCATTTGAGGTTAGGGTTTCCTAACCTAACCTAACACTAGTTTAAATGACAGGAGAGAGAGAGAGAGGAAAACAAATTCCTGTGTCCGTTCCTGCAATTTCCAAAATTCAAAAATGACGAAGATGGCAAAAACGCATTAAATAGGAGATTTTTTTGATGAAATCAGATCTTGCTGAAGGCAACTATGCACAGTCGACACATGGTTGAAACTTCGAAGCACAAGGGCGGCGTGTAGTGGGTAGCTCTGGCGGAGGGGGGGGGGAGGTCAGGATTGTAGGCTGTATTTGGGTAGCTCCTACACTTTTTTCCGGGTCGAAGAGGATGAGACCGGAGTTTAAAAACGAAGAGAAAACTGTTGGGTATACTTCCCCGCGATACACGTTTACGATCCATAAAAAGGTTGTTTGAACTAACCCTCCCTCCTTCCTACCCCCCCCCCCCTTCCTCCCTCCCTCCACGAACATGTTTGACATTCGAGCAATCTGTAACGAATCATAAAAAAACCGAATACATGATTGTTTTTATCTCGACTTGGACATTCATTTTGATTTTTGTCCATGGCTAGAAAAAGTTCCGAACCTCTGATTCATAGCCTAAATATGTGATTCAGTATGACGTTATCCTTGGGTTAGTCGGTATGACTGCTCTGAAAATAAAAAGCTTTAAGAATCTATAGCATTATTTGCTGAAATAAAATAACAAAAATACAAAAAAAGATTGTACATAGTAAATACAGTCACAGATTAGCTCATTTGAATTGACTGTGAAACACAGTAATTTCTCCGGACAAAAAAAATTCGATCGCGCGTGCGTGCGTCTTAAGAATGCCAAACTATAGAGGACCTGCCGCATTATAAGTGCCATTTTCTGCCGCCCTTTTGGTCACAAATTAAGTCTGAGAAAAAAGAGAGAAAAAAAACCTATGGATTACGTGTGCTTGGAGGTCTAATCTAAAAGAAAATATCAATGAAAGGGATAATTATAATTGGTTTTTACACCCGATTCGTGGATGAAAATGCCTGGTTTTGCGATTTTTCTGAAAGAGCGCCTATTTTTCACTATAAACTTTAAAGTGTGAACCGCGAACCGAACCCGAACCGATTTTTTCTGCGGTCCGATGCCCTGCTATAAAGAAGGAAATTTAGGTATGAGCAAAAGAGAGTAAGGCAGCTTCTCCTTAAAATATGTCGTATTGTCGTTACTAAAATAACTATAGGTGAAGACTAGAAATGCCGCTAGAAAGTTATTAATTAGGTTTATTACTACAGTCAAGTTATTAATTACTAGAAATATTAATAAAATTAAGCTTATTGTAAAAAGTCGAAAACGATGATTTTTGATGACTTTCCATCAATCATTTTTGACCACTTTTTCCGATCTCAAACTATATCTAGCGTCATGGCACCTGTAGATTTCGTTTCGGAAGTGTAGGCGCAGCTCAAAAATAATATTTGGCAAATTTTTAATTTTCTTTCCTTCATATCAAAACAAAACTTGCCTCCGACCTAAACCTTTTGATTTTAAAGCGTTTCTCAATGAAACGCCAACGCTCGAATTCATTTTCAATCATTTTTATTGGGTCATATGAGAAATAAGGTTGGGAAATTCCAAAGATTATCGTTTTAGGTGCGCCTTCACCTCTTAAACGACCTTTCCTCTACCTTCAATACGACGCCATTGCGATCGATCGCCCGTTTAAAAGCTTTTATCAAGTTAACGATTGAATTTCGGAAGTTTTTAGAATCGCGCCATAAAATTATTATTTTTGCTGATTTTTACACTTGATTCATAATCATATGTAACAATAGCTTGCGCAGTAGACCCATTCTAGTTCACTTTCAAAGCTCGACAAACTAGAATATCGAGTCACACGACGTGCGAAAACTCGCCCGCGATAATTATTCATATTTTCAAAACTTTCCATGAAATCCCCTCCTCTTGGAAAGTAGGAAACAATTCTTCTTGCCAAATTTGAATGCAAACAGATGAATAGTTGAGGAAATATCATCCGTGGCGGACGGACAGACCGACAGACAGACGGACAGACGGACGAACATTTTTTGGGTTCCTGGGGACATCAAATGCCAAGAAATGGAGCTAACTCAATTTTAAAATTTTTCATGATTACAATACTTTCTCTGTCCTATGGGGAGTGAGAAAGTATAAAAAAGTGGGCATGGCCAATTACAGTTGGAATATATTGCACTGTGCGACGCGGTACGGTTATGGGGCGTGAATTTGACGGAAAACTATCGAAAGCTTGGAAAAGTTCGCGCCTCATGGCACTTGCGGCCTATCGACAAAATAAGACAAGCACTCAACTACATAATAGCAGTGTTTATGCCGCGTAAAACGTTTGGAAGGGCGGCAAATTATTCTGCCATAGTCCACTTGCTCAAACCTCAAACTCAGCTCAACAGAACATGTCAAAACGGAAGAGTATACAAAATGCGTGCGCGCAGTTTATGAAAAATTGAGCAGATCCCATCAGTGAGTACAGCAAACAGTAATTTTGAACATTATTCGCAGGGCTGGCGGCACGGAGCGGGGGGGGGGGGGGTTGCACGATACTATTAAAGTACGACATTATAATGAGACAAGATAGGGAAATATTCTCCCTTCGACATTAATATAAGAAATCTTTATAGCTTATCGGGTTTCATGCAAATTCAGGCTTCGTATTAGTTTCTCCTATCTCTTCGTATGGTTAAATAAATTGGTTGATTTGTTGGATGTCCTCTGGGAGACGAGACGAGATTCTTTCTTTAACGGCGCTTTGGCTTTCATGTTTAAGGCTTGAAATTCAATCAAATACGAAATCCAGGAATATTGTGAAAAGACCGTCACCGCGGCGGATCTGGGAATTTGTCCTTCTCTCTCTCTTCTCCCATTAGAACGCGTGTGTTAGAAAAGGATAGAAGAGGGGGTGCAAGTCACGTGACTGCCCCTGGATCTTTCATCCTTTTCTAACACATGCGTTCTAATGGGGAAAGAGAGAGAAGGACAATTTCTTGGATCCGCTAAAAAAAAAAGACCGTATTGTTACGGTGAACAAAGAAGCCCCGCCATTTTCAATTTGGAACGATTTGGGTTAACTGTGCGTGTAGGACGTAAACGCAACCTCACATTTAGCGCACCGGTCAAAGTTTCAAGTAATTGAAGGCACAGCACATTTAAATCAATTTTTCGATCGATGTAAATGGTTAGCAATAGATTTCTGGTCATTATTTTTGAAAATTCAAATAATTGCGACCTCGACCTCCTTCATGAACAATTTTGCAGCATAATATCTAAGTAGACGTTTTAATTTCAACCCAAAGACAAATAAAGATCCAGCTCTAAGCTTGCGCCAGTGGCGTAGCAAAGGGGGGGGGGGTGTCCAGGGGGTCTGGACCCTCCCCCCCATGACACACAGATTTGTCCTAAAAAAAGGCAATTTTTCGCGTTTTCAGACAAATTTTACCAACTTAGTATCTTTGGACCCCCCCCATGACAATTTTCGAACCCCGGACCCCCCTCTAGAAAAATTCCTGGCTACGCCACTGGCTTGCGCAATAAGTGTTCTTTTCTCCTGCTCAAATTTGATCAGGACTCATCGACGATAATTAATAGTCAAAAGTCGCCTATTGTTCAATAAAGGACATAGCACAGGTTAGGCTTTCTTTGTGGTACCTATAAATTTATCCCCCCCCCCACCTTAAACAAACTAACGGTTTCTGAGTAATCATTACAAAAGTATACGCAACTTTAATAATTGAGGTTTTGACTTTGAGCGAAATTTCCGGTATATTTCAATTGGAGCGATAATCACCACTCAACGGTAAAGGCAACTGTTGACTGATACTTTGTTGAGAGCCTCCGAACAAAAATGAACTCGTTTTAGTTTGGCTTGCCTGAACTTTCATAACACGGGGTGCATAGAATGTGCTGGGTGTCAATTTATCTCTGCTTTAACATGAAAAATGAGAGCGTTACTATACTCAGTTTATTTCTCAATTTTACTTCTAGAGGATGTTGGGAACTAAATGAATATTATAAATCATTGTAGACTCCGTAGACATTGAATAGCGGCTAAGAAAATCGCTTGGCGTCCTTTCATAAAACTGATTGGTAGCATATAAATATAAAATGATTAGATTACAATCACGAAACAACTAAATCTTTTCACTAAAGATTGAGTCCGATGTAAATGTAGATAAAATATTGACTCGAATCTGTCACATAATCGACTGAAGCGGTGTAGATGGTGAGTTTTGTCAGTCTAGTGACTAATATTATAATAACAAATATAACGAGTTTGAACGTCTGAAAACACGATGTTTGAAACACGATTCAATAAAAGCAGGCGAAAAATCAAAAAGCAGTCGCAATTATTTACATATTTACGTTGTGAAACATTTCTTGACTTTTTCAAATCTATTGAGTCACGCTGGTTCACGCCGACACGCTGTTGGTAACAATTATGCAGAAATTTCACCCTATATCAACCGGACGTTGGGCGAATTTAATGGTCATAGATCCGGGCACACATTTTTGAAAAGGGTGATCCTAACATAACCTCAAACTTTTGATCATTTATTAAATCAAAATTTATACGCTGTGCTCAAACAAAGCGAAAATGTCGAATCTAATTTACGTAAATTGAAAATAAACTGCACGGAGAAAAATTTCTTATTGGAATTACTGGAAGTATCATTAAATGTAGGATAAAAATACATTCCTTTTAAATTAACAAGAATTCTTATTGATTCAACGATTATTTTTGTCAATTATCAGAACGTTCAATTGGATTAATGAGAATTATGATAAGTCCAATGGAACGCTCTGATGATTCAGAGAATCACAAGAAAGAATTAGTCGTCGAATCAGCAAGACTTCTTGTTATTTCAAACGGAATTTATTTTTACCCCATATTTAATGATACGTTCCATAATTCCGATAAGAATTTTTTCTCCGTGTGTACGAACGGTAAGCCTAAGTTCTTAAAAGTTACGACTAATACTATGTATTCTGAAACAAACTCGTTACTTTCTACGGATCTCATTGTTGGTGTGTTGACGAGTTTCAGTATTGTCTCCAGTCGTTGCACTTAGGGCTGTTAAAGTGGTAAGTCGGGTAGACTCTAAACAGGCCCTCAGTTAACAGTAGCGTTGGGAGGGCTCCAAACATTACAATATTTTCATAAAGAAATGTGAGGTTAAATCCGCCATCTTTAGGTAGAGCCCAACCCCCACAGAGTAAACTAGAGCCGCAATTGCATTGAAAGCTAGCGTGCGGGTCAATGTCGATGAGAGCCTAATGCAAAGTTGGCTTCTGACTGGCCAGAAAATGGAGGAATATGCCTGAGTCCAAACTTTTTCGGTACTATGGAAATTAACACGGAGTTTTTATTTTTTAAGGTAATTTTTTCCGGAGACGACGAAGAATTTTACGTTCAAATTCCTTTAAATCTCCTGAGCAAAATTTTCTGAACAAATTAATAGGTCTTAAGTTCCACTTTATTGGACATGTGAAAAAAGGTACTATCACAGTTGAATAGTGCGAATGAATGTGTTTCTCTCTTGAAAACACAGTTATTTATTGGTACTTTTCAACTTTGATAATTTTTTCGAATTTGCAATAAAGTGGCACTTATAACCTATCAATTTGTTCAGAAAATTTTGCTCAATTGATTCAAAGAGTTTTAAACCTAAACTTCTTCGTTTTTGAGAAAAACTACCTTAAAGAAAACCCCCAATGTTAATTTTCGTAAGGCCGAATAAGTTTGGACACAGACATTTCCCTCCATTTTCAGCCAGACAGAAGCCGACTTTGAATTCGGCTCTTGTCAGCATTGACCACGCCAGTTCCCAATGGAGTAGCAACTCTTGTTTACTCTTCGCCAAAACCCATCCGTCCGTAACATTTTTTGGGCCCAATTTTGCGTCTTAAGAAAAACTGTACAGGATCCTCACTCCCTACTTCCCCACAATGGCGGCTTTTGCAATTTTGCAACCATGCTTATTTGTCATTTAAACCTAGGCAAAAGTATCGATATCTTGGGGGTGCAACCGCACCTCCTGAAGATCGACTGTTTTACATAGGTTTAAATGAAGAGGATACATTTTTGCCACATTGCATGAGCCACCACTGCTTCCCTAGCGTCGCCATGTAAGATTTGTGACATCTTAGGCATCACAGGGCGATTTATGGACGGCGCATCAGTTATTTAATTTATAAAATACCAAGGGAGGAACGAAGAATAGCCCGCGCGAGTTTAGCAGTTCAAGGCCGCCAGCCAGATAGAAATTACCTACTTTCATTTCATTGACGCAACTCTACACAACAGGGATGCGGCTCTTTGAAAGTTCAGGCGCGTGAGGGTAAGCACTGAGCGCGCTCCATTTCCTTGTGAATGTAAGCAGTTTTCCAGGGCGCGAGCGCTTTCTCCAGTCTTTGAATCCCTTCGTGGAAAAAAAAAAACAGCGTTCTTTCTCGCTACTTTATTATAAACAATGCCAGCGGTGCCGGGCCTCTTACACAATGCACATTGCACGTGTAGAAGAGGAGTTAACTCTTGCAAATAATTCTGGACCGAAAAAAGTATGGTCCTATATCTGGTGATCCTTTTAATCAGTGGCGCGGCGCGACTTGAGCCCGATCAAGTTTGGAAATCAACCTATAGTTCAACCGATGAGCATCAGTCAACTTCATGTAAAGCTTGAGCCACACTATCAGAAACAAATAGAGACGGAGCACTACACTAAAATACATAGGGAAGATTTGAGGCACACTGAATTTTCGGGGATTCAACAAAATAACATGTAAAACAACAGTCAACACCTTTTGATGTCGCATGGTGTTGAACGGTGACATTCGGAAAACACGGGGGGGGGGAGAGGGATGGGCGGGAAGTGAAGAGGAGGGTCCTCAACATTCAACACCATGCGACGTTGACTGTTGTTTTGTTGAATCCGCGAGAATTCAGAGTGCCTCGCTGCTGCAGCCAGTTAGTGCTCGGTCTCTATTTGACATTTGTCTCTGCACACTATAGAGCTCGACCTGAGGGTCATTGATGCCATTTGGTGAGCAAAGAGTAAGGTTATGCTAGTTCCAGTCAAGTCAAGTTGTCTCCAAATTGATCGAGCTCCTGCCCCGGCACGCAATCTTGCATCGCTGTACTATATATGGGCTTGAAAAAAAAAAAAAAAAAAAAAAAAAAAAAATGGCCAGGAATCAGCGAAAAAAATCATCTAACAAAATCCATCGTTTTCGACCTAAAAAAAATGAAAATAAATATACTAAAAACTAAATGAAAAAAAAATAATAAATAAATAAATAAATAAATAAATAAATAAATAAATAAATAGATAAATAAAAGGCTAATTTGAAACTATTCCATGACATTTGTAGGTTTAAATTACTTATCAATAGTGTTCTCTGTGATTAGACTCTGTCTAAAAAGTTTATAAATGATTAATTGGATTGGTAAGAAATGTTGTCTAATTTGTCGCCACTTTTTGACAATCGAAGACCAAAGTGCGCTGCGTTTAGTACATTTAAAGGCATGCCTAAAAGTTGAGTTTGCAAATATTTGCAGTGAACCAAGAAAGCCGATTATTTTTTCGTGGGTTTCGACCAGAGTTGCCGTTTTGCAGAACTCAAAGTGATTTCTTTAAATCACCAATGATTCCATGCTTGTGAGCTCAGCAGTAGACTTATAACACGCAAAAATACTTTGATCTTAATTTTTTTTAAACGTTGGAATCACTGGTGAATATCAAAATTTCATTAAATTTGGAAGACAACGGTGTTTTCATCGCGCATCGATGCACACAGGAAAAACAGAAGAAAACGCACCTTGGTATAGCGCTGACAAAACCTTTGATAGAAAAACGACACAGCAAAAAACTTTAGTTGAGCCAACTAAATAGTCTTTGGCTGAATCATTTTTCTACCGAAGGTTTTTTATGGGCTACACCAAAGTATTTTTATTATTTATGTGTTTTTCTTTTTTTTTTGGGTGCAAAGCACTTTCCAAAGGGCTAAAGGAGAACACGAAAATGAAAGGCATGAAGCCACTGAAAGGTGAGGAGCTTATCTCAAAACTCATTGGTGACGCCACTGTGCGACGTTGTGGGCTGAGGTTTAATTAAAACTATTCTGTTATATACCAGTCACAATTGTTCCAACACCCTGAAACCACTTTTACGACCACTTAACAAATTCATATAGTCAAAGTGCTTATGCCTTTTCTCTCTCCGCGAAATGAACCAACTCAGGTGCAGGTTTCATATTTGATTTTCCAGCGACAAAATTCTCTAATAATCGTCTCCGATCTTAGCCTCTATCCCACACCCACTGACAATTTCTGCACCGATGCCTCACAAAGCCCCACTTGGAAAAAAAAAAAAAAAAAAAAAAAAAAAAACTATTAAAAACCACACAGAGAGCCTGACTAGCGAACATTTTTTTCTTGCACATGTAGCGTACACCTCTTGAACGTTTCAATAATTTTAATTAGAGGGAAATGTTTCTCAATACTTTTCGCCGTACAAGAGTATCAAAATTATTCTTATTCGATGGGAAAACTTGTGGATGTGCGACTAATTGTAGGTTGACCTTTCCGCTTGATCTTTGATGCGTATGTTAAGCCAGTAGCGGCCCGTGAGATTTGGCAACCATGCATTTTTCCCACTTAAACTTAGGTAAAAAATCGATTCAAGCGGAGGCTGGCAGCCTCCTCGAGTTTCGATTGTTTTCCATGTATTTAAATGGGATAAAAACACTGTTGCCAAATCGCACGAGCCGCCACTGTGTTAAGCCCCGATTGTGTATAATTGCTCATTCCGCGAAATGTGCTAACTTGGCTGCCCGAGCCATGTAACAAAAGAGTTCAGTGAGAAAATGCATAAAAAAATTCACGCTTTGTATAGAATAGAGTAAGACAGTCTAATGGTAATCATAACTAATAGTCCAGGCAACAGGGGATTTTAGCTTGCAAAGTTTGCGGACTTATATCGGAGAGTCGATTATTATGTATTTTTGGTCGCTGAATCCGAATCTGAACTTTGCGTACGAATCAGAGGGGCGGAAAGGCCGCCATTTTCCAAAATGGCGGTCAAAATCACGTTTTTTTGCCTTATTTTGCTCATAACTCGCGGATTATTGGTCAAATGCAAAAAATACCTTAGTACAAAGTTAAAGTTCGTCTAATTTACAACAAAAAAGTATCAGGTCATTATTTCGTAAAGATCAAAACTGAATGTGCTTTGGAGCCGCGAAAAAACGTGAAATCCGTCTATTGCGGCGCATGACCGCTAAACGCCGCCTTGGGCCCTTGCGCCGGCCATCGCGCGCACGCTCCTCACCTCACCTTGGCAATATGTGAATAACAAATAAAGAAGAACAAATTACTTCAATTTGGCGTATCTTCTTTTGGCTCCAAGTTGTGTTACTCCGTTTTACACCATCCAACAGGTCCAGTAGGCAAATTCATTTAAATGTGGTAATGTATGGTATCAACATTAAAAAAATGTCAATCTGCGCCTAATTCACTCCATCGTTCCGTGTACATTCGTTTATTTTTACCTTCATCTTCACTCTGCCTCCATCCTTTTGAGTCTCTGAGTGGCCCAGCTAGTCCGTACTTTCCACACGGAGGAGAGGGGGTGGGGGTCTGAGCTGGTTTCGGGGCTTTTCCCTCAGTTTCGCGTTCACTTTCAGATTCATCGGTTTCAAACAGAGTGGCTCTGGTCTATGATTCATCAAAACTAGCACTTGGACATATGATTGCTGCACTCACTGTTTCAATTTACGCAATATGCACTGAGCATCTGAGCCCACTTTTTCGGCATCGGCAGGCACTGCAACCGACGCGGCACGCGGAGACAACGTTCCGTGAAATTTCAGGACATCCGTCTTAAAATAAAATCTGAAGCTGACAACTAAACAGTGGCCACTGAATCGGTCCACTTTTAAATGGTTTACAACCATAGCAAAAATCTACTTTCTCAATATGAAGCTAAAGTTGGACTTGGAATCTAGTACTAAGACAAGGATGTCTGCGGCTGCATCGTCTGTCGACGATGACGCTGCGCCGCGAGGTTATGGTTTATTTCATGTGTAAAGATGTAGATTCGATAAAATATTTGAACTTCAAGATTTTTCGAGAGATACTCGGAACTTTCAAATACCAAACTGAAAAATTAAGCGCATGTAGTTGACGGTGAATCTTCTCGGCATCGTTTCGTTTGGAATCTTGACGTGTCCATTTTAGAGTTATGCAAAAAGTTCGTTTTGTCCATCATATCGCGTTACCCGTCAAACTAAACTATTGTTTTCGATTGGTAATTTGAAGATATACCCCCCTAGAACCTGAGTACAAAATCGATTTCTTTTCAAAAGTAATTGAATTGGATCAAAGCAGCAGTAAGCAGATACACTGATTTCAAAGAAACTGCTGGTATTTGACGAACGGCAATGAATGGAATTGAAATCGGTACTAGTGCTGCTCATCGCCGCTTGGATTCGTCTCCATTACTTTTTTAAAGTACATGTAATCGAAAAACGAGTAATTGAGTCCAATATTTTCCCCAATTCTCACAACCTTGCTTGGTTCCATCAGGCATACTCTTGATGGGTCAACGATTTCATATTTCTCCGAAGAAAAGTTTCTGTGGAATGAGAGGAATAAAAACCGACTCATCCATATGTTAAGTCTTTGAAGAATTCTTCAAGGGCAAAGAGGATAATCATTAGGCGCAGCGTCGTCGTCTATCAAAAATGCAGCCGCAAAAATCATTGTCTTAGTACTTGTTTCCAAGTCCCACTTTGGCTTCATATTGAGAAACAAGCCATTTTCCATGGTTAAAAACAATTTAAAAGTGGACCGATCCAGTGATCCCTGTTTAGTCGTCAGATTCAGATTTTGTTTAAAGACAGACTGGAGTCACTTGATGGAAATATTGTGTATCGGGAGTACCGATAGGACGCTTTATGCATTTGGAAGAATCGACCGCGTGAACGTATTCGAAGGTTAAGTTCGACAGTAGACCAGGTGATGGGCATGCGCATTGCCGACATTGCGGTCGATTCCCATACGTTCCTCTTCTCCTCTTTCCTCTCATTGACTCTGTTGTGCGGAGCCTTCGATGTCGTCGACTCCTGCTCGAGTCCGTGAAAGCCTAAAACCAACGACCAATCAGAACTCGTCGAGCTCGTGTCGGTAATCCCTACTCAATATTTCCATCAAGGGACTATAAGACGGATGTCCTGTCTCCGCGTGCCGCATCGGTTGCAGTGCCTGCCGATGCCGAAAAAGTGGGCTCAGATGCTCAGTGCATATTGCGTAAATTGAAACAGTGAGTGCAGCAATCATATGTCCAAGTGCTAGTTTTGATGAATCATAGACCAGAGCCACTCTGTTTGAAACCGATGAATCTGAAAGTGAACGCGAAACTGAGGGAAAAGCCCCGAAACCAGCTCAGACCCCCACCCCCTCTCCTCCGTGTGGAAAGTACGGACTAGCTGGGCCACTCAGAGACTCAAAAGGATGGAGGCAGAGTGAAGATGAAGGTAAAAATAAACGAATGTACACGGAACGATGGAGTGAATTAGGCGCAGATTGACATTTTTTTAATGTTGATACCATACATTACCACATTTAAATGAATTTGCCTACTGGACCTGTTGGATGGTGTAAAACGGAGTAACACAACTTGGAGCCAAAAGAAGATACGCCAAATTGAAGTAATTTGTTCTTCTTTATTTGTTATTCACATATTGCCAAGGTGAGGTGAGGAGCGTGCGCGCGATGGCCGGCGCAAGGGCCCAAGGCGGCGTTTAGCGGTCATGCGCCGCAATAGACGGATTTCACGTTTTTTCGCGGCTCCAAAGCACATTCAGTTTTGATCTTTACGAAATAATGACCTGATACTTTTTTGTTGTAAATTAGACGAACTTTAACTTTGTACTAAGGTATTTTTTGCATTTGACCAATAATCCGCGAGTTATGAGCAAAATAAGGCAAAAAAACGTGATTTTGACCGCCATTTTGGAAAATGGCGGCCTTTCCGCCCCTCTGATTCGTACGCAAAGTTCAGATTCGGATTCAGCGACCAAAAATACATAATAATCGACTCTCCGATATAAGTCCGCAAACTTTGCAAGCTAGGGCCCATATTAGCTCCCCGTTGCCTGGACTATAACGCTATGGTAGCTTTCTAGAATTCATCCCTTCATTATCTCGATGCGGAAAAGATTATGAATGGCAACACTTTTCAATATACATAGATATACTACATCACAGGATAATGTAATCTTTTTTGCACGGATGCAGTTGATGATAGAATTCTAGAACTCTGCCTACTACAACTACCAGGTCACGAAGACAAATCAATGCTCTTTCGCTTAAATTAAGTGGGTCGATAAATATTCCTACACAGCGGTGCTGATTTTGCATACACAGGTGATTGAAGGCGCCAGTGGAAAAATTATTTTTTAAATATTAACAATTTGGAGTCGAAATTACTGTGATGTGAATAAAAAAACTGCGGGATTGTGTGAGGCATATCTATATTCAGTACTAGGCATGGGCGTAACTACTATGGGGCGGAGGGGGGGGGGGGGAACCCCCTAAAAAATCTAATGATGAAAAAAAATGAATAATAATTGAAAGAAGACAAAAGTAATTGTCAAACATAAAACAAAATGAAAAAAAAAAAACATTGTAAACAGGCATATGAAGTTTGAAGTTTTACTATTGGTGATTAAACGGAAAACATCGAGAGTGGAATCTGTTCAGAAGATCCTCCTTTTCTTTTTTCCCATAATTTTGTGTTCTACGATGTTATTGTTATTTGAATTCACGAGTACAAAAAAATAAGATTGTGACGTAAGTTTTTCTAATTAGATCGGTTTATTTAGGACAAAGGAACATAAAATTACTTTTTGCGCGCGTGTTTATTTTCTTATCATTTGCGAGGTGGAGATAGCCTAAAATCACGTCTTAGGGCGGCTAAATTGGCAACATTTTCCGGGGAGCGGACACCCCCCCCAACTGGGAGGTGTTTCTCCCAGACCCCTCCCCCGGTGGGGTTTCCAAACTTGCCCCCCCCCCCCCAGACAAATTGTCTAGCTACGCCCATGGTACTATCGACGAATTAAAGATTGTCGCGAGATTTTCGCGAGACAAGTTTCGCCTTCAAGGTTCCGGCTCGGCCACTCTTCATACTCAACACACCATGCGGGCGAGAGGCCAGTGCGGGTGGGGTGGAGAAGCCGTATCAGATCAGTCCCAAACTCACATCTATAACTGAAAATTTGTGGAAATGTTGCGACAATCTTTAATCCGTCAATAGTACAAGGGCGTTGTACTAAAAGGGTAAATGAGTCATATGTTCACACTAATGCAATCCTTTTGTCCTTAGGAAACAATTTAAATAGCTTTTTTCGTGCATATAGTTTAGACACTCATTTTTCATCTTCAATCCAAAATAAAAGCCAATTTTTCAAAAGCTATACTTGCACACCTCTCTTCAATAATTCAGAAACCTAAGATTGCCTTTTCTGCAGAATGAGATGTTTTTATGACCTTTTCTGCAGAATGAGATGTTTTTATGACGGCTAAATTTATATACATATATTTGTTCGTTCCGCAAACAGGGTAGTACACAATCCGGGCGTAACACGAAGGGAGAGACCTGGAAATTTCTCAGTTTCAATTGCACCCTCATATATTGAACGGTAATCAGGTTATAAATGCGCAAACACATATACAGCTACCATTAATTTAAAGCTGTAAGTCAAATCAAGGGCCGATAAATAATGGCAGAAAATTCTCGGCTACCTCCTCGCTTCGCTCGATCTAAAGAATTTAGTACACCACGATTAACCTCCACGCAGACCACAGTCCACGTCCACACCTACTATACCTTATGCTCCTCGAATGCCAGACTGAAAGAACCCGAAAAGTACGCCTGAAACGGCTGGTAGAGTATACATATATATGTATACAAATTGTATGTATATTTACAGCTATGCAAATGGGCAATGAAATTACGGAGTATCTCGAAAATGAAGGTACAACACATAAAGCCGCAATAAAAAGGAAAGGAAAATTAAAATAGTCAGGTCAATCCAGAGATGCGTTTGCAGGGCGTCAGATTTAATAAACCTCGTATTCACAATTCACTTATACGATTGCAAAACTTAACGTTAAAAAATAGCAACTGGTAATCTTCATAGATGGGAAAAAATTGCAAAAATACAGTGAAAAAAAAATTGATCAAAAATAATCGTTTTTTACCGTTTTAGCTTTTAAAAATTTATAGTGACTTTTCTAATGGTTTAAATTACTTGTTTTTAAATGGATGAGAAGAGAAACTAAATTTCTGATTTTTGGCCACTTTTTGACAATCAAAGACCATCGTGTATAGTGGCGATCCCAGTGCCCGGAAAAGGTCAACTCACTCGTTTTTTACCGTTCTAGGCAGTTTAAAGCAATTTAATTATTATTATTTGTTTTTTTACTTCCAGAGATTTTAATTAAATTGAAGTTTTATTAGTAAATTTCAATTTTAATTTGAGTTGTAACCTTCCGGCCGCGAGGACCACCGCCGTCGCTCGCCGTTTCTCCCCTAAATAGTTTTGCATCTTTATGATGTGTACGTAAAGTGGAATATATTTTTAAAATACGGGGCTTAGGATCCATTAATACCTATACTGCGAATAACGTTTCTCCTATACATGAATGGTCCCCGGTCACTCCACCTAAAGATGTCAGACTAACATACAGTTTCACGTACAGATTTACGCCCTCTGTATTTTCAACTACAACCTGATGTTTACGTTTTCGTTATGTTTATGTTTACGTTTATATTTTGTTTTACTTGAATTCTTAAGGGGTCTCAGGTCTCTCCACCTGCGAATGTAAAAGCGCGAATTGACTGCTTGAGCCAATGAGCTTCTTTGTTGTCGATAAATCGGCCTCGACCTATCGACTTCAAAGCAGCTCATTGGCTCAATCAGTTTATTCGCGCTTTTAAATTCGCAGGTGGAGAGACCCCTTTTTTAAACACCTACATCCAGTAACATTCCGGAAACAGAAACAGATTTTGGCTCATCAGTCAACAGTAGGCTAATGATGGCTGTTGTTTCGATGAGTTCCAACCAAAATTGAGCTAGAAAAGTGGACAGGCATCTCAAGCCTTGTGCTGGGTCTCTATTAGCACAGAATAATACAATCAGAACGAAAACTCTGTCGGATTTTGAAGCAAATTCATTTCGCGTCCGCCATGTTGGGATATAGGATGTTTACATCTGGATTTGCGCTCGAAAAAAAAAATGTAGGACATGATCCGCGAAATTTTCATTCTGAAATGCCATTAGAATAAAAGTGAGGCCGGAAACTTAAGATTTCTTTCCATAATTTACAGAAATAAATGAGTTTCAACACAAATCACACACGCCGCCACACAGTGTTCGGAGCGACCTGGATCTCTGGCAGAAACCTCAAATTTGAAATCAGCTCTGAAGTTGGTTTAAAGGCTTTACCTACCTTCTAAAGGGTATAGAACATGCATGTTAGCCATATTTGATGAATTTGGAAGCCCCATACTTGCCCCCACAGACATGTGAAAGTACCGGTTTTGACGCAAATTTTGAGTCAACTTGGGTGGGTTTACACATAATTGTAAAAAAAAACAATACTCTTTTACTCACATTCCAATTTAGACCTCTGTACATCAATTAGGACATATGAACTTACTTTTAAGCCGTTTAAACATTTATTTCATGTTTATTATGAGGGGGGGCTGGACCCCTCAAAAATCGACTTTTCATCTGCATTTGTGCCCTTTTTGGAGGACGTTTAAAAAAATGCCCGGGATTGCCCGGCAAATCTAAGGCAAAGAACATTCAGAAAAACATTTTTTCTGAACGATCCAGCAATAATATCCTGCCCGAACTTGCCCCCCTTTCGTATTTTTGTATTTAAAAGTGCCTCTGTGGCTTGTGTGGGACTTAGTCATTTTCACGATCGTGAGATGAGCCATGTTCGCGTGTCAATAACTTTTTTTCCCAGCATTACCCCGGAGAAATATGGTAAGGAAAGTTTAAAAAAACATTTTTCTGAACGATTCAACAATAATATCCTGCCCCAACTTGCCCCCCTTTCTTATTTTTGTGTTTAAAAGTGCCTCTGTGGCTTGTGTGGGACTTAGTCATTTTCTCGAAAATAAAAATAAAAAAATAATAATTGACATCTAAAGTTAAATCTGATATAAAAAATGAAATCTACGACCTAAAAAACCCCTTAGTACCAAGTTTCAATGAAATGCGAGCATGCTAGAGGTTTCCGCCAAAGATCCGGGTGACTCCGAACACTGTGCGCCATGTTGGGAAATAGGACCACGGCGTTGCCTATTGGTGCCGGTAAATTCCAAACTTGCTTCCATTGGCTCTTATGGGAGTTTCCGTTCTGATTGTATTATTCTGTGCTATTAGTCTCTGCCCCCCCCCCCCAATTGACGCTACTGGTGGAACCATATTTACACCATCCACCAACCTTCATCCTCCTAGACCTGGCAACGTTTGAGCGAGGCACGGGCAACGGGCAGAGACGAGCAAGAAGTAATTTTTCACGGCAGTGCGCCTTTTGCGCTGCTATTCCGTGTCTGCATCGGGCCGCGGGCCCCGGCATTATAGGAACACTGAACAGTGAACATAGTGAACACAGAAACGATGTCGACGCTCACTTGATATTTGATATTTGACGCATCGCCACCGAATCCCGACCCCGACCGACCGAAGTCGCACAGCGCCGCGCAAACTTCTTCATCCCCGCCCGCAATGCACATATGAGCTGCATATTGCCTAAATAAAAAAAAATTTAAAAAACAAACAAAAAAACAAAACAAAACAAAAAACACGGCGCTACGAACAGCGACGGGAACGGGGGCTGTCAAAGCCCACACGTCCGTCCGCTCGGCTCACGTTTCGAGTTTACACTCACACGTTCCATCTCTTAACCCATTCAGTCGCGGATTTTTTAAAACGCGATTATTATTTTTTTTTTTTTTTTCATTTCACATCCGGTTGCATGGATTGAGCGATTAATTTCAATCCAACATAAGTTCAAGCGCATGCCAATCGTTTTCCTTCCTCACATGGGGAAAAAAAAAAAAAAAAAATGGTAAAATTTAATACCATCTGCATAGTTAATTTTGGAGTCTGCTATCAAGTATGGTAAATGCAACGTACCTTATGGTAAAATATACCAACAGGTTATCTTAGTTTACCTCAAGATACGATGCATTTACCATATGATGGTAAAATTTACCATACTTGATAGCAGACTCCGAAATCAACTATGCAGATGGTAAATTCTACTAGTATTTTTTGTCCGTGGCAAGGGCCCATGTTAATTAAAGCATGTAGGTACCACATTACTACAGTACAGAGTTGAGCAAATAGGGGTGCAATAGATTATACGATTACAACTGAGTAATCGGAATCGTTAAACCTTTCGATGGTAACTAAATTCAGTCTTCATAGATAAACAGTACCTAAACTCAATAAGAGTCTTTTCGATTTTACAGATCTAATTCTTTTGCAAATAATATGATGGGTGACTTGTGAAAAATTAGCCTTGATTACCATAAAATCACCCTCCGAGAAAACGACGATGTAATCGTGTAATCGATTACCACCCCCCATTTGCCCAACTCTACTACAGTTTACACGCGGTGAACGAGCATGGGATATCCGGCTGATTTCATCAAACAAGTTACCTAGCGTTTGCACCGCTTCGCTGCAGTGCGTGTCGTGTCGTACACTGTATAGATAGCAAGAAGACGGCACTGCTTATAACGTCCGTTTTTTCGTCACTGTTTTGATATCGGTTGATTTTTCAGAAAAATGGAATATCAGACTGTTTTTGATAACAAAGAGCTCGGTCAGAACTGACTCATCGTTGACGCTGTTCCGATTGAAAATTTCGATCGCCGTTTTTGTCTAGTCAGCGTTGTTCCGCTAAATCGTTTACAAAATATGTAAACAAAAAACATAAATAAACAGAAAGAAAAGGAACAGTCGGGGCCTGGGGGCGCAATATGGTGGCAACAAAGACATTACTAATATTAATGGGGTTCTTGCAAACTTTTGCTACAGGGAATTGCAGAGTTGATTCTTGCATAAAAACCTGTAAAAATGACGATGAGTGCACTAAAAAATCACGAAATTCACTCTTAGGATCGGGCTTAGTGGCGGAAAGACGCAGGTATCATGGGAGATTCCCATCTAAATTGAGACATACCTCCGTATTCCCATAGAGAAAGTGGCAAAGTAGACAGGAATCTCCCATGATACCTGCGTTGAACCGCCATTACGAACTTATCTCCGGAACTATGAAACCTAGCTAGAAACCAAAAGCATCCTCCTCGTTTTCAGCCCATCGAGTACTTTCATTTGCTTACTGAAAAACACCAGAATTCATACCCTCGCAACTGCCCCATATTTTGTCGATTTAGAAACGAGAATAGTCCGAGCCCACCTCAATCAAGATTACGTTTTCTCATTTGAAGCTAATGTTGCGTCTAGTCACGCTCACGGTCGTTGAGTATAAGCTGGAGATAAGCGCCACAATCAGAATCGCCTAGTTCCATGAGAGACGTGTGTGAGTGTATAAGCTTATAAGCTTGACAGTGTGAGCGTTTGTTTAAATGTGTGAGCAGACTGTATAAGTAGAATGAAGCTTTTTAGACTTTAGAGCAGGAGCCAGTGAGCCGTCGCGTCGCGTCGCCCGCCCTCGCCCGTCACCCGTCGCGCGCGTTATGGCTGCAGCGGCCGCGGCGTACGCCCGTCAGTCGGTCGATGTCGATGACAGTGGATTGAAGTATTATTAAAAGCTGAACTTAAATTACGATGCGGCTTAACAAAGCGCAGCACAGAGCTACTTTCTGATATACCGATTCCGATCCGAAGCCCTAATTCAATCTATCCCCCCCCGCATCGATCTTCCCGGCGCTGCGTCATCTATATCATACCGCTATCTGTTCCGAACGAGCGGGCAGGGCAACGCGCGTCGCGACAGTGACACAGTTTTTCTCTCTCTCTCTCTCTCTCTCTCTCTCTCTCTCTCTCTCTCTCTCTCTCTCTCTCTCTCTCTCCCTCTTTCTCTCTCTCTCTCGTGACTTTACAATGATAAAAAATAAAATAAAAATTGACGTCACAAAGTTCAAAGCCACCTTCGTCCGTAACAACTAAACTTCTCCTTGATGTATCAAGGTGAACTCCTCTTTCCGCAAATGCCGCAGGGCGCGGTGAAAAACACGAGAGCGATTGAAGTGAGAGAAAATATATCCGCAGGACAGAGAGAGAAAGAGAGTGGGAGAGGGGGGGGGGGGGAGGAGAGAGGGCGAGAGAGATAGACGAGGAGTAAAAGATAGGTACTGTAATTGCATTAAAAGCTCGGACACTGCAGCACTCAGCGAGGACGGACGGATAGAATTAAGTTGCTCGGACGAAAATGAAAGTTTACGAAATTGCAATCAAAACAAAATGATTCGATAACGAGAGAAACTTGTTTACATTTGGGACGGAGGATTTCAAGGGCGTTTGGGTGACGTAAGAAGACAAGGGATGTTAATTTCACTGATTGTAAATGCGATGATTTATTTACTTTCCTTTTAAATACATATGCCTGATTAATTGGATGAATAAAAATCCAAGATGTTAAACGGGAGGAAGCGGGGATCTACGCAAATACTAATGCAAATTGGAAGAAAATTAATAACACGATGTCAAGTTTCGGAATCACAACCGAAAAGAATGATAGGATCACTTTTTAAGCGAAACTCGTTGATGGTGTATATTTATTTGAATCGTAACTCCAAAAAAAAAAAAAAAAAAAATATTTTCAAAACAATTAAAAGACGAAAAACTTTCATTTCTCCCCCACCTCCTGAAAACAACTAATCTAGAAGTGAAGGTGTACTATTTTCCTAAGGCTCTCTAGAGCACCCAACAAAGTCGCGAAGTATACGCACTCCGCACTGGAGTCTTATATACAGGGTGGAAGGGTGGCCTTCGAAGCATTAGAAAAAGGTCATGACTTCCGACAGGGGCGCCATTTCAAGTTCGGCTTGGGGGGGGGGGGGACAAAAATGTGATGATTTTTTTTTTTTTTTTTGCTCATGAATATGATTTTAGAGTCCTACAGCCTTGTATAGTGTATAGTATACCCTACATTTACGGCCCTAAATTCCAACAAAATTTGTTAGTGACCACCAAATTCTAGTTCGATTTTTTTTTCTAAACAAAAAAAAAAGGTCAGCACTCGTCTACTCTTAGCCGACTCGGAGGGGGGGCAGTTGCCCCCGCAAGTGACCCCACTGATTTTCGAGCAGATAAATATAAATAGTTGTGATTAGCGCAGTTCTTTGCGTTTTTCGAGGGGCTGATTTGATGAGGGAATTAACAGAATGGCATTGATGAGTGGGTAGGTTGGGGGGGGGGGAGAGGTTCCCTACTCAAACAAGTCAAATGACAACCTGCAACTTGAAAAACTGCCCTTCGGTTAGAGCTAAAAATCAGCAAAGCTTTGCGTTTTTGAGGAATCAAAGGCCAAAGTTTTTCGACCTATTATAAAAACTCATGACTCTTAAAGTGAAAGTCCCTAAAACTGAAAATGAAGGTCGAATAAAATTTTGCTTGTTGACACACTTACAAATTACTTTCTATTTTTTCTCACCGTAAAACTGAAAGTCAGGGTCGGATCAAATTTTGTTCGTTGACACACTTACTAATAATCACTCTCAATCTTTTCTCGCCATACACTTAATCTAATCTTTCTTCTTTACATTCTTTTTAGAACTGTAGGTCAGATCTTGTTAGTTCATAGTAGCCTTAGCTACCTCAATACAAATACTTGTATAGAGGAATTTACCGTGAATCCTCTGCTGATTGAACCCCTGATTAAAGCCTGATCAAACTTAAAGTATGTACAATCTTCCCTCGATTTTTCAAGTGAGGAAAGTTGGTGAATAGTTTCAGCAATGAGGAAAGTCTGTGAATAGTTTCAACAATGGGGAAAGTTTGTAAATTATTATAAAAATAGCAAACTCAGTTCAATTAGAGGAATAAGTCACGAACTTTTCTGACAAACCTACACCTACGCTCTTATTGAACTAAGGTCAAATATATATTACCTATATGATCACTTGAATGACCAAGAACAAATAGTTATTGTGGGAATGTGAGGCCCGAATTTTTTTTACCAAAGTGAGTAGGTGTATTACAACTGACAAACTGCCGATTAATCAATTGCTTGAGCAATTACAGGAAGTGTTTTGAGAGTCAAAACAGTTTGGATCCTACATTCATTCAAAATAGACTGATAGTAATTACAGACGTTTGCTCCAAACAAAACTCAAACAATCATCTGCTCAAAAGCTCAATAGTGTTCGCTTACTTAGAACCATGCTGTCTGCAAGAAAAATAGTATTTTTTTCTTTTATACATAGGTATTTAGATGCAGGTTGTTTCAGATGATTTGGTCGATGGAATACTATTATTGCGTGATTAGCGCCACATAGTGAATAGACTCAATCTATTTAATAATTTGGTTCCACAACATGTCTGATTGGTGGGAGAGGTTGATTATGATCCGAGTGGCAGTCCAAACTTAGGCATCAGTTTCTTTTTTATTTTTTTTCTCAATAATAAGCAACATCTATCGTGTTGTTAACCAAGAGAAAAAACTAGCATGAGACTCATTAATATAAATGTTACAGTTGTCAAAGTTCTCAAAGAAAAAGTTACACGAATTTGACCATTAATTCATGAGCTTGAAGTTCTCAAAGCTGAGGCTCATAAATGTTGGCAATCTCAGTTTTGAAGCTCTCAGAGAGAAATAAAATTGATGAGCTCATAGAACAATCCTGCTGATACCTTAAATGTGGTAGCATGGTTGAGGTAGGTAAATAGTATTTAGTGTTGGCAAAAACACTAATGTACTTATTTATTTACTTAATGACTAAAAACAGTTAAGCTTGTATCCAGCATACAATTAAAATTGGCTAAGCAAGTCTTGCACGGATAGAGCCCAGATAGCAGACGGATATCTATAGGATATCCTGAGAATATCCAAACAAATATTTAAGATATCCTATGAATATTCGGCGATATCCATAGGATATCCCACGGATATTCATTTGGCACACCTCTGCTATCCGTGGAATATCCTATGGATATCCTAACACCCGCGGATATCCAGCGGATATCTCACGAAGATTTTAAAAATTCGGTTAGATATCCTCAGGATATCTGAGGATATTTGTAGGATAGTCGAATATCCTACAGATATCCTTACAATATTTGCAAATCCTCATGATATTTTCCGGATATCAACAATCAACGCCGAGAGCAATTCAAGCAATATTTATAATGGAACTTCTATTTACTCCAGGTGGTCAACTTCGCCTCGATTCGGTGCCTATGGATTACATTTAGAAGTTTCATATCCCCCATTAGGTAAATCCGTGCAGATTTTACTTCAGGCAAACTAATTTTAATCACGAGACGTGTAACTCTCTCAGAGGATTAGTAGAGAGTTACAAATCAGACTAACAATATGAGTCGTAGTAACATTGAATGAAGAGAAAGAAGGCGCGGACGCACTTAAATCAATTCAGTTCCAAACTTTGAGAATTTGAAGTTCAAATGAAAATTTACGTTACAAATCTGAAGATTATCGAAACCCGATTTCTTGACATTATAGGAAACAATTAAACGCACCTTGTAATAAAATTTATTTAAAGAAAAATATTGAAAGAGAAATTAGAAAAGTCAAAAAGGAAAAGATATTAGATTGAAAGGAGGCGAGCGCTATCTAGTGGTAGCGCTTGGAAGTAGAATCATTGAGAGCGTTCTCTGCGGAATAATCGGAGAATATCCCCAGGATATCCTAGTGTGTTTTCAGATTTTTTTCCCCATAAAATTGTCTTTGAAGGTAAATATACCTACCTACTGTAAAGAATATTCTGAGAATATTCTCGGTGGAATATTCTGAGAATATTCTCATTCTGAGTTTGCCTGCAGGGTTACCACAGAACACTAATTACCATAATGAATATTGATGATGTGAGATGCCACCAAAAAAAAAAAAAAAAAAAATCTGTAAATTATTCGAAGACTTTACATTTAACCGAATCATCCCAAGATATTCTGAGGATATCCTGGCAATATCCGAAAAAGTCTGATTTTGTGAGGATATCCACAGAATATTCTGACAATACCCGACGATGTTGGATTTTGTCCGGACATTCTCAGGAGATTGAATGCTATCTGGGAGCTTTTATCTCACTTATCCAAGTTTCTCAATAAGTGCGATTTGGAAAATGTTTGCCTCTCAACAAGAGTTTTTAAAAAAGTAGAGAAACTTACGGCTATGAAAAAGTACAGTTGCCTAAACATGTATTTCAAGTACCAATTTAGATTATTGGGAGAGTTTTCCAGGCAGGCCTAATTGCCTTTACCTGGAGCAACTGAACATATGAAATGGAAAATGGAATGGAGGGGGTTGTAGATCAAAACTGACTACTAAAGGGGCACATTACTTTAGTTAGAGCTGTTATTACCGTCCCAGATAGCATTCAATCTCCTGACAATGTCCGGACAAAATCCGACATCGTCGGGTATTGTCAGAATATTCTGTGGATATCCTCACAAAATCAGACTATTTCGGATATTGCCAGGATATCCTCAGAATATCTTGGGATGATTCGGTAAAATGTAAAGTCTTCGAATAATTTACAGATATTTTTTTTTTTTTTTTTTTGGTGGCATCTCACATCATCAATATTTATTATGGTAATGTGTGTTCTGTGGTAACCCTGCAGGCAAACTCAGAATGAGAATATTCTCAGAATATTCCAGTCAGAATATTCCGCCGAGAATATTCTCAGAATATTCTTTACAGTAGGTAGGTATATTTACCTTCAAAGACAATTTTATGGGGGAAAAAATCTGAAAACACACTAGGATATCCTGGGGATATTCTCCGATTATTCCGCAGAGAACGCTCTCAATGATTCTACTTCCAAGCGCTACCACTAGATAGCGCTCGCCTCCTTTCAATCTAATATCTTTTCCTTTTTGACTTTTCTAATTTCTCTTTCAATATTTTTCTTTAAATAAATTTTATTACAAGGTGCGTTTAATTGTTTCCTATAATGTCAAGAAATCGGGTTTCGATAATCTCCAGATTTGTAACGTAAATTTTCATTTGAACTTCAAATTCTCAAAGTTTGGAACTGAATTGATTTAAGTGCGTCCGCGCCTTCTTTCTCTTCATCCAAAATAACTACGACTCATTTTGTTAGTCTGTTTCGTAACTCTGCACTAATCTTCTGAGCGAATTACACGCCTCGTGATTAAGATTAGTTTACCTGCAGTAAAATCTGCACGGATTTACCTAATGGGGGATATGAAACTTCTAAATGTAATACATAGGCACCGAATCGAGGCGAAGTTGACCTCCTGGAGTAAATAGAAGTTCCATTCTCGGATTTCAGAATCCATTGGGATAGAACCACTGATGTGTCTTTGGTTAGTGACTAATCGGGTAAAAATATTGCTTGAATTGCTCTCGGCGTTGATTGTTGATATCCGGAAAATATCATGAGGATTTGCAAATATCGTAAGGATATCTGTAGGATATTCGACTATCCTACAGATATCCTCAGAATATCCTGAGGATATCTAACCGAATTTTTAAAATCTTCGTGAGATATCCGCTGGATATCTGCGGGTGTTAGGATATCCATAGGATATTCCACGGATATCAGAGGTGTGCCAAATGAATATCCGTGGGATATCCTATGGATATCGCCGAATATCCATAGGATATCCATAGGATATCTTAAATATTTGTTTGGATATTCTCAGGATATCCTATAGATATCCGTCTGCTATCTGGGGTATATCTACTTCAGAGTGTAGATAATATCAAAACTGTTGTCACTGGCACAACAAGTACACTATACTCTGTTAACATGTGGCATCGAATTACCTATTTACTCTGTAATGACAAGGTCATGCTTACTTGTTTTCATAGGTAAAAACTGCAATTATCTCACTTACAGAGGTAAGTAAGTAATTCTGAAGCTCCAGTCAACCTTTCAGAGGTTGTGGCTGCAACTACCTCACTGACAACAAAGTCATTCCTTGGAGAAATAATTTTTCTCCCTTAAAAAGGTGTTTTCTTGCTAGCAAAGGCCCCAACCAAACTTATATCTGGCATATAGAGGAGGCACACTTACAGGAGTCTAGATAACCCAAGTTTGACTGTAATGCCAATAACTTGAATGCACTTTCATTGAAAGAGCTAGCTCTAAGAGTGGACAAGTAAGAGGTGCAAGATTACGATTTGCTTACCCCTTGAGGCAAAATTCGAGGAAGTGACAATTTCTCAAGGCAAACGAATTACTGGAGGGTACGAGCCTGAAAAACCTCATAGCTTTCTGGAGCGATGTCATGCCAATATAGTGCCATTAGAAGACTCAGTAGACGGTGCAAGGCAGAACCTCTCCTCTCTCAAGTCACGAACTTTTTAGCCACTGCTCTATTGTAGTGACATCAGGCCAGCACAAAAATACTCACACCTCATATTGATTCATCTTGTTGATTCTGTCATGTATTGCTTTGTATGCCTTATATTGACACGTACTTAATGAATGTCTTCCTTCTCCTCCCCTGAAGAATCAGCTTGATTACTACTGATACTGGAGTAAGTATATCCTGGAATTCAGCAGTATGCTAGAATCAGGACTCTGCAGAGTGATTTTTCCCAACTGCTGTCATTACTGTCTCGCAATCATTTGGTACTTATAGATTTGCATTAGGACAACGACTCAATACTAAAATGAAAGCCAGACGTAGACAACTTTGTGACTGAAAAGAATCACCTTGCAGGAGTATCAGAGGACTCCCCGAGATCCAAACAGTGAGGAAGCTGTTCATAGAAAATTTGATTGTTGAGGTAAACACACAAAATACAGATTAAAGGTGGATGAACTTACCATTCAGCAAAAAATCAAGGTGATGAGAGCACACAAGCACAACACAAAATCCGAAAAAGTGAGGTAGATAAAACGGGCACAACAAAGAAAAACCAAGGGACAGGATTGATAAGAAAAAGGTTATAAACACGAAACAAATCGCGACTTAATTTACATTCGAATGTGTAGGCTACATTCTCAACCTCTAGACTGTAGGCAGGTCATTAAGATGACCGAACTTTGTATACAAAACGGGGGGAAAAAACACAATTGTCGTTACATGTTTCTCGTTGCAATACTGACTGTTTCGTATCCCTACATGATGAAGGATAACTGGAAAAGTCTTAAAGGAGCTGGTAGGTTATTTTAGTGTTAACATCGAATTTAAAAATAACACTGCTTAATGACGAGGAAAAATTGTGGTTGACGACTGAACGAAGTGAAACACTTAAACTCACGCTGCGATAATTAACTTTCCGAGATTAACATGAAGTCGGAGACGCTTGAACTCCAAAATGAACTTTTATTGTTATTGCTAGCTCTGTGTTACATTACGGTATCTTGTGCACTTCTGAAGAGAGCGCCACATGCTGAGGATAGTAAATTAAAAACAAAAAATTTACCAACCTAATTTTTTCACCCCGTGGTTGGAAAGAAGTTTTCAGAGCCATAGGCGAGAGAGGCTGGAAAGAAAATAAATATCAAACGCATAATTACAGCGAAAAATGTTTGATTGATATTTATAAAAACAAAAATCAATAATTGAATCAGTTTCCGTGTTTTTTCTGATAGATTCACAAGCATGTGGTGCATGGAACAATTTTTTGAGATTAGCAGGATCATGAAATCAGCTGTTCTTCTTTTTGTAAACATTCAGATTCCCTTGTCGAAATCGAACTTTCAAGGGCGCGCGTTTTGAATAATGCGCATCCGCGCGAGTAGAAATTGCTTTGGATTGAACAATAAGTTGATCATTCCAATTAAAGAGCACTAAATAAAATGAAAGTGTACTTCCACTAAGCAGTCTAAAGTTTTGATATTATGATCCATTCCGTAGGACTTATTATGTACTAAGGCTGTCCCAAGAATGATGCGAATAGACAACTGTATTATTACAGTTTGAATCATAAATGAGAACATCAATTTCTTTCTGTTCTTGACCAATCAGGCACTGTTGGCGGTTTGAGGCTGATGTGTTCATGAAAGCCATTGAACTGTCAAGTCCATTCTTTTCTTGAACAGCCTTTTCATACCAAACCCTAAAGTTTTGACAGTTAAGAATTCTAAATATGCAGCCAATCCTTGTGTGATCAAAGCAACCCTTGCACTTTGTTTGCATTCTAGATTGCCAAAACTTTTGGTGTCACCAGTGCTTCAATGATTGTTCAAATTATCAATCAATTGACCCCTCCGTAACAAAAACTTATCATTTCTTTGACTTTGGGGTCATTTCAGGTTAAGTGTCTCACCCAAAACATTTTAAAACCACTTTTTTCATTATAAAACTTGACAGTTTTAACTTTTCAGCGAAGAAAGTAGGTAGTGATAATTGTCTGACATCTTACCCTTTCCTTTGCTTAAACACACAAAAATCAACGTTTGAGAACAAATAAAGTAATTCACAAAAGCGACAGGTGGGACAGTTAACCTGGAATGACCCTTTGCATGAAATTGAACAGAGACAAATAGAGATGGAGCACTACATTAAAATACATAGGGAAGATTTGAGGCACACTGAATTTTCGGGGATTCAACAGAATAACATGTAAAACAACAGTCAACACCTTGAGATGTCGCATGGTGTTGAATGGTGACATTCGGGAAACACGGGGAGGGATGGGCGGGAAGTGAAGAGGAGGGTGTTAATTATTCAACACCATGCGACGTTGACTGTTGTTTTGTTGCATCAGCGAGAATTCAGAGTGCCTCTGCTGCAGCCAGTTAGTGCTCCGTCTCTATTTGTCTCTGAAATTGAAAGACCAGTGGATAGGTGGGTCCATAGGTCAGTGGCGCCTCATCCGATGAGGCGACACGGAGCCGCTGCCTCACATATTTTGTTGGCGGAGAAAGAACAGAAGACTTTAAACACGAAAAGGTTTGGAAGGTTTCATCATTTATTGTTTCATCAGTTGAAAATTCGTGAATGAAACAAAGTATCCTTGGGAAGTTTATAGATGGAGGGTTGTAAACAAATCCAGTGCACCTCTCATTCTTTTGCCTCACCTCCACAAGCTGCCATTGCCTATAGGACCATTTGATGGATACAGAGATATTCTGAATATCCCCCTCGCCTAGCAATCACCCCTACATATCCAGAAAATTAGCATCATTGAGGAAAAATCTATTGATGGATCTGTTGATAAAAATTAAGGAGAATTTTGAAATATTTGGAAGAATTAAACTCTAAACTTTTACAGTTTATAATTGCATTCTAAACTGTGAGGCTCACATTGCAGAAAATTATTCATTTTTCAAATTCAAAGGCGCAACTTAGCAAAGAGTAGGCCACCGAACCACAAGGTGCTACTACAGTCTTAGAAAGATGGTATATCCTTCCTTTGGAGGACCATGCTCTTTAGTCCTTAGCCCCCCCCCCCCCCCCCCGCAAAAAAAGAAAAAAAAGAGAAAAACTGTTTGTATCTTTTTAATCTTTAAACACAGAACACAGAAGAACAGAATATAATAAGAGAAACAGGTAATGGAGATTACTTTAATGTCAAGAAACAGCACTGAAGGCACGGAAATGGACCAAGAAAGAAGGTGGTCAGTGACTGATTATTGAGAAGCCATTTGGCGTATTCATTGTGTTCGTTGGATACTGAATAAGTAACACACCTTCAACAATGATAATTGGAGTCATCATTTTTTAAAAATGCAAAAAAATACGAATCAGTAAGAAGGCTCTTTACCATTTTAATATGCATAGACCAATCAGCTGAATTGTTACACAATTAGATTATTTTTCATAGATAATGATTCGAGCTATTTTTCTTTGGAGGGGTGGGGGGGGGCTGAGGAGGGAAACAGGAAAATGTTCTCAACTAAACAGATTTTTCTTTATTAATTTTCACATCACAGTACACAAAGTGAGCAAACGAACGACATTTTCTTGATATTTTCAATACCTACTCGGTACAACAAATGCATTTTGTAAAATGCATGCGCTCTACGTTTTAACAGAACAGACCAATATAAAAGGAATTTTTATACATATTTCATAATTTATAAAACAGGTTATTACAATCTAAGAATAAATTAGGATAAAAGTGGCAAAGTCCCACCGCCCAAACCGGTTGTTTATTATGCTGGTGGGTAAGAATAAATTAGGATAAAATGTAATAAATTATGAATGGAGGGTGGTTCTTCCCCTGGTTCCATTGAAAAACACTTACATAGTAAATTTAACTATCACAATGTTCAAAAGAAAACTTTTGAAGTATCCTTAAAGATTCTTCTTCAAACCTCTAATAGGGAGGGAGGGTTATAAAACACTAAAGAAAACACTTAACATCTTAAATTTACTTTAGATTTGACTGTCCTTATGTTTTTATATTTTTAACGCGCTAATCACAATTTTTGCAGCATTTTACTCGAGAATTAAATGTTGAATCACTTCTGGCAAAAGTTAGTAAGAGCCCCACTATCTCAAAAACAGAAATTGGGAAGAAAAGGATAGTTTTGGGCCCATCAATTAGCTTCAACCATAGAAGAGCCTTTTTTAATATCTATTCCAAATTTTTGTACAATCTTGAAAAGAAATGGCAAAGCTGAATCAGTAAGAGGTCAAAATTATGAGCTGAAATTTCTAATGGTTCTTCCGTGCATTATAGGAAGGTATCTAAGCTACAGAGGTCATGAATGGGGCTCTTGCAAACTTTTGCTCTAGGGGATTGAAGAGTTGATTCTTGCAAAAAAACCTGTAAAAATGACAATGAGTACACTATAAAGTCACAAAATTCACTCTCAAAATCGGGCTTAATGGCGGAAAGACACAAGTATCATGGGAGACTCCTATCTAAATTGAGACATATCTCTGTGTTTCTGTAGAGAAAGTGACATAAAAAACAGGAATTCCCATAATACTTGCGTTGAGCCGCCATTACGAACTTGCCGTTATAGCAGTTGTGTGCGTTTATTACTGAATTTAAACTTTCTCAGTGTGATTTTGGTGATTTTTGCTGGTTTTTACATCGGATTAGACTATTCATTTGCTCACAGCAAAAGTTTGAAAGAGCCCCATTACCACAATTCCAAAAAGAGGAGATATTCCTGCGGAACCAAATCCTGTATTTTCGGCAAAGTGCGAAGTAATTTGATACATAGATACTGGAACTGGAAAGAATTGACTAAAATCCATAGTAATATCAAAATCATACTCATACACTCTAATTTAATAAAAACGCTAGGATACACAGCAATAGTGTCTCATAAAACTTGAAGAAAAGAAAATTGGGCAAAAACTGTGATTTTTTAGAAAACATTGAAGAAATATGGGAGCCCTAGAACCGCTGGGGATCAAAATTAAGAAAACTGCATTGACACGAATCTTATCATTTTCACTGAGGATTAACTGACCTGATAGACAAATAATCGAGGTGAACCCTTTTTTGGCCCACCTTACAGTACAGGGCCTTTTGAATAAATAATACTGATAAACCAATCTAACTTTAGTAATTAACTTTCAAATCAGAACAGAAATTCAAACTTCAGTTATTAATATGCTGTAGCTGATTCAAGACCAATTTCTAACACCCAGGTAGACTAACCTTTTGAAGTTCTCCTGGGATAAAATTTGAGCATTTACCGACTAATCAGTCTGTCCTCATAGTCTGGGAACTTGATTGAGTCTTACCTATCAAGCTGCAATTGGTTAACAGCTGATTTAGGCAAAGTTAAAGTAAATTAAGGCCAAAGAGATTACTGAAAGAATTCTATGACTTACGCGCTGACTTCCTCCTGAGTTTTTTACTAGTTACATTTTTATCTATCTGAATATTAGGATGGGCAATTCGACGGGTGGAACGTGAAGTTCTTTTGAAACTATTAAAATGATTACCCAGTTCTTCATCAGCGATTTCACCCAAGAACTGACTTTCGTACGCACTCTCAGGAGAATCAACTTGCTTGAGACAGATTAAATCATTTAACATATCAACTGAAAAAAAAGAAAATTGGAAAAAGAAGTTTAAAACAAAGATGAAGAAATAAAGTAAATGCAAAGATCAATTTTCCTGGCTGATGGCCATAGCTTACTCAGCTTGGGTTTTAAGGTGATTCCAGGCAAACTTCTCCAAATTCCAGTCAGATAAATAGCGCCACATCACTTTCTGGAAAAGTTGTGTTTTTGACATTTTAGGTAGAAAAGAAAGAAAAAACACAAGATCAAAGAACATCAGTACCTGCACAATTTTTTTTGGATTCTGTTGAGCCCAAAATGAGCAAAACTGGTTGAGAATTAAATCTGTAAGATTAGAAATTTGTTTCGACATAAGCTTAATGAGTGCGAGTGATACTTTGTCTATCTGTCTCACTCTCACTCATTGCGCCTTATGGGAATTTCCGTAATTCTAATATCCCAGCTTTATTTTTGAGTGTTTCAGCCAGAAACTTTTGAGGTATCTACCTGAAGTATGCTTGCACATGCTGACATTCCTCAAATGTGTACTTTTAGCGTACATTAATCAGTCGACTTTTTGAGAAATCAGACAGTGTGTCTACAGTTCAAACTAGCGACCTTGGAATCACCTTAAAGCATGTTATAACGACTGAAGAGGAGGAAGAGACAAGAAGAGTGTAATTTAAAAACTTGCGAGATAATTAGTTTGGAATAAGGAAGAGCAAAACACATAGGATCAGCTTTCATAGTAAATTACAGCCAAAAGGTGGGGGTTTTTTCAGTCTGCTAAATGGCACCACAAATCACTCTTCAAAATGTGGGTAATTTGAATTGGATAACATTTAATAATGCTAATTAGTAGAACTTCTACGAGTTTTTCAATTTTGTATGGATTTTTTTGGTTCCAAGAGATCCCGTCCAATCCTAATGCGTCCAATACAAGTTTTGTCCAAAAAAGAATGTCCAATGTAAATTGTCCATTATTATTTCGTCCAAAGCGCTAATTTGTCCAACGTACAACTGACCCACATTTTATTTAGTCCATTTTTAATCGAAGGAATGGACAATTTTTCAATTTCGTCCAATATTTTGAAACTTTTGTGGACATCAAAAAATCAACGGAACACCCTGTTATACTTATTGGAAGAAATGAACAATCTCAATTTTCCTATCAAAAGAGACCATTTAACTATCCTATAGTCCGATTGAATGTTATGTTTGTACATAGAGAATACCTGCTCAGTGATGAAGAAATAAAGATATCTATTTTCATTAGAGGTTAATTAGGACGAGTTCCCACGGCAACGATCGATTTTTTCCCTATGCAGCAATGTAATGTTTGAATAAGCTCCTAATGTCAAAATTAAGAGTCAAATTTTCATCATTTTTTTTCGGTTGATATTTTTTTTTTTTTTTTTTTATGTAACTCTGAGTATTGTATTCCATTTATTTACTTTTTTCCGTTTCCTTTCGCTCGTCCACGTACTACATGCGTCCAAAGTACCCTTTCACAAAATCCTATGAATATCAAATAAAAAGTGATTTCTTTTTCTAAGAATTCAAGAGTTTAGCATCTAAAATGACTGTCACTGAAATTATTTTGTTGCAGCGTGGTAAAGCAATGCTAAGGCACCGCCTTTATCTTTATTACCATCACTCTTACAATAAGCGACAAACTCTTTGAATGCGTAGAGCATGTTGCCCACATGCGTAGAGAGTAGAGTATCTTCTCATTTTTAGATGTAATGTTTTTGGCAAATTTTCCTGTTGGACAAATGTAAACTGTGGACATTTTTAAATTTGGACAAATTTTGGACAAAATTTGGACGTATTCTTACATTGGACAAAATAGAAAGTTGAACTAAAAAAAAATTGGACATTTTTGCATTAGACGAAATCTCTGCTAACCATTTTTTCAGCCATCAGTCATCAAAATTTGACAAGAAATAAAGTTGTAATTTTGAAAACAAATTTTTGCTACCGCTTATAAAAAAGGTGATTAAAAGTGTTATATTTCATTTAATACTCGTTATACCTTGTGTACTGCCTACATTGTTACCTATGCTTTTGTTACTATATCCAAGGGCTTGTCCCGTTCAAATATAATGAAGAAATAAACAAATAAATATACTCTGTCTCACTCAAACCCATTAAAGAGATGGCCGCAGTCCGTTCTCAAAGTTACGACTTTATTTCTCATTTAATGTTGAAGATTGATGGCTCACAAAATCCATAAATTGAAGAACACTGTGAAGCTCCACTAATTAGCATAATTATCATGAATTACCAATCAAGAATTGTCTAAAATAAAATTTATGAGGTTTGAAAGAGTCAAAATTGTTTAACCGGAATATGAATTTCTACAGCCTAAACTTAACCCTTAGACAGCAAGGTTAAGAATGCAGGTACAGCTAGGGTGTGGATGGGAAACCATGCAAATTTACCAATTTTTTTCGTTTTTTTTTTTTTTTTTTTTTTTTTATCTATTTATTTCTTAATTTATTTATTTTTTTTAAGAGTTTTTGAGGAATCCAGTCACGATTGCGAGTATACTTGCCCGTAGCTCTAAAAGAAGAGGTTTCTCCACCGCGAGTACACTTGTCTGTAGCAGTTAAAGGGTTAACAAAGGAAAGGCAAAAGGGAAATAGTAGCTGAGTAAAATATTCTGTGCTTACAAATTGGCGACTCAAAAGAGACTCTCTTGGAAAGCTGGAGAAGGTGATTGATAATTGCCTCATATAAGCCATCCCAACTTCCGACTTGATGGAGAAAATCATTCCGTTGCAATATAAGATGATAGAGGACAATAATTCCACATTTCATCACTGACTCTAATTGTTGCTTGCTGAGTTCCGAGACCGGACGATCGTCTGTGAAAAAAATCAATTACGAGATAAAAAACTTGAAATGTTTTCAAGAGATAGGACAAAACACAAAAATACTCACATAAAAGCAACAAACTTTGAACGATCCAAAGATAGGGCATTTAAATAGAATATGGAAGAAAGAGAAACGAAACATTGGCCTGTTTTGATTTGCACCATCGGCCACGATAAGCTGGTTAGTACAGTGGTCCACCAGCATGTAAACAAAGAAATTAACCTAAAATGGAAACAAACAAGTATGTGGTGATCTTTGAATGAAAATTCGTCCTCCCATTTCCGAGTCGCAGTGATTTAAATCAATAAAATTACAAAAGGGGAAGCAGTACAGAAAATCTCCAAAACAGCAACTTTAAACACTATCGGTAAAAAGCGTTAAGCCTTTCGTTTCATTGTCCGATATAGAGGTCGTTCTGTTAAGGTGATTCCATGGCAAACTCCCAAAAATTTTAATCTGATAGATGGCGTTACTTGTCGCTGGCTTAGAAAATAGCCGTTTTTTTATGGTTTTTGGCTGTTTTCTCTGAACAGACGAATAGACAGAAAATCGGAATGTCAGCACCTGCTTAATTTTTTGCTTGATTTTTTGAGCCATAAACGTGCCAAATTGGTTCTAAAATAAATGCGTAACTATGCAAAGAAAAAATCATGTGTAATTTGGAGTTGTATCAGTCAAGATTACAGGTGAAACTGAAACCTGACTGATACAATCTTGACTGATACAACTCCAAATTACACATGATTTTTTCTTTGCATAGTTACGCCTTTATTTTAGAACAAATTTGCCCCTTTTATGGCTCAAAAAATCAAGCAAAAAATTAAGCAGGTGCTGACATTCCAATTTTTTGTCTTATATTTGTCTGTTCAGAGAAAACAGCCGAAAACCATCAAAAAACGGCTATTTTCGGAGCCAGCTACAAGTGTCGCCATCTATCGGATTAAAATTTGTGGGAGTTTGCCATGGAATCACCTTAACAAGGATTTTTGTGAAATTTCAAAAAATTGACATGCATATGAAATTGTAGGAGAAAAAATCATTCAATTCACTAGGAAAGGTCTAAAATTTGTGGATTTCTTTTCCTTAATTCAGGAGAGAAAGGGTTAAATGAGGAATCGCTTAGAGCTAAGGTAATTTTCTCACCGTCTCCATATGATTGAACTGAGAGGTAAAAAACATTTAACACTAGCTGAATGAATCTTGGAAAACAGTCGCAAACAAACATCCTACAGTCACCGGCTAACCAATCTGGACAGTGTGAAGTTTTCAATGTTAATTTTAAAGCCCACTGCATAATACTTTCCGCAAATACTGGCGTTTTTTCAATCATTTCACACTCAGTGCATAAGACTTGAAGAATGCAAGTGCCTGGAACAGAGGGAAAACAATTCTTACCGAACAAAGGAGAAAATTGGACCCGTCAGCCAACATACAAGATTGAAAGAACAAGTTCTGTCACTAGAGATAATTGATAATATTATGAGAAGGAAGTCTGGTATTCCTCGCTTTGGAGATATTTCAGCCACAGCATCAAGAACTAATGGTTCGATAGTCCTGATAAGGGAAGGTCAGGGTAGCCCCCCCCCCCCCGTTTGCGCTGAAATTTTGCTGAAAGGTAGGGCTTAGGCTTCCAAGTAACGTACTTACGCCCTTTTTTGCCAATGGGCTTTTTCAAGCTTTGCAAAATTGCTGCAGCATATATACCCTCGTCAACCGGCAGCGTAGCGTAGAGGCCAGCTAAAAGCAGCTATTTGAAGTCATGCGCAAAGCCAATTTTTTTTCTCTGTTCCTAAGGTCCATTCACAAAAACAGCAAAACATGTGTCAAATAGTTTCTTATGAACTACTGATCCTGAAAATTTGATAAAATTTCAAGGTTTGGGTTCGTGCACTCCCCTTGTAAGTACAGCAAACTTTGCTGAATCGTCAATTTCACAGCAATTTTCACAAACTTTTCTAAGATTTTTGTAGATTTTTGTAGATTTTAGCAGATTTCAGCAGACTTTTGCTAATATTTTGCGGAAGCTGGTTTCGTTAGTAAACCCAAAGAAGTCTGATTCCTTGTTATTTTGCTATGCACATTTGAAAGCAAGGGGTCATGATTGGAGCTTTCACGAGAGTTAGAATGTTGAACAACCGCTTTAAAATTTTGCCACGGTTTGCCGTCGCCAAAGACTTGTAAAGTTTGAAAAGAAAATGAAAGTATGTACTTGATGAGCTGAGAACAAAGATGCTTTTGATTTATAATTATGTCCCATTGTTCCGGAGATGAGATTTTGGCCCAAAATACATTGTTTTAAATGCGAATTCCGCGTGGTGACATCACTACGCACACGATTTTTCACAACTTTACACAAGTGTACCTCCAAAACCAGGACACTTGGGAAAAAACCAAAGGCACTATTGCTCTCACTTCATCAAACACTATCATTTTTCTTAAATAAACACAAAATTTCAGACCCTTGCAACTGCCCCAATACACAACAATGGCAACAGCTGTTCAAAAAATATTCATAAAATTATTTTTCAATCCATTTTCAAAGGACAAAGTCCAGTCAATCTAAAGAATGCACGATCTTTTTACAGCAAAGACTTACTTGTTGTGAAGGTATAATGCCTCAATGAGTCAATAAATGTGTCTTGAGCTGAAAAAAATAAAAAAAAATGAGTGAGGCAGCTGGTTTAGGGAGAAATGACTTGCCGTTCCTTAAAAGCAACAAATAGTAAGTGGGGTTCTCTTAGTTTGAAAAACGTACAGAGGTTTCTTCCTTCCATCCTGGTTAAATTAATTGGTTGGCCACAATGCAGAAGAATGAGGCTAATGAGCAACATGAAAAAAAAAAATAACTTCTTTCGAGTTTGAAATAAATCTAGGTGCAGTTTTTTTTGAAGCAACCATTGATGTGTCTTGGACATTTCTAAGAGGAGCGACAGCCAAAACAGTCCGTTTTTTGCACCTTTTGGAGTATGCACGGATCTTTTTGAAACATGTCTCAAATGATACCTTATGGTGGCCAAATACTGTGGTGTAAAATATTAGCTGGAGTTCTCGCATGGTCCTCGAGATGTAGCCCCTCAAGTTCTCTACTATAAATCAAATTTCTTGTATATTACAGAGGAATTTGAACCAATTTCCTAGAATATTGTTTCATAGGCTATTTTTCTTGTACTTTTCACTTTAAGGGTATATAAATTGGTTTGGGTCAATTCTGGGGAGGTTTGGAGGGGTTCGTTTTTTCAAAACCTTTTTTTGCCTAAAGTCATGGAAATTGTATTGAAAAACAAAAGTTGGACACAGTAACAAGAAGGGCGTCTAAAACTGATATAATTGAATTTTCTTATCCAATCAATATATCTTGAGATAATTGATCTCAAAGTTATATTTTTTTGATCTTCCACCGATATCTGGAATGCATTAGAATTAATTTTCTTCAAAATTGGGTTTCAGAGGTATTTTAAAGCGTAATATCCATTATTGGGGTCAAAAATTGCGATGGATTTATTTTAGGGGTTTGTTTTTTCAAGACTTCCCCTCCACCTAGAATAAAGCCACAACAATTTTAGACCCCAAAAATGGATACGCACACACCTGAAACTCAATTTGGAAGAAAATCAATGCAAATGCATCGAAGATAACGGTGAAAAATAAATTTTTAAATTTCAACTCCCAAAAAAATAATTCACAAGAGCTAAATTAAGAGAAACAATGAGGAAAAACTTTATCTTTCTTACGGGAGTTTATGCATAGGCTGTTAGTGAAAGTGAGGTATCTTGCAAGAGGGACCATCAAAAAAATGACTTGATAAATAACAGCAGGGCATGGACAGCAAAATACTATTTCTTTAATTATATTACTTATTAAATTTAATCTGAAAAAAAGAAAGAAAAAAAAGGATTAGTACAAAATCCGTATATTGAACCCTAGACAAAATATAACTGTGGTATAGAAGGTAGATGATTCTACTTGCACATCAATATATTTAAGTATCACTCTATTTGCTAATTGTTGATTTGTGAAATCTGATAAGCATTCAAAGGTAAAGAAAGATCCTGAATCTACTTTTGAAAGGATTTCATGGGCGTAGCATGGATGGGACTTTTTTTTCAAGCCCCAAAAGCCTCCCCACTTTATCCAAGGCCCAAAAGCCCTTTTTTTTTTTTTTTTTTTTGTGAACAACAGTTGTGGCAACAGTGGCTTGAATCAACAGAACCCAGTTTTCATGAAGTATTTAAAATGGTTTGATATACATTTAAGTATGTGCGTCTGGATCCTTTAAATTTTTAATAAGTTCAAACAAGCAAAGAAAAAAAAAAAAAAAAAAAAAGGGTCGACACCCCCCACTTTTGACACCCTGGCTCCGCTTATGAAGCATTTGATTCAAAACTTGCCAAAACTTGCATTGATAGAGAGTAACCCCATTCTACAGTAAAAAAAAAGTAAAATTAAAATAGGATGAAGTTTAGAGGAAAACATAATTCCAGCCGAAGTCGGGATGGATGGTTCTATAGAAAGAACAGACACGAGCTCAACGAGTTCTGACTGGTTAATGCTTTTAGGCTTTCACAGAGGTGAAAAAGAGTCAAAGATATCAAAGGCTCAACTCAAAAGAGTCGATGAGGGAAAAGAAGATCAAAGGAAAAGATGGGAAAGGACTGGAATGCCAGAAAAGTTGCCGCTGGCCCACCATCAAACTTCAACTTCTAATTTGTTCTTTTTGCTGACTCCTTCTCGATGCATAAGGTGTTAAGTTTATACTACTTACAGAACCATCCATGAAGGGACTCTAATTCCAGCATGATCTGAAAGAGGTAAATAATAAAAAGAAAAAGCAGATGAAAAGAATTACCGTTCGCAAGGAATATCACAGCCTGTATCTGCTAGGGACCTGAGTAATGAGACTATTGCAGCCAGGACACCATTAAAGGAAATAGTTCGGTACTGAAAAACGACAAGAGATAGAATTTAGCAGAATGTATGAATACAACAATAAAAGGGCATTAATGCCAGAGGCATATATAACGCCAGAGATTATATGGCATTACTTTTAATGAGCCTTCATTTAGTTAATGAGTGGAGTTTGGAAGTTATTTGTGCTACCATCATCATTTCTGCTGAAGAATGTGGATCAGGATTCCCGTGGAAGAACAAACCTCATGTCTATTTATTTCAGCCAGAAATTGATCCAGAGCCCCCACTTCATTTTCGGGACCTCAGTGTTGAGATGGACTGCCGCCCCTTCTAGGGGGACCCCCCCCCCAGATGGAGGGAGGTCCAAGAAGCCTTCCCCCGAAAATTTTTGAATATTTCACACAAAACTATGCTATTTTAAGGTACCTAGTTTCGGTCAAAAATAATACGGCTTCAGATACAAGGGAGAAAGAAAACCGATAATTATCAAAAATAAATACTGAGTTCTTGTTTAAAGATTTGAATAATTTTAAAAAAAATGAGGCTATAAGTTAGAAAATTTTGTGAGATCAATTTGAAAAATATGCGGTTGCTTTAAAAAAACTCCGCACCTCAGGCTGGTGCTCCAGCGTCAGTACTGGAGAACCGGCTAACAGTGGATCAAAACAAGGATTTTTTCGGACAAGAAAAGTTTTTTATTTTCGTCACAGGAACATTCTAAAGTTAATATTTTTTTGCAAAAACCCCATGATCTTCTCATTTTAAACAGTATAATTAATAATTGAACTCATTATTAAGTTATTATGCTCTTTACTGTTTATAATCTTGATTTTAATTCATAAAATTATGTCCAGGAAATTCCATGTTTTGATTCCACGGAGCAGCTCCCCACTCTTCTCACCAAAAGGGGACCTTGAATCTATCCACTTTAATCCCTTACAGAGTAACCAGTGCAGAGTGACAAAAACAGAGATTGACAACAAAAATTTCAACTGCAAGATACTTTTTTAGTCTAATTATAATTCATTAATGTAAGTAAACTTTTTTGAATGCTTCAGTATAGATAAAATCAAGAGGGCAAAAAATGTCACCGCTCTTTACTCCCAAAATTTTTTTATTACTAAAGAGCTTCCTCACAACCCTTTCATGCATGCATTTTGGGATTAGAGATTTTTTTTAGACCATTCAAAAGAGGACGATTTTCTAAGAGCTTTGATGGGTAACACAACTTTTTGAAAAATGTCCATTTAAATTCCATTGGATCCCATGTTACATAAAATGGTACAAATGAAGCGTTGAAATATATAATGAGGTAAGCGCCATTAGACGTAGCAAAGATTGTGCACTTGTTTTTTTGTCAAACAGATTACCCATGACGTCCAGTGAAACAAAATTTTTAAGTTAAATTTCTCCTTTAGTGAATGATTTTTCCCAGAAAAATCCCGCTTTGGTAAACACACTCAGTATTTAAGATAAACAAGGAGAAGATGCACAATCTTTGCAACAGCTGATGGCGTATACCTCATTATATATTTCAACGCTTCAAATGTGGACCTCACCCCGTGAAATGGTTAAAGCTTGATTCTCAACTTCAAAGACATTTTCAAGAGATTACGAGAAGGAGTTTTAAAGAGCTTTTGATAGACAGTAAAGCTATGGAGCAGTACAGAGTACAAAGGTTAAGATAAATATTAGAGAGTTTAACGAGAGTACCTGAATTCGAATTTCTGCCACTATGTCAAGGATTATTTGCAAAGTATCAAATTTTTCAGAGGGACATATCTTTTGCTTGTGCCCACTCTTACAACTTGGACTAGAGGAATGATGTGCTGGACCAATATTACTGGAACAGAGGTTCAAATAGTTTCATCAAATTGACGGTTTCACAATAGAACATTTTGAGAGGTATGCAGCAGAAAACAATGTTGTTTACAGATCATTAGCCGTACCTTGTTATGACATGACGCTAGTTTCTAATAAACGTTTACTCAGTTACTAATTGAACAGGCTCATGCGAAAACGTTCGCAGTCAATTTTTGTTATAATTGACTTCGTGAGTGTACATCACTCTTAAGAAGGTACTGCATCTATTTAAGTACTGATTAGACTTGTTTCACTGCTTTCCACCCCTGTTTCCCTTGTCTTGTCTGTTTGCCTTGTTGTTTTTTTCTTCTAAATGTTTAAGTTTTGATTTTTTTACATTCATCTTCTCAAAAATGTAAAAAAACATTTTGGACATCAGAGATATTCGCATGAGCCGATTCAATAGATCAACTGTAATTTGGGTTTCACCCTTGAAATTGAATTTATCAGATTACATATTTAAAAAAGTTTTCACTGATGTCTTTAAGAATTTTTAGATGCTTAATTAACAGTTCCTGAAGTCATTTGGTTGTCAAACGTCATTTTTGGGCAAAATCAAAATTTGCAATGAAAATGTTGGAAGTCAAACATAAATTAGAATAGTGAACATCATCAATAGTCTCCTACAGAACTTATATTATTTTATCAGAACTTATGTTACCTTGACGTGCATCACAACAGTGTACTATTTCTATACGTAAATCCAAATAAATAAATAAACAAATAAATCACTGATATCAAAACAAACAACCGTTTTTGAACCGTATTCACCAAAAACTTTCATGCATTTCAAGGATTTACAAGAGCAGGGGTAAAATAACTTTCTGAAACTTAAAAAACAGGCCAAATTTTTTTTCTTTTTCAAACTGTCATAATTTCATAAATTTTTGATCAAATGTGCTCATCTTGGGTTCAATCGATCTAGAAAAGGAGTTGATCTTTCGAACGTGACCAAGATCACTTTGCTGATTAGTTTACTTCAGAAGTTATGGTATCAACACTTACCTGGTACTTTTATAACAGCCTATGTAAGTTGATGTGAACAGATATTTTGAAGTACATACATGGAATCAAATAGTGCAATGAAATTTGAGAGGAAAGGTTGTTTACAAGCATGAATTTTGGATTCAATTTCCAATGGGTAACTCCTCAAGAGAGAGCAAGATAGAACGTTTGTTTGGATTCAATTTTGATTATGAAGGATGTCATCACTTAAATGGTCAACTGTGTCCAGAGGGAAACACACTAGCCTCTCAACAGATACAGCTGATAAATTCTTCGTGACACAAGTTTTTCAAGGAAGCAAGAGCAAGACACATACCTTGATGTTTTTTGTGGAGGTGAACATCCTGTGTCGATGTCAACAATCATTTTTGAAGTAGATGGTTCCATGTGACTTAATCTTGGAATTTTTCTTTGTTCAGGACTATTACTAGAGCTTAATTTCCGCTTCTTACTGGAAGAACTAATTTCGTTGACTACATTGTCCCTACTAAGAGTTGATTTTCTACTTTCGACTATTCTCAAACTGTTGCTAAATAGGTTGGCTAAATCACACCTTGAAAGAACAAGAGAGAGAGGAATTATTTTCTTAAAAACACAGAACAAAAAACTAGATCCGAGCACAAAATAAAAATCTGCACAAGATACATAAAATGAGATAAAAGTGACAATAATAATTGATAGTGCTGGGCGAGTATTGAATTTTGCCCTCGAGTAGAGCTAAGTCGAGTTTTTAACAAAAGCTCCGAGCTCGAGTAATTGCAATTCTTCAATTTCATAGCATTTTTCTATGAAAAACAAAAACTACCGACAATAAAATTTAACTTCTTCCAAAGTTGTTCACTTTTTTTTCTCTTCATTCCTCCAAAATCGGGCAGTAAATCAAATTTATTGGGCTCTAGAGGGTTTTTTTTTTTACTTAGAGTAGAGCCTCTCGAATATCTCAAAACTTGAGTTTCAAGTTTTTTTAGAGTACTCGCCCTGCACTAATAATTGAAAATGGTAATTTTAATTAATTTCCATCTATACTATGTATTTTGATTTCCTTAGAAGTAGGGCTCATAATTAATGGAAGACAACTCTGAAAAAAAGGGTTCAAACAACACCAGGTGTGCTCTTCGGCTAAAATTCTCCACTTGCTCATAATGCACAATTCTCAGGAAGGGCACACCCATTGCTTTCTGGGCTCTTTCTTTGAAGATGTCCTCAACTGTAGTCAAGTCTATCAATAACTGTGCAAGCAAAGAAAGTTTCAACAAAAATGATTCAAACAATTATTTCATTCTGTATTTTTTTATTTTATTTACTTAAATGCAATTCAAATTCATAAAACCGTGAATTCACTAATTCTTCAAGCATTTTTTTAGCTGTATTGGGAGCTTTTGTTCACAAGTATTTTCAGGTATTGAAAACAAATTGAAGTGAGTTATACTCTCTTCCAGAAACACGAAGAGCATTCAAGGGCGTGGAATGATTGGGTAACACGCAGAGAAGAGAAATTTGGTGTCACTAACTAAATAGTTTTGAAGAGGGGCTACCTTTTTTTTCTTTCTTTGCTCCACTCCTACAGAAGGATCAATATTTTTGAAAAAAACAAAGAATAAACGGGTGCAAAATTTAAAACGGTGCAGGCCTGCTTGGGACTATCCCTACCCTGCCTGGCTGTAACACTAACAGTATAAATACTCATCCAAATAGAAAAAAAAACTACATACCAGGGTTGCCACAAAATTTAATAAAAGAAATTCTCTGACTTTTCCAGATCTTTAGGTAATTTTCAGACACTGTCCCCTGACTTTTGAGACTCAATGACATTGATTGTTTGACAATGTAGGAAGACATTTTCCCAAACTTTTTGCAGGAAACTTGCTGAAATGGCAAAGTAACTGCTGAGTGAATTTGACTCAGGGAGTGTAAAGAGATTTCTGACAAAACACCAAAAAATAATAACAAAACTACACAAAGTTCGCAAAGACTTTTTTCTGACTTTTTTTCAAAACCTGAAAAAATAATTCCAGGATTCTACCGGGAAATGAAACTTTCCTGACTTTTTTAAGCTTACCAGATTTGTTGCCACCCTGAATAGGAAATCAATCAAGACAAATAGAAAAAAAGAACACTCACTCTAATCCAGAAAATGATGTTTGCAGAATTAAGTTAACAGCGTGCACTGATGAACTGGCTAAAGCCGATAAAACAGCAATTGTTCTCCTGATCTCTATCCCCCTTTCTTCTGTGTACCAACGCCTTGAGAAAAATAAAATTCAAAATCTTAGATTAGAAAAAGAAAAGAAACAAAAAACAGGACTAAATCATAAGAAATTTTCATAAAAGCTCATTAGATTTACAAGGTCATTAGATTATCTTTTCTTGAGATCATCTTGACTTGCCTTGACTTGAGAAACCTTCAAGCTGAATTGAGTCAATTCAGAGACGATCGCCGTAAATTGGCAATTCTTGAGATACCTTGAGTTTAGTTTGAGGTAGCTAACAGGCAACCTTGAAATTGTGTTTTTAAAACATCCATGAATTGGCAATGAAAAACTTAAAGACCACCTGCAGGCTGATTCTGCTTGTTTGGACAAGACGAGACGAGATAGCGAGAATCGAGCAATCCCATTGGTTTAAATAGAGTCACGTGACCGATTTGAAGTAATTCAAGGAGAGGATAACCGGGATCAGAGTCAGTCTTTTCATATTCATGACTCTGATCCCGATTATCCTCTCCTCAAATGACTTCAAATCGGTCACGTGACTCTATTTAAACCAATGGGATTGCTCGATTCTCGCTATCTCGTCTCGTCCAAACGAGCAGAATCAGCCTGCTGATGGCTGACTTTCTTCAATTTTCACCCACATTTTTAAAAACCTCAAATTCTTTTAAATTTGAGAAGTTGAGAGTAAACAAGCAAACTATTACTTGTTTCATGGGTTAAAATCAAAGTGAAGGTCTCTAGGTGAAAAATCTTGAAACATTAGAGAAGTACAGAAAAAGGCACTTACTGAGGATCAAATAGCGAGTGCTCCTTGATTCCAAGAGCTATTTTAAAACAACTTGTGGCTAATTTACAGACCCGCTTTTCGTACTGTTCATCATACTTGACAGCATTTCGTAAAACCAACAAAAATTTTTCAAGAACTTTTGAGCATTTCAAGAAAATCTAAAAGGAGAGAAAATGAAAAATAATTAAGTGCAGATATTAAACATACTTTGATCAAAGAAACTAGATCTCTAAGGAATTTTCAGGTGTTAAGTATTCATGTAGAGAAATATTTCATTATTTATTTTTTCAATCTCTATAGAAGTATCTAAAATTCTCATACCTCCAATTTTGGTTACTTTCAAGTTTTGATTTTTAGTATTCATGTTTTGAATTATGTAACTTGTTATTTAAATCCCAAGTTTTGGTATTTCAAAGCGCTCTAAGTCAACCATAAATTGTCAACCATAAGGGTATGAGCTGCGATACACATAATTTAAGTTCTTCAAAAGAAAGCAAAGATGCCGCCAAGCAAAAATTACTACAGTGGCACCTGTTTATAACGGAACCTCTTGGTAGTGGAAACCTGATGTTATCGGAAAATTTTGCCGGTCCCGTGGAATTGCTATGGTAAATCAATGTAAATCAGCCTGCTCAAAGTGGAACCTGTCCAACGCGGAAACGGAAGGTTTTAAAGGCGTATTTAACGGAAAAATTGTGAGAAAAGAGGCAATATTATTAGAAATTTGGGCAACTTCTGTCTCTCAACAGTTAAAACTAGACTTTTTTTCAAATCTTAAACAGTTCAAATTTTTAAACGTTATAATTTGTAAAGTTTCAAAGTTTGAATGATTTAATAAGTTTTAAAGATTTAATTAAGTTCCAAAGTGTCGAAGGTAAATGAAGGTTAAAGGCAGTTGGCCTTTCAATTTTCAATTTTTCGTTTTTTTTCTCCATCCGGTAAACCTGCCGATAGCGGAAACCTGATATTAACGGAAAAATGTATCCGCCCCGTGAGGTTCCGTTATAAACAGGTGCCATTGTACCTCTATCCTTGTCTGATGCTTTTTTAAGATTATAGGCATAGGATTTTATAAAGGTAAAATAATGAGTGATACATAGCAAAGAAGATCTTTATGAAGAAAAATAATGGCATGAACACAAGTCACAGCAACTGTTTGATAAAAAAAAAATACAGCTGGTTGAAATTTAGGGGCAATTTTCATGCCCCTTTCAGTGGCTCGTGCCATAAGGCAACCAAGTGTTTTGCCATTTTAACCTATACGAACGTAGACATTTCTCAGAGATTCACTGAATCCATTGAAGATTGATTAATTTAGTAATTTACATACGTTCAAATAGGGAAAATCCCTGGGTGCCACATTGCATGAACTGCCATTGGGCCCTTTCAATGTAATTCAGCCTTAGCTTTTCATCAAACAGCTCAAAAGTCGTACACAGACCACAGTGACTATTTTGAAATAAAAAAAATGAGCTAGCTTTGTTCAGAATTACATTCCCTAGCTTATGGATTGATTCCTTATTGCCAAAAGTCACTCCCTCATAATGTAAAAGAGGGTGAAAGTATTCTTCATCTAGATACACCCTGTATTTCCATGAATCTTGATGTTAGGAATTTACAAGAATAAATTTATAATGAATACACACCTTCCTGATGATATCTTGAGCACACTCTGCGTCCAATGATTTCATAGTATAAAGAGGGATGAACGGTATTTGAGGAAATGATATAAGTTTTGATGACTGATTTGATGCTTCATTTTTATTGATTGGACTTTTGTTTTTGGACTGATCACTGTCTGAAATCCATAAAATGAAATCAAACTGTAATGCTTATTGAATCCATCGTTAAAATTTATGACAGGAAAAGGCTTATTTTTTAATCAGAACACGGTGGAACACTTCATTTTTTCACTGAGGTTAGTCAGTCCAGTTAAAATGTTTCATCAAAAAATAGACAAAACACTCTGATCAGTCAAACACATCAGTCCGTGGATCATGATTACTAGCGGTTTAAGGAGATATAGCTTCGAAATTGTCAACTTCACTCAAACCGTGAGTTCCTTGACCTGTTGACTTTTGTACAGCACAAGTTCAATTTCAAAAAACAAATTGAAAGAGCCTCTCCACAAAAAACAGATAAATAGCACAAATCAAGAGAGAAAAGAAAAAGAGAACACCAGAATTTGGTGGAATTCCGTTTTTTTAAATCGGAGCGCTAAAAAAACCACACTCCACCAAGAGTGACCAATTTTGTCATATTCCGTTCGCAGAAAAATTAGCTTAAAGAAAAGTTACAGTTAAAATTTAAAGATAAACATGAAATAAATAAGAGAGGAGCAGATTCAATACAATTTATGAAAAAAACTGGAAGATATTTTTCTGACCGCAAACTTGTTCTCTCTTAATTTCAGCTTGCAATTTTTTCAAGATTAAAAAAAATTACTAACTAAACGGCCAAAAACATAGTACAAGTAAAAGATTGAAATGGGAACCAGGCCAACAACGTTGTTGGCGTAGTTGGTTTTGTGTGGCTCGTTGTTGGTCTAGTTCTCACTATAATCTTTTACTTGTATTTATATCAATGTAAGATGAGATATGGTCTTTCAAATAAATAAGGACATGCAAACATAAACAATATCTTTACAGAAAAATAATGAGACAAGACATATGATACACACCTGGTTTTAAGAGGGTCTGCGTTGAGGTTAGGACATTTTTGATAGTTGGAACATTCATGCTTTTTGTACTTTCCAGTTGATCAACAAAAATTTCATTTTCTTGCTCTGGAGGTAGGAACAGGGTTGGATATAACATATTGTACAGTATCTTTCCTGAATGAACATCGACATCTAGCCTTGGGTATAGCTCAATTTTAACTCTGTCTCTTCTGGGACTTGTAATCTTTTTCTTCTGGGAATCAGAGTCACCAGAATCATCTCTAAACAAGATTCTAAAAGAAAAAGAAAAAGAACAAAAAAGTAGTAGCAGCAGTAATAAAGTCCAGCCGCTCAAACAATTTTTTCCAATACGCTTGTCTTTTAATCATCAATTCACTCATTCACTCATTCACTCATTTGACCCAACCAGCCATTCACCCATTTGCTGGGGTCAAGTCAAAACTGCAATTCAAAACTCTATACCTGCCACTAGAATGAGGCTGTTGAGACTGATGCTTTGATTTGCTGTCCGGAGAGCCTGGGGATACCTTCTTCAATGAGCAACGCATCGCTCTCATTTTTTCTTCAGAATCTGCGATATCTCTGGTCTGGAAATGGGAAAAATAAAATTGTTTATTCCTCAGTTTCAGCACAAGTAGTAGTAGTAGTAGTGAGGTTCTGAGAAATTTTTGGGACTTCAAGAAAATTTGCCTATTTAATTCTTTTTTTTTTTTTTTTTTTTTTTTTATCTTGGCAATAAGATTTTCTCGGAAAATGGCCTTTAAATTTCATAAATATCCGTTATGTAGCATACATACAGTGTTGAAACGTTGAAACAAGCAAAAAGAAAAAAGGGTTATCACGTTCCAAATTTTTGTGAGGAAATTAGTCAAGAATTCTGAGAGAGAAGTCTTGGATTGCGTGAAACTTTGATGTTTTAGAACATTTTGCACCCCTAAAAATGACTTGAAACTATCTCTAAATTTAGTTTAAATTTTTAATTCTGACAGTAAAATATCGGCAACAGTAGGTTCTACTTAGGTCAAAATGGTTTTTTCATGTAAAACAAGAATTTTAGCATTTACAATCATTTGAAGTTTTCTTTTGCATTATTCTCAAAACGGCTGTTATAATAATCAGCCCTTCTTCCAGAGATGTCCTCAATTACCAATTCTTAGTCTCGAATTTAAAAAATATATAAAATATCACAGTTATTGCCAACCTGACCTTTGACAATAATTTACTTTCTCCTCCACTTGAAGGAGTAGGTATACCTGTTTGTATTTTTTTACCTATTCGAATGTTATAGAAATGCAAGTTTAAAACAAACCTGAAACTTAAACTCCGTACAAATTTTTTCATAATCTTTTTTCAACAGATTGAACTTCTGTTCATTCTCCAATTTTAAAGCTTCAAGTTCTTGCTGGTGTTTTGTTTTCAAATCAAACACAAGTTTATCTTTTTTCTGAAGGTCTTGTCTTAAAATTTTAACCTGCAAAAAGATACAAAAAATCACTTACTAAGAAAGGTAGTGAAAAGACTGACCTGCGTAACATTATTACACTTAAAACTGATGAAATCAGCAGGAGCAAAATACGGCAGGCGGTTTTCATCGCTTGCAGACTTACAGTGTGCGAATCGCAATTTTCTACCCTTGATTTTTTAGGCTGATGCTGGGAGCAATTGATTTCATGCAGAATGTCCGATGTCCAAAATATTTTGATTGAGAAGACAAATATAAAAGAAATACAAAAATTAGCAAATTAAAAAATAAAAAATTAAAGGAAAACTGCCGAGACAAGGGAAATAGGAGCAAGAAGCCGAGAAACAAGTCTGATCAGGACTTATACAAACACAGCGTCTTCTTAAAAGTGATGAATGCTCACAAAGTCAAATATAACAAAAATGGACAACAGACGGTTCCGCATGAGCCCGTTCAGTTTAGCTCAAAAGCATCCCATTTGATTTAATAATTTTTTCAGCACTGACCCCACTCTCTTGTTTCTTCGTGTTAAATTTTTAGGCTACTTTCCGAGTATTTCACTGTTGATATTAAGATACTTACCTCACCATCTCTAGCAGTTAGCTCAGCACCCATTTCTTTTAATTTTTTTGCAAAAGGATCATTATTTTTATTAGTTCCAGTATTCATTCTGTCCAAATTAACGGACAAAATATTTTCTTGTGTCTTCAAACAGCTTGAAATTTTACTGGTTAAGGTAGCAGCTGTGTTGCTGCTCGAACCTTTACCCAAAGAGTGTGGCTGGAAACTTGGGATAGTCTTTGAAGTAGGAACAGTGTTTTTTGAAGGTCCAGGCAAATTCTGATCCGTAACCATATTTTCTTTGAATGAACTTTGCAGAGGCTGGAATCAAAAAATGTTTTCTTTTATGAGCAAAGACATTAAATTAAATGAGAGTTTCTGGATCCAAGATAGTGCTTGGAAGAATTGTTCTTTAATAAGTACACATACCTATGATCCATCATTATCCCTCCATCATCTAACACCTGCAGGCATAGATCAGTTATTCCTAGAATCTCTGATCTGGCTAATAATTGTTCTGAGTGGATCGGATTTTTTGGCATACCCATTTCAAGGTTTAAATTTCTTGTCAAAGAGCACGTTCTTGTTTTTTAATTTTTGTATTCTAATTTAATCTTTCTTGTCTGTGCCACTTGTTAAGTTGCTGATTTCTTTGTTATTTTTGTTTTGTAATTGGGACTTGTCCCGTTGATAGTTAATTAATACATACATAAATAAATAAATAAATAAATCCTTTATTCTCAGGACTTCCCATCAAGATGAATTGTTCATTTGATCCATTTCAAGTGATGATACTCCTGATAAGGAACAACTCAATTAATCAGGATCAAAACCCAGCGGAAAGTATTGTTTTCAGACCGCACGGCCAAAAAACCAGAGTCATTCAAAGAATGAACAATTCTTACGAGCATTATTCCAAGGCAGTGTTTACTATTCACAACTGGTAGGAAACAAATTGGACATAATTTAAGTGCCACCTTTGGGAAAGACAAGTCCCGTTTGCTTCATAGTCAGTAGCCTATCATACGAGTGCAGAGCTTCTACAGACTTTTTCTGTGATCAGCACAAAACTTCCCTTACACTCAGTACACAAACTATCTTTCTAATTTTCTAAAAGTGGCGGCAAAATCAGTGATAATTCACTCTGAAATCTTCGGTGGGACTGTGCCCATTCACCTACTCTGACTAGTTACAACTGGATAGACCTGCGCAGAAGTCAGTAAACTGCCGATGGTGATAGTGATGGTGCTGACAGATATAAAGGGTGTAACTATCAAGTCCGTCTCGTCTGGAAAACTCTGTACCATTTCAGATAAATTTGGTTCTGACAGTTTCCTATTTGCATGCACAAGAGTATGATATTACTTACATCTTTCTTGCAAGTTCGCTTCTGAGAACTATCCACATGAAAACAACCACCCCACTCACTACGCAAATCACAAGAGCTTCATGCTGTGAAGTAGATTCGATTAATCATCGTGAATAGTAAATCTCATACTAGTCACTAATTCGATGATTAATAGAGAATATTATGCGGCAAAAAGTTCTGATGATTCACGGAATGAGCATGGTCAATGTTTTCTCAGGGATGATAGAGGTCGTTTTACAAAATTTGGCTAGTGACAGATGGGGCTGTTTACTGCACAGAGACAAGTTTACGTTTTAGCGCAAGTGCAAGAACACAAATACGACTATGCGCAGCGAGCCACATGATCTGCAATTAGCTTTTTTTTGTGAAACAAGCTCTAACACTGGATTCTGCGCATATAAACAAAGAACCGCCAGAACCTAAACTATCTGAAGCGGCCTCTTAGTAAGTTCAACTTCTGACTTTGAATCACTTGAAATTTATGTTGAATATTACCTCTGCATCATAGTCCAACGTTGCCAACAGTAAATCATCATCGTCCTCTTCTGTATTCCAATCAGAATTTACATGTAATTGGCTACTTAGAGGAGTGATAGTTTCTTTCGATGATGGAGTGGGGATGCGTATTGGTGACTCTGCTAGGCTGGATGTGATGTCTAGCTTTGGTTTCTTTTGATTGGAATGCATATCTGCTTGTCTAACACTGGGGTGAAAACTGTTAACAGAGAGGGGTTTAGAATATGCAGCATTATTATAGGAGGATCCGGCTTTCGATGAAGTGGGAGTGATGGGTAGTTTTGGTTTTTTCAATCGTTGACTAGAAGACATGATAGAGGGAAGGATAAATAAGTATGATCGGAATCCTCGCGACGAAGATATAAGATGTGGTAATAATGTACAAAAATATTAAACAAAAAACGCAAAAAGAAGAAAAAAAAATAAAGAAACAGCACCGCACTGCACAGAGTTTACATGTTGTTTTGAAATTGAAAGGTTAGGTTATGTTCTTTTTCCTTTCATCAACATCAACATCATCATGAAAAAAGACGCGGGAAAAATCTCAGATACACGGTTGCCGAAAGGGGCTACCCTTGTACCCAAAGATTACTTATACTCCAGATATGGCACTAGCTAAAATCTTGTTGAGCGCCTTCATTGCTAAAACACATACACTGGCCCACGGTTTGTTTACGTTTCGGCGAGCGAGAGACGCGCGGGCGGGGTGGGGCCAGCCGACTGGCCCACGACCCCCACCCCGCCCGCACGCTCCTCGCTCACCGAAACGTAAACAAACCGTGGGCCAGTGTATGTGTTTTAGCTCGGTTTTAGAAATGAAGGCTCTCAACAAAATTTAACATAGGCGAGATAGCTAGTGCCATATCTGGAGTATAAGTAATCTTTGCTTGTACCCTACCCCTACCTCCCTACCGCGAATCTCCGGAAAAGTCCTGGATAAATCACACCGACTGGGCGCAACTACCCACAAAATTTTTAAAATTTCCTCCTATTTGCTAAAATCGTTTTTTTTTTTTTTTTTCTTGGCGGAAAACCTTCTGCGTTTAGTAACCCTCAAAAGTTCGAAATGGGGCAGTTGCAAGGGTCTGAAATGTTGTGTTTTTTATAAAGAAAATGAAAGTACTAGATGAGCTGAGAGCAAAGATGCCTTTGGATTCTAATTAAGCCCCACTGTTCCGGAGATGAGATTTTGGCCCAAAATACATTGTTTTAAATGGTAATTCCGCGTAGTGACGTCACTACACACACGATTTTTTACAACTTTACACGTGTGTATCTCCAAAACCGAGCCACTTAGAAAAAAACCAAAGGCACCATTGTTCTCAGAATCTCAGCTCATCAAGTACTTTCATTTTCTTTATGAGAAACACATAATTTAACACCCTCGCAACTGCCCCATTGGAAAATCTATTGCAATGCAGTGGTGTAAGCCGTAAGCACATCGAGATTCTGATGCCCGGGGCAGGCTTCGAAATTTATGCACCCCCTCCCCTTGACTTTTCAACTTTTTTCTACCTTTCTATATTTTTTCTACCTTTATCAAATAATGAAAAATTTGGAAGTTGGCATCTTTCCATTTCTTTGCATTTCATGTCCCCTTGAATTCGAAAATCATATTCCCAAGAATGTCTGTCTGTCTGTGACATCTCATTTCGGGGCACAGCAGTGATGCACCAGCCAAATTATCGCCAGTGTTGCCAGATGAAAATGGCGGAAAGCCGCAACGGATGGTCCTAAAAAGCCGCAATAAAATTTGAGAAAAGCCGCAAAAATAATAAAAAAAGCGGCGATAAAGCTGCTACTACTTTGAGTGGCTCTCGGCCAAGTGAGGAACAGTTATACCTAATATAAAAGTGTTAGTGCCACGCCAACGTGTATTAAATAATGTTCCTCACACACATAATGTTGTTTACCCATCTTTAATCGTTTAAGATAATTTTCTTGGTTTGTTTTTTGTTTGTTTTGTTTGTTTGTTTTTTTTTTTTTTTTTTTATAAATATTGTTGGAGAAGATTGAAAAGACAAAAAAAAAAAATGTAATGCAGGTAAAACTATTGATATATCAGTCTCAACCCAGCATTAACACAGAGACACTGAAAAAACAAAGTTCAAGTACAGACGAAGCAGCTTTTTAAAATAGCTTTGAGGAGCAAAAGTTTTAGCTCTGCCGGAGCAAGTTGCGGTAGTACCTACCGAAGCTCCACTTCGGTAGAGCGAAAGCGAGAAGAAAGGCTATTAATCTACAAAAGTTGTGCTTCGGTACAACTTCTGACAGCTCCATGAGATAGAACTAATGCTCTTCGAAGCTATTTGAAAAGGCTGCTTCGGCTGTACTTGAACTTCGTTTTTTTTAGTGGAGGGTCTTTTTCTTCGTTATGTAATACCAGTACCCGTAATTTGTTATGGCATCGCTGGTGTCCGAAGCCCAGTTTTTTATGATACCAAAAATGTTGACACAAACAAGGGAGATGCCATAACAAATTACGGCTATTATGACCTTATAAATACAAGTCGAATTGACTTAAACACCAACTAACCCATACCCCTAGAATGCTAGACGTGTACGGTGCCCGTAGGGTGTCTATAACGGCTAGGTTCTCATAAATTAACAAGTACCATTAGAATTCAAAAGGGAGGATATAGTAAAGGTATGAGAGTAGTATAGAATAAATATCACTTTTCAGAATAAATAAAACTAATTTATTTTTTGATTTACTATATATTTACAAAAATAATTATTTATAAACAAAGAAATACAAATGTGCTCAATTTTTGAATTTAATTTTAATAATATTGTTTGTTTTTCATTCTCGCCTTTTAAAGTATTCAATTTATATTTCATCATGAACAAGTTTAAAAATTTTCTTTATCTAATATAGATAAAACACATTCATTTTCGTTACAGATTTTAATTATTTTCCTAACTTAAAATAAAAATGTACATTCAATATTCTTAAAATTTACAGGAGAAATAAATTAAGTAAATTAGAGTACCTAAAAAAAAAAAAAATAAAAAATAAAAACAAGCAAAATGAGGAAGAGGAAGAAATATCACATTATTTACAACAGAACAGAAAACAAAAGGAGGGAGGAATCACAACCTACAGTATGAATCAATAGTTAAAAGCACCAAAAGGGTGTGGGTGTGTTTTGGAAATGGAAATGTCTCTTCCTAAAAAAATGGTTGATTTTCGTGTAATAATTTTCATGAGCAAAGGGCGCTTGCTAAAATGAAAACGGTTGATCTAAGATAGGCAAACAATCTTTCTTTTTTCTTGAAATTTTACTTCAGAACACAAGGTAGCTTTCAAATCAAAGTATGCATGCTGGCCGGTTTAAAAAAAAGAAAATAAAAACTGAAATTCTTTGAATATACAAAACAGTATGTGAGTAAAAAAACCGTCACCATCCGCAGTTCAATTAAAATTTGAATTGACGAATAGACCTTTTTTTTAAAAAAAAAAAAAAAAAAAAATCAATCAAAGGTTACTTTCCATGAGTCAAACATCCTGGAGAAATCGCCACTCACAATTACCCAACTATGGCTGTAAGTACAGTTGGCGAATTAAAAAATGTCAGACAACTCCTTAGAGTTTAGCTCAGGTAGACCACCTGCAGTGCTTGAATTCATTTCGATAAGTTATACAGGTGGCCTACCTGAGACAAATCTAAGGTGTCAACTAACATTCTTTAATTCACCGACTATACAAGCAATGCAGAGCACATAGAAGGTACAAATTTGCTGTCATTTTCCACTTCACAAGGCAGCTGCCTCTTTACAATATTCCACCAAATTTGCATAAGATAAAAACACCACTAAGACTTGTATAAAGATGGATAGGTATGTTAATATTTCTATGGAAGTTACGGTTAACAGCAGCATCAAATAGCTGCAGCCTTTTTAAGCCCATTATTTTAGCCGCTCAGCTACAAAAAAGGCGCGCTCAACAGCTTTAAAGTTTCTTTGTTTGAAATTTTGAGCAGATAATACGAGACAAAGTGGCTGGCTTCATACTAAAGAAAGGACCGATACCGCATTGGACAGAGCAATTTTTTTCTTGTTAAAACCTATTTAGCGATTAAAGCTAGTTAACAAACGGGACTGATTCTAAGAATTTCACGAGAATATGCAAGTTTTTCTGTCTTTTAAGGAAATAAAAATGTTGAGGAGAAAATGGCAACATTTATAGTTGTGGAGGTTCTTTTAGTATAAAACCATTCAATTGAAATCAGCTAAGACCACAAATAAACTAGATACGGATAGGTGCATAATTTATGTTAAATTCCCTTTCAGTGAAAAGCATGCATTAATTTTGGAATGAGTCTAATCAACATTGGTCAAAATTCTATTCAATTTTGCATAATAGAAACAAGATCTTCCACAGTATCAAAATGATAATGTAATGAAAAACAAGCTTTATGAAAAGAGGAAGGAGTTATTTTTCTTCTATAAGGTGACTCTTAGGCGTTTAGAGCCAATTTCTGCTGCCAGAGCAGTACGGTTAGATTTAAGTCAAATAACAGGCCGAAAGTGATTTATAATTAAAAAATCAGAGTGTCAGGTACTAGCTTATCATCTGATTTTTTTTTTTTTTATTTATTATTTTTTTTTTTTATTTAAACATTTATTTTTATGAAGACTTTCATAGTTGGAATTAATTCACTTTCTTATAACTAATTGTACATTCTGAAGAATATCATTCCAAAATATCTGCACAATAACTTCAAAAATAAGGCTGAAAGTACTAAAAAATGGAATACTAAATCAATTCTTGCATCCAAATACGATATTTTATTTTTTGATACTTTCAGCCCTAGTTTTGAAGTTATTGGCGAAATTTTTTGCAGAAACATTCTTCAGGTGATTATCTAGTAACTGACACTCCGTTTTCTTAAATATAAATGATTTTCGGTCTGTAGTTTGCCATTAATTGAACAGTAGTGCTCTGGCTGCAGAAATCGGCACTAGACACTGAAGATTCACCTCAACGGCGTTAAAAACCACTATCCTATCCTCCCAAGTAATTCCATATAGTTGAATAACTTCAACTGGTTAGATAATAGAACAGGCTCAAGCGAAAACATACAAAGTCCAAAATATTTTTATTGAGAAGACAAATATAAAAAAAATAAAATATTTAGCAAATTAAAAAATAAAAAATTAAAGAAAACTGCCACGGCAAAGGAAATAGGAGCAAGAAGCCAAAGAGCAAGTCTGATCAGGACTTACACAGACGCAGCTTCTTCTTAAGAGCAATGTACGCTCACAAAGTCCAAGATAAAAAAATGGACGACGGATGTTTTCGCATGAGCCTGTTCAATTAAATCAGTGATTGGGTGGATGATGATAAAGTGTATTCTGCACCAAAATGAGAGGCTCAAATAACAATCTTCAACACAGTGAATGATGTTGGGTTCTAATCAAAATTTAGCCGATAAACTACTAGGAAAAAAAACCCTCTTTTGCCAGAATGAACGGAAGAAACAAAGCCCTTTCCAAAGTGGACAAATGCCCTCGATACGTAGTTTATCATAAAGGGTGTCAACTAGTGATGCACCATTTATCCAAGACTGATTATTATCTTATGTAATTAATTTAAAATGAGCACAAAAAAACCAAGCCTTAAGGAGATGAGAGGAATCAAAAATAGCAGTTTTGAATACACATTCAGATAATGTAACACACACTTCAATTTTATTAGAGTGCCTGTAAGAGCAGTTTACCCCCTTTCATGGTGATGTAAGTTCTCTTGGAATACCTAATTACATTCATATTTTTACACACTTTTCACTTTAATCTGGCTGTTTTGTGGTCGACAAGGGGTAATTTCAAGGGACCAAATTCAAAAGAAGAATACAGATCACTATATTTCGATGATTGTGATGAGACAATTCAAAATTGATGGGCGAATTAAAAAAAATTGCTTAGAGCAAGCTGTTTCAATACATTATTGCTGACTATCGAATAAACACCAAATCCATAAACTTGAACTCTCAGGCTTCCCAAAACTTTATATGTTCCATAGAACTAGGCGTAATTCATTGCAGATGATTCAATTTTTTTTTTCATGGCTGCTTTTGCACCCGCAGAAGTGAATCCTCTCTAAATGGGGCTCTTGCGAACTTTTGCAACAGGGGATTGAAGAGTTGATTCTTGTAAAAAAACCTGTAAAAATGACAATGAGTACACTAAAAAATCACGAAATTCACTCTCAAAATTGGTCTAAATGGCGGAGAGACACAGGTATCATGGGAGATTCCTATCTAAATGGAGACAAATCTCTGTGTTTCCGTAAAGAAAGTGGCAAATTAAATGTGGATCTCCCATGATACCTGCGATGAACCACCATTTCAATCTTGTCATTATTACAGCAGTTTTGTGAGTTTTCAACTGAATTTAGACTTTCATAGTGTGATTTTCCTGATTTTTGCTACGGTTTTTATAGCAGATTATACTATTTATTTGCTCACAGCAAAAGTTTGCAAAAGCCCCATTTTTGTCGGCAAAGATATTTTGTCTTGAAGTTTCAACTTTCTCCGAAATATTTTGAGCATCGGTATTACAGTGTACGAGTAAAATATTAAAAACAAAACTCGCCCATAAAGATACTTAGTTAAGCCGTTTTCACCGCAGCAAGAATGCTAGGAATACAGGTTTAAATAGTTGTGAGTAAATGATTGAACACAAAACTTAGTTAATTATCAGTAGACAAGTGACAGAGATGTATCTACTCCTCTGGATCCCAAAACGACCATAAAGAAGAAATTACACCTCTGCTATGAACTTTACCAAATCATTTTAAACACTCCAAGTAATCTTCACCCAAAGAGCTCATGAACTTTATGACGAAAGACAAATTTAAAAATAAAGAGACATTCTAAGGATATACAGATTGGGTGCTTTGATCCACAAGAAAAAATAAAAGTAAAAATAGAAAGGATAGTGAGAAAGAAAAAAATAAAAAACCAAAAACAAGAAAATGAAGAGAAAAAACAGCACTAAACTAGAAAATTTTACATTTTTACAAACAATTTTGATATAATTTATAATAAATAAACAGCTGCAGATCATCACTGTAACAAAGGAATTACGATCATATTTACAAAACTTGAGACCATTATTGATTTTAATGATTTTTATCAAGGAAATAGAGACATTAATGGGTTAGCTGCAATGTTCAGCAATACTGTGCATATACTGTAGAAAAATTAACACAGTCTTTTCAAAGTTACAAAGTTTTTTTTTTTTTTTTTTTTTTTTTTTTTTTTTTTTTATAGAGCACAGTCTTTTCAAAGTTACAAAGTTTTTTATAGAGTACAAAAAAAAAGTAGTAGTAGAGTTTCTTAAAGAGTACAAAAAAAGGGAAAAAAAACTTAATACAGAAAAAAAATTACACCAGCAACACATTTAAGGCTACTGTATTAGTAACAACAACTGGACTAAACTCGCAGAGAGGAACAAATTTACAGCTTCAGAAAAGAAAAAAGAAAAAAAAAGAGAGTTCTTAAAACTAAGCTCATTTGATGTTACATTTCTCAACAGATACTCTGTCCACAGCAAATTGTGAGAGCATAGAATCTTTGCAAAAAATTGGTTAGAAGTTTTCAAAAGGAGAATTTCGCACTCCGCAGCTACAGTTAATGATAATTATAATCATTACAATTACAGTTACAATTATGATTATAATTAATCTTTGTAGGATTACTTCAGGGCTTAGGATGTGCCAAGACTGCTCAATCACCTTAGTATATTTTAGAATGTTACTCTGGGAGAAGCGACTGAGATACAGATATCTCGAGTACATACAAATTTCAGTAAACTTCTATCATGATTGGTGAATGGTGAGATAACAACTCCCCTTATAGGTAATTTAAAATTTAACACGTAACTAAAAATTATGCAACGATTGAAGCTTATTTTGATAGAATTGCAAGAAATCTAGAGTACCTAGCTATTCAACACATGTAAAACAGAGCTGGACAAACGCTGGAAACAGAGGGAGTAAAACGTGGTAAAACGCACAGAGACAAAACTAAGAGCAAACAAAGTTTGAAAAAAAGAGTGAAGTAACTTAATGCAGAATAAACCAAAACGGTGTAGGATGAAAGCTAAAAAAGGGAGCTTTTTCTGTAATTCATCCTGCTGTTTGTAGTTTCATACAAATAGTGGGTACATGGACAAGGGAGAGAAAGAACATATTTTATGCTGCACAGCTTAAGATTAACAGATGATTGCATAGTTAACATAGTAGCAATTACAAACATTGGAAGCTAGGACCATGGGTGCAGAAAATTCTTGCAGTTGCCAGAAAATTGTGGACACTGTCTGGAGGAACATTAGGTTTTTTTTTATCATCCAAATAATTTTAACTGGGTACCTATGCGCTAGTTCAAGTTAAAGTTCAAGTAAGCGCGCTATTCTAAACTGAATGTTGAGTTTGAAAAGCTCGCTGTTTTGAGCCAAAATCTGCCTCAGTGAGTAAAAATAAGCAAAAAAAAAAAAAAAACAACAAAACAGGGGCATAAAAAATTGTGGACATTGTCCATCTTGTGTGAGAAAATTGTGGAGGCGAAGAAGATTCTGCACCCCTGGCTAGGACTGATGGCATCTTAGGCTCGGAAGTGCGACAGGCAGGAGGAGCATACTTATTCTCAATCAACTGCACACTCCGGCAGTTGACCTTTCCCTCCAAGAGAGGAGCTCAAGCATTGTCACAAACTCAGATGCTTCAAAAATCCCAGCGACCAATTTTTGTAAATAAGAACACAATAAAACAGAAAGTGCAAAATGTCAGCAAATACAACAAAATTCATATCCTAGAGACCAAATTCTAACAGAGAGGGAATAAGAGACTTTGACTTTCATAATAAATTTCACTTGAGTTATAACGACAACTGGAATAGATTATGACCAAAATTTGTAAAAAACCGACGATTCTAAAAGGAGCTTTTGAAACGGAACATTATTTGTTGCCTGGGCTTTTTGTCCTGTCTTCATTTATTTATTTATTTATTTATTTATTTATTTATTTATTTATTTATTTATTTAATTTCATACAAGAGCCTTACTGGTCGATTCAATGTCTTTCATAATTAATCAAGGTTTGAACATTAAAATCTAAATTAAGTTGAAGAAAGAATTATTGTCTGAACACACACCCACTCAAAGAAGAAGAAAATAAGGGTTAGTTACTTCATGGAAATAGGTGAGGTTTCGGTTACACTCGGGACATCTAAAAGAGGCAATGATTTGATAGATTTCTGCTGATCCCAGAGCAACATCTTAATTAAACTAAAAGCTCAAATGACAAATTAATCTTTTGACACATCAGTTACTGAATAGTTATAAGCACTGCGGCACAGAAATAGGTGGAGCATAAAACTATTGATGCTTTAAATCAATGTCATTGGTGATTATACTCCTTCTTAGGCTACTAGAGCGATTACAATGAGAGGCCATTCATAAATTTACCTTCAGTGCTATGTTCCTTTACCTGTCGGCATCAAATATTGAGGAGCTCTTTAGAGGAACCACGTATAAAACAGAGAGTCTACTTGTCCTTAACATTTGCTATTTCAAAGTGTTATTTTATTGGTTGCTGATGAGATGAATAGGTTGTTCATTGTATCTGATAAATAAACTGTTGCATACTTTTGCTTCAGCGGGACGGAAGATAGATCCTCGTGTCAAATCGCACGAAAATCACATTAAGAGCATCAAAAAGTCTCAAAGTCTACTCATAAACCCACAAAAGACGTTTCAAGGATAGCCTAAGATGGCGGACAAACGGGCTAATCGACACTGCATGTGTTCAACACGAGCACCAAAAGATGGCCGATGACTGCAATTTTTGTTGATGGTTAGAATGTAAACAGATAACTCACTACCTCGTAGTTTACACATTTTGTGTCATTCTGTGCATTTTTTTTCAGTAAATTATACTTCCTCATTAACGTTTATGATTGCAATGGTTTATGGTTAATATTTCACGTTTTGTGGCGATTTGCCTGAATTCTGAGGAGGAAACGCAGGGCTATTGCTGACTTACAAGGGGAGTGCACGAACCCGGACCCTCGAAATTTGATCAAATTTTCAGGATCGGTAGTTCATAAGAAACTATTTTACACATGTTTGGCCGTTTTTGTGAATAGGCCTTAGAAACGGAGAAAAAAAAATTGGCTGCGCGTGTGACCTCAAATAGCTGCTACTGACCGTTCCAAACATGAATCGGCAGCGTGGCCGAAGGGACAACGTCTCTGACTCCGGGTCATGAGGTTAGTGGTTCGAGTCTGGCTCCGGCCACAAGATTTTTGCACTGCGTGTTTGCACCGACATATTCATTTTCTCTATATTTTGACAATTTTGCCGTGTGCACCGAGCCGCTTTTTATTTACAAGTAAGAATTATGCAAAAATAAACATTGAAACGGCACAGCACACATTCTCGCATAGATGGGAGGGGGCGGGGGGACCGGGGGAGGTATCATTACCAATATTAGAATAGGAAGAAAGTAGAAGAATCGATAAAAACAATGATAAAAACGATTTTCCTGTCTCACCAGTATGGAACTCCGGGAATTTCTACACGACGTTATTGGTGCCTTCAACCTCAGACAGTGGCGGATCTAGAAAATTTTTCTAGGGAGGGGGACTCGCCCATGAATGTTTTAAATTTGAAGCGTTGCAGGAAGAAATTGAGGGCTATTTTCTGTTGAAAAAAGGCAACATTTGAGGCTTGGGGGTGGATGGAGGGCACGTACCTTTGCCTCCCTCTCCCATCCACCACTGACTGCAGGGTTGTAGAATTTGAAATTTTGCTGTACATGGAAAACGTGGAAGTACGTAAGTAAAAAAAAAAAAAAATAAGTGAGTAAATGTAAATGAATTTGAATGAGAAAACAAATATAATTATAATAAATTTTTGTTTTTTTATATCGATTCTTCTACTTTCTTCCTATTCTAATATTGGCAATGATACCCCTCCTCCCCCTCCCATCTATGCGAGAATGTGTGCTGTGCCGTTTCAATGTTTATTTTTGCATAATTCTTACTTGTAAATAAAAAGCGGCTCGGTGCACACGGCAAAATTGTCAAAATATAGAGAAAATGAATATGTCGGTGCAAACACGCAGTGCAAAAATCTTGTGGCCGGAGCCAGACTCGAACCACTAACCTCATGACCCGGAGTCAGAGACGTTGTCCCTTCGGCCACGCTGCCGATTCATGTTGGGATCGGTCAGTAGCAGCTATTTGAGGTCACACGCGCAGCCAATTTTTTTTCTCCGTTTCTAAGGCCTATTCACAAAAATGGCCAAACATGTGTAAAATAGTTTCTTATGAACTACCGATCCTGAAAATTTGATCAAATTTCGAGGGTCCAGGTTCGTGCACTCCCCTTGTTAGTCGAATGCCTTCGTCATCTATCTTTGCTACTTGTGCTGCATGGTGCTCCATTATGCTGTAGTAAAAGTATGCAACAGACCCATTGGCAGGTAAAATTGAAAAACCCGTTTAACTAATCAAAATCACACAATAGCACTTTGAAAAATGCAGTTTTGAAGACAAGCATATATCTGTGATATACTTGGTTATTCTCAAGGACTTCTCAATTTCATTGATTTTTGAGCTGAATCAGCTTGCCGACAGTTGAAATCATTTGATAACTGAGAGTTAGGCAATCAAGCTTAAAAAGAAAGAGTTTAACTGGCTAGGAACGAGGGACCAATAGAATTAATAGATTCAGTCATAATTTCTTTCTAAACAGGCAAATCACTTTAAATGCCGCTCGCCCTAGTTTCGCTAATTGAACTGTATCACCGTCCGTCAGTCGTCAAAGTATTTCAACAATCAACAAGCACAGCATGAAGGGTGTTTAAAGACGACCACTTTTTTACTATTTATATAAGTGGCGGTAGCCACCCCGGTCAAGTTTTAAAAACCCCAGAAGCAGTTGGCTAGCCGGACCACTTATATTTTTTACGAACATTTAGTTTTCAAAAACAACTCCAGGCACAAGTTTCTCAGAAAAAAGAGTGATTGGGTGGTTAGAAACCAACTTGTAAAAGAAGGAAAGTTTCACATTTCTAGGTTTAGATTACAGAGAACCGACTGTTACAAAACAAACAAGAGCAATCAAAATGTTTTAAGGATAATCTGTAGGAAAATCAAATTCCTTGGGATTTCAACCCTTTCTGCTCCACCAGCAAACTATAGTCAACAAAATTGATTTACCGGATGCGTTCCACAGGCAAATTGTGGTTGACAAAATTGATTTACGGGTTTCGTTCCATTGTTGACCACACCTTGAAACACACTTAGTTTGTGAAAAAAAATAATTTTATTTAGCCGCAAAAGGTAGTATGTATCATTCAAAAACTCTTTGAAAAAACAGTATTTTCCCCTATTTTAAGTGGAGTTGGGAGTACAGGAAGGTTGACCTCAAAATTAAGTGGAGAGGAGAGGGTTGAAGACAAACCAAAAGGGAAAGAGGAGTGAAACAGACATCAAAATTGAAATAAAAAAATTAGAGGAAACTGTACAGCAAAATATTTCCTTTCTGAACGAGATCCAGCCTTTTTTATTTCCTTCTTAAACTCAAATGTTTTGTGATCAATTTGAAACTTTTAGATAAACACGAAGAGAGGGGACAGGCAAACATGTGGAATTGATTTCATCCATTAACTCTTGACTTATTTCTAGGCAAAAAAAAACTTCCATAATGTCTTTGCTACATTACGTTTTTAACTTAGTAAGCACTTTATGAGATTCAACATTTTTTTTTCTTGAGTAAGTACAAATATGACTGCGGTAAAACAGAAGGGGAAAAGTGACACAAATTTTTTTGAAATCTTCCGTGTCAATCCACCAGAGTGTTGCAGATTGATGGTATTTTACTGGTGACAAAATAGCAATAGAGACTTAATAACCATTTCAACAAGAGCTCCTGGAAAATATTGTAAATATTGGCAACATAGCGCAGGAAGTAGAGCTCACACATTTTGAGCATCGGGTTGAAGGGTTCTGACAAATAGCGGTGCTTTCGAAATGCCTCAAAACAGATTGGTGAGCAGTTGTTTAGCAAAGAATTACGACTCATTGATAACCAACCACTCACCGATTCATTTTGATGCCTTTTGGAAGTAAGCACCGCTACTTGTAAAAATCCGATGACCTGATACTCAAAATGCGTCAGTCAGTTCAACCAAAAGAAGGAATATTGCAGATCAACGCATAAATTGATCAGGGATACTTCATTTCCTTGGCAATTGGACAGAAATTGGAATCAACTGCTGAAGACCTTCCTTCGGAAAAAACAAAAAAATTGACTAAGAATGTCTCTTGGACAAAAGGATTGCATTTCACAAAAATTAAGAGATTTTAAACAGTTTCCGCAAAGATTTGAATTAGAAGGCGAACATCAATCTTAACGTAAGTACCTGGACATGAGAATTTTTGTGAATTACAATCGGTGTAACTTTTAGCAAAGAATACACAGGAACATTTGACTGGACTTTCATATTCATAACTAAATCATACCAAAAGCAGGGAGATAAAGGAAAGCACTCATTATGGCGAAAAAAACCCTGAAGAATAAAAGGTGATTAATTTTCTGATTTTAGATGTTTTTTAGGTATATATTTATCTGGTTCTCACAGACCTATTACCTTGATCAACATTAATAGGCATAGACTTGAAGAAAATAGAGATACAATAACAAGAGAGCATTCCATCTTGATCGCCATGAATTTTCAAGTACGGTTTTATTCTTTAGTAACGTGCAAGGCTGGAATCTCATCATTGATACCCGTGAAAAGTCTGTCGTAAATTGTTTGTTGAACTTAATTTCTCATGCAGTCATGCATAACGGGAGTTTGACTGCTTTTTTTTTTTTTTTTTGATTTCTTTTTCAAGAGAGTTTCAGTTCCTCTTCTAAGATGAGTTTCATTCACTGAAGACTGAGTACTCAACAGTGCTCAACGCTGCTACCGCAGCACTCCAACGATCACACTGCGGCAAAAAGAGGAACTGCCTGCAAAACCTGATTGCATTCCTACACAAAGGCTTATTTCGCCTTTGACAACCAACCGGCTCCGTGGCTCGGAGACTACGGTGCCTCTGCTTCGAAATGGGAGAGTGCCGGTTCGATTCTTATCGCTGGTTATTTATTTTTCTTCTCCCGGTCTAGCTCCTTTCTTTTTTTTCCTCCCTCTCCCAGTACTTGCATCAGCCCCTGTTAATTTAAATGGTTGAAAAATTGGGTTCAGTGTTTAGTTTAATGAATGAAACATTCACTATCACCCTACCCTTAGCCCAGAGAAAGAAACTTAAGGTGCTCAAACTACCGTAAAATCGCGATGACATAACCTCAAATTGGAACGGTCCATTAACTAAAATTTTTCTGACAAAGTTCCCCCAACTGCCGCATTTGCCTTTGTGTCAGGATTTTTATGTTTGGTCGAGATTAGGTAAAAAACTAACTGCGGCATTTGCCTTTGTGTCAGGATTTTTACGTTTGGTCGAGATTGGGTTTTCTTGTGCAGACAACCCCAAGTTAGATTATAAGAAGGAACCGAAGCGAGCGGGAGGTAAACGCAGCGCGAAGTCGCCCGATGGGCGTTTAATTCCCTGAAATGCCAAAAAAATTGTTAATTCTCTTATTTAAAATCCACCAGAAGCCCCAGTTCCTTTGCACTTTTCTCAAATGAAACTAGGTAAAACACAGTAGTATACAGATGGAATATGTACAGTAGAAATAATAATGCGACGCAAGAAGGCCCGCGTTCAAGTCAAAAATATTCAAAAAGACCGCGCAAACTGTAACGCAACAGGAGTACCGAACGCGCACCCATCGGTGCGTATGTGGAGTGATCTGAGCAGGCAACGGTGAGCACTCAGTCTTCAGTCGGAGTTACTCCTTCGAAGACAGAGAAACAATGGAAAAAAGTGTCAAAAAACTGGGGTAATTTTTTTAAACAAATTAGGGAAATCAAATGGTCACATAATGAAAAAAAAAAACAAACTAGTTAACAAAGAAAGTAAGAAAAAAAGGTGAGCAAAAATACTACATCGGGTTTTTTTCTTTTTTTTTCTTAAGGGCAATCATAATTTTTGGATTTACTTTAAGAAAAATTTAAAATAAACTACAAGCAATATTTAAAGAGAACCCGTAATCAAATTTCTCATTAATTTTCTTGCGCTTCCACAAATTTACAAGTTAATTATGCAGAATTTTTAATTCCTAGGGATACGTTAGAGAGGGAAGGGAATGAAAAAATAACTTTTTGATTTTCCAAAAGGGAAAGGGAAAAATTTCAACAAATAAAATATGACGTGTCTTACCCTGAGAATTACCACCAGGGTACACGTCAAAATTAGAAAAGCTTCCTAAATCACTACCGAACAAGATCTGTACAAAGGAACAATTATGAAATAACCAAAGGATCATAAAAATTTTTACAAAACGCTCATAACAAATTTCTATAAATATTGCGGTATTTGATACTTTTTCACCGATTCTACGAATATTAGAACAATAAGAAACTTTAAAGTCCGCCAATGTATGTACGAATACATTGTTTTGACTAGCACAAGAGAAAAGAGAAGGAAAAACAAGAAGAGATAATAAGAAGCTAAAACTGAGAGATATGAACCAGGGGTTGTGAGGATTTAAAACACAAAGATGAACAACTTGCATATGAGTCAGGATGGTAAAATGGATCGCACTGCTTCGTCCGTAGCTGGGTCAGAGCTGTCTTTTTGTAGATTTAGTATACTATCGATGGCACTCTGAACTTGCGCATTGATTTCATCATCATCCGGACAATGTTTCTTTGACGATATCTCACAGCTTCCATCTACATCCCCATCGTTTGCTATGGCTTCGCGGTCTCTTTTAACTCCACCCGTAACGCTACTTTCGCAATTACCGGCTGGATTTTTCGAACTCGTTGCATCATCTGTGGGCAATAAAAAGTGAATTGTTTGTGAAGATGACAAAGGCACTTGAAGAAGAAGAGAAGTCCAGCAACCCCGGCACGATTCTTTAACCCATTGACATGTATAGACACTAGTCTGACTCATCCTCCATGACCCAGGTCAAATATGCATAGACGAGTCTAGCTCGTCCAGTTACTAAGCAAGAGCTACTTATAACATTGTAGTTCTCCGTTTCCTGAGAGATAGCGCCACGGGCATTATCACTGGGTATTTAGAGACGCGGTGGTTACAGTTTTTTCTTTCTTCTTGCATTGGTAGAACTGATATTAGTCGTGAGAACTTAATCTCAAAATTTTCTCGAATTCTGTAAACTAATACAACGCTCGCGTCTCTGTTACCAATGTTACGTATAAATCTTCTTCTCAAGTAAAAAAATAAAAAAAAGTAAAAGGAAAATCAGAAAAACTCAAAAATTGGCAGGGGATCGGTTGGAAATTGAAAATGACATAAAGTATAAGAATGAGCGTTTTACCCTCAAATTCGTTAGTATTTTATTCAGTCAAAAAAAAAAAAAAAAAAATGGGCTAGGGAACTGTTGGGAATTGAAAATAACATCAAAACGTAGCATGAGCATTATACCCTAAAAGTATTTAGTATTTCTGGGAACAGCGGGCTAAAATTAATTCTCATGTCAGTGGGTTAACCCAATTGCATCATAAGTAATTTTAAAAAAGTTGCGTGGCAATTCTGCTCAAGTAGCGCTCCTAGCAGCAAAACTGCAAACAGGTCATTATAGATGTTCTCAATTTTTTCTCCACGCTCTCCCAATCAAACTCAACAAAGAGGAAATTCGGAAGTTTCTTAGTGTTTCAAAAAGAATTAAAACAAATTGCAAAACATATTCATTCTAGGTTACAAAACCTTGATTAAAAACTTACCATGGTTGGGATTTGCTAAATTTTTGGCTTCTTGTTTCATAGCCTCTAAATAACCCGATTCATCGGCAATGAACATTCTGCTGAGCAAAATTAGCTCTGATGTTTGAACCTCACGCTGTGGACAAAAAACAAAACAAGATTTTAAATCAAAGAATTTAAATTTGGAGATTCAAATGAGTAGGTACTCATAAAGTAGATTAGAAGTTCTCATATCAGTTAATAAAATATGAAGGACAGAGACAAACTTAAATTTGATTTTAGCTGTCTGTTTTTTGTGGTTTTTTCCATTCAACCCATTTTTCATTTTCCAAAAAAATCCTATTTTCTGCAATAAGAATGAACTTGTATAAAAAGAACTCCCATTTAACAAACAGATTTACATTCATTGCTGACTACCATACGCATAGAATAGAAACAAATTCCAATTGTGACAAATATTTTCTAAAAATTCTTAGTTTTCGAATTTAAGTGCATAGTATTTTTAGGAAAAGTTTTGGTGTATTCATTTCTCTTCTACTTTCCAAAATATTAAACATTTTCTTCCCGTTAAATTTTTGAGAGTAGTTTTAGTGCTTGCTCAGTTTTAGAAAATCAATAACAATGGGCAATACTAGCAAGAAGCGCAATTTTGCACTGCAAAATGAGCTAACATGAAAGAAAACCATAAAAATTATTCTTGAATCATAATAAATTAAAATTTAATATTTCTTACCATACTGTCCATTAGCAGCAAATATCGGTACTTGTTAAGCATCTGTGATTTTTTATCCAATAGGTGCTGAGAAGTGGCTTCAAAAATTTCATCCGCTTTTTCTAAGTCTTTTTCGCTAAGTACAGGTTCATTAAGCGTATGATATCTTAGAAGTCTTTTCACAGCATCACTTTTAGACAAGAAAGGAGTTGAGGTGTCCGGTTGCGTTGCACCATGCTGATCTTTTAGCATTTCTTGCTCGATCCTAAACAGAGAATAAGATAAACTGAAATGTTAATTTGCTAACAAGGAGAGAGAAGTTTTAAAGATTCGCCTTTGATTCCACCGGTTCAGAAAAGATTACACAGTTCAGTTCACTGTATGACTGTGCTGCACGCAAATACTCTGATCTGTAATCTTTTCTCAATCCGTAGAGAAGCTGTTAATTAATTAAAATACCCGCAAGTTCTTTGAAGTCATCGACGATTCCACAGGCTGAGAAAAGATTACAGATGTGAGTAGTTTCGTTCATTAAAGTCGTACACTGAACTGAACTGTGTAATCTTTTTTCAACCAATGAAATCATCAGTGAATTTAAAAATTCCATTAATTATACCCACAATGGCAGCTGTGCTACTGCCACTTATAAAGAATGAATAAATTAATGAATGAGTAGTAGTCGTAGCAGAAGTAAAGTCTGGACTGGTTAAAAAAAAAGAGGGAGGAAAGACAACTGATGTATTCTCTAACAAAGAAAAGAGAGATACAGCAACCTGCTAGATACTTTCAACAATGGGAAGGAAGCACCTAGAGCGCACAAGGAGGTACAGTGTTCTGCATCATTATTATTGCTTTTTTTCACTATCTCATGTAAAATTTCATCATGTTTCAGGATACTACTCCGCTCTCTATGCTGTTCTTCAATCATCTATACCAGCGGTTCTCAAACTGGGGTCTGCGGCGGGTTATGGGGTTATGGTAGTAAAGTGTAAAAACTTCGTGACATAAACTTAAAAAATGGGAAAAAAAGAAAAACAGCGGGAAACTTGTCGATAGACATTTAAACTCTCGTATTAACAGCTGTTTCATTCGTGCGGCTATGTGACGTTTCCGGGGCAGTCTCCCATTGATTTTTTTCCCTTCTATTATTTAAATAACCTCATATTTCATTCCAAATTCATTGTTCTTGTCAAATTTTTTGAATTAGAATTCGTTTTTTTTTTATTTTATAAAATTTGAAATAAATTGAGTCATTGGGAAAGTTTCATCAGAAAAAAAAGCAATCGATCAAAAAAAAAAAAAAGAGGTCATCAACTCAGGGGGTCTGCAGGTGAAAAATGTTTGAGAACCGCTGATCTATACATCTGTGCAACTCCAGTTTCTTCCCCCTCTCTCAACTCTCTTCTCTCAATTCTTCATCCTCAACTCTCTTTATATCTATGAAACTCTTCTCTCTATGATTTACAATATACATATATAAATAGTAGTGATAATAGTAAAGTCCAGCCATCCAAAAACTTTGGTTTGTTATGCTGGTGTTTCAGGGAAGCGACTCGATTGAGTTTAAATAAAAAAAAAAAATAGGTAAATACACGAACAAAGCAAAGAAACAGTCCCCCCCTTCCCCCTGCTGAGGATAAGAAATTGCCCCTGTTGGACAAGGCCAAGTAAACATTTAAGAAGAGATGAACCTGAAAACTAGGATTGCATCGAATATCGATTTTGACCAGATAGCAGAAATGCTAGGTAGTAGGTAGAAATGCCGGATACCCAGATACCAGCCGGATACCCAGGCGAATTTTCGGAATTCAGCGGAGCGCTAAAATTGAGCAAATTTTCCCCCAATTTTGACCATATTCCAATTCCTGCCCAGATATTTTCGAGATTTTTTTTTTGTTCCATCTGTCTCCAAATCATCCTTACTCTCATTCTTGTCCATTCCTCAAATAAACTGCCATGCCTACCATATAACTATTTAAATGCTTGCCACTGAGCCTATTGGATCACAAAAGATCACTTGAAGGGGCGGAGGGGAGGCTCTCTAAATTATTCTCTTTGAATGTAGATCACACTCAAAAATCAAATCCTAGAGGTGGGCAAGGTGAAAAAGATTTTTTTCACATGAAAGTGATTTTTTTCTATTTTCCATGAAAAATTAAGGTTTTCCGCTCAATTTTTGAAATATTTGGCTTATCCCGCTTTGCCAGATAATCGCTGGAAACGGGATATCTGTATATCCGGCTGAATCTCAGGCCAAATGGATATCCGGTGTAACCATACTGAGAATAAACATTAAAAACAAATTAGGAGCTGAATGGTGGGAACAGGAGACATTATCATACTCACAATGCAGTGCGCTTGGTGAAACTAAGAGAAGGTGGACTAGGTGAGGGCTCCGAATTCGTTTGAGTGCCAACCTAGAAATGCAAAAAATTGTTCAGAGTTATTACCGTGCACTAATTAAAATACATTAATAGGAGTAGAGTTCATTTCACGAAAGAAGGCCGATGACAGATCATCTGGCTCGCTGCGCAAAGACGTGTTTGCGTTCTTGCACATGCGCAAAAACACTAACTCGTCTCTGTGCAGTAAACGAATCCATCTGTCATCGGCCAACTTTCGTGAAACGACCTCTAACATACTCAAGGCAAAAATGTTCAAGTACTTAAAAAGTACCTACTACAGTATATAGTAGCAGTTTGCAAAGCATTTTTTTGAAAAACGAAGCGAATCCTGTTACGAAAGCGGCCACAATAGCATGAGTGGATATTAGTGTGGCATCCGAAATGTTTTAATACCTGGTGTTTCTGAGATAGCCATAGAACCAAACAAACCCTTAATACCTCTTCTATATGGCACGATTGCCTTGCAACCCTGCTTTGCAAAACGCAGAGGAAACTGCGTGCTTGCAGCTTCAAAAAACTGAACTCTATGAACGCAACTAAAAGAGAGTGAGCAGTGACAAGCACGATGCTTCAAAAACGAAGCGAATCTGAGGCAGCTGATGCTTTGTGAAATTTCGCACACCCCTGGAATATAGAATGGAATACTCATAAATAACTAGGTACTCAAAGTTATGAGTACAAGTATTTTCATTCAGTAATTAAAACTTGTGCAAAGAGAATCAGTAAAACTTGTTTCTTTCAGCCAGAATTTGAATGACTGCTCCAAGCTGATTAATAAAAGCTATACATAAACATGGCTGAATGAAAACCAAATTGTACCTCACCAAACTTAATTCATAGGACAGAATATGTACGAATATTCACGAATATTCATATACACGAATATTTCTTCAAAACCAGGATTATTGAGTAAAAACCATAAGACACCTTTGTTCTCAGTTCATCAAGAACTTTCATTTTCTGCATAAAAAACACAAAGTTTCAGACCCTTGCAATAAGGAAATTTTATATAACGACCAGGTTCGGTCACGGTTCAGTCACTTGGTGACTGTATAATATGCTTGATAATTTGTATAATACAGTGAAAAATCGATGTGTGGAACCTCGGTCCTGCCCCAAATAAATTCCGCTTGGCAAAATTTCCCCTTCGGAAAATGCAGGCAGAGTATGGGAGGTTTCACGGAGCTGAAAAAAAATTCCATTTGGCAAGATATTCAACTTAGAGGACGTTCCACACAACGACCTTGCATAATAATTGTAAGCTATGTTTTGCAGGTAATTTTAACACTATTTAACATCGTTTCATACCAAATTAATAGCAGATAAATATGATGTAATACAAATGGGTCTGTTGCATACTTTTGCTTTGGCGTTATGGAGGGTTGATTCTGTGTAAAATCGCGTGAAAATCACATTGAGAGCATTAAATAGTCTCAAAATCCACTTATGAACCCCTAAAAGGCTTTTTAAGGAAAGCCTAAGATGACGGTTGAAAGGGCGAATCCACTCTGCATGCATGCACCACGAGCACCAGAAGATGGTCAATAATGGCAATCTATAATGTTGGTTGTAAACAAACATCTTACTTCCTCATAGTACAATTTTCATTTTGTGACATTCTATGTGTTTTTTCCGATAAATTTTACTTTTTCATCATTGTTTGCGATTCCTATGGCCAATATATTCCGTTCTGTGTCGATTTGCCTGAATTCTGAAAAGGAAACGCTGGGCAAGTACCTACTTTGTCGAATGCCGTCGTTGGCCATCTTTGCCGCTCGTGGTGCATGCATGCAGGGTTGGACCCCTTCAACCGTCACATAGGGCTTCCCTTGAAACGCGTTTCGTCGGTTTAAGAGTAAATTTTGAGACTTTCTAATGCTTTCAATGTGATTTTCACGCGGTTTCAAACCAGAATCAACCCTTCATAATGCTGTAGTAAAAGTATGCAACAGACCCATTAAAATTTTTCCATACGCAGGTTTTTGTGACTTGGTCACAAATTTGTAACCCAGAGAGGTAGGTTTCGGAAACCGTAACCTGGTCACAAAATTCAAAACCAAAGATGGCAGACCATTTGATTGATAGTAATAAAGTGACCGAACCCAGTTAGTAAATAAAATATGCCTCACTATTTCACTTGAATTGTAATTAGTAGACAAGTAATACCTTTGATAAATAATGTTAAAATATAAAACACTCACCTGAACATGAATCGGGGAAGTAACTTTGTTAGCAGTAGGTGATGATGGAGGGGGCGGATGCAAGGGGCTAGAGGGTGCTGGAGACGAAACAATTTTCACAGGAGTAGATACTTGCTATAAGTGAATAAAAAAGAAAAGAAAATCCATGCATGAATAAAAATAAAAAGCAGGGGATTAAGGAAGTTTCAATAACAATTAAAAAGGCCTTCCCTTGTCAGTTCAAGGAACGAATGATCGAGAGTAAAATAGAAAATATTCACCATAGAATTAAATAGTAATTAGACACGCAGGGGTGCAAAGAGTTCTTCAGGCTATGCAATTTCAGGCAAAACAAGGATTTGGTGTACACAGTTTTACACAGCGAGTTTGCAGTAAGTTTTACAAAACATCAACGCAGTTGCGGTCAGTTTTACAAAAATTAGCGCGCCAGCAGTAATTTTTCAACAAATAGAGCACACTCCGCGCTGGCAGTGATATTCAACAACACCTTTGCTTGGTTTACGCAATTTTTGACAGCGTACCAACACCGTACTTTGGCGATAAAATTATCAGTAGATCGTGAACATTTTGCACCCCTATAAACACCATGACTGGGAGACTCAGCATGGAAAAATTACCATAAGCGCAGGGGCAAATTCAGAAAAGGGACTGCTGAGTTTAGTTTTGAACAGAATAGTATAAGATTTTTTTTTTCTAAACTGATTTTGTTGCTCTTCTTAGAGATAAAAAAGAATATCTATCATCAATGTCAACAATTTTTTTTTTTTTTTTTTTGGTGCATTTCTTCCAACTTGGGTGATGAAAACTGCTTGCTGTTTATTGGTTCCGGAAAGATACACACTGATTTTCAATTTTTTCCAATTATTGTTTGGATAACAGACGGGTAAATCAGAGACATTTGTCAATGGGGCTCTGGCTAACTTTTGCTACATGTGATTAAATAGTTAATTGTTGCATAAAAACCAGCAAAAATGACGATGAGTTTACAAAAAAATTACTAAATTTACTCATAGACTCACAAAAATACTTTTAAGTTTAAGGTGTAATGGTGGAGCTACGCAAGTACCATGAGATTCTATCTAACCTATCTAATTGTACCAATCTAATTTGAGACTTACCTAGTTTCCTCAGAGTGTTTCTACAGAAAGAGAGACAAATTAGATAGGAATCTTCTGTGATACCCACATAACTCTGCCATCTTTGCTCTTACATGGCGGAGCTACGCAGATTTACACAGGGATTCTTGTCTAATTTGTCACCCTCTCTATAGGAACACACAAAGGAAAGCCTCAAATTAGATATGAGCCTCCTATGGTATCTGCATAGTTTTGCCATTACACTTTAAACTTAAAAGTTATTTTGTGAGTCTATGAGTGAATTTTGTAATTTTTTAGGGTTCATTGTCATTTTCGCTGGATTTTACTCAAGAATTCACGATTCCATAGCTTAAAGCAAAAGTTAGAAAGAGCCCCATTAGATACAATCTTTGGAAAATTATCCAGAAAAATCTCAGCATGAAAAAATGATCTTGATACGCCCAGGGGCAGACTCAGAAAAGGGACTGCTGAGTTTAGTTTTGGACAGATTAGCTTTAGATTTTTTTTTTTTAAAATTGATTTCGTTGCTTTTTGATGCAGAGAGAATTAATCCTCAATGCCTAAATGTTGTCTTTTTATTGTGTTTTTTTTTTTTTTTCCAACTTGGATAGTTAAAATTCCATGCTGCATATTGATTCAGGAAAGATACACAATGATTTTCAATTTTTCCCATTATTTTTTGGATAACAGTTGGGTAAGTTAAAAACATTAAATAATTAGAAAGGATGCTAGAAAAAAAAAAAAAAATTGCACGCTCTCAGATTCTTTTAAATTAATAGATAACAAAGAGGAAATCACTGACAAAGACACTTACAAATGTAACGCCTTGGGCATGTTGTCCAGGTATCGTTGGAATGATTTTGCCCGAGAGGAGAATTTTCTGTTGTTCCATGAATAACCTTTGCAGAGCATTAGTTTCTGCAGAGGTTCTAGTCTTTTTGTTGCTTAATATTGTGATTTGATTTTGTACAGCTTTCAAGTGCTATAATAGAAATGATAACATACATTACCACAAGAGAGAAAAAGTTCAAGAGAATAAAGAAAAATGCTGTAATGGTGGTCGTATTTCAACAATACATACTGAAGAGAGGGCTGGAGGTGGGTATGCAAAAGTACATTGAAAGCCAATTCTCAATGCAAAATAACCAGATACTTTTTCTACTCTTAAACCACCCACTGAAATTCAACAATGGTCAATTTGACTCATTTTTTCTCGCTGGCCGTCATACTGTTATTGATATTATGCTTTGGGCCTTAAAATTCAAAAGGTTCAAATAAGGAGTTACCTTGCCTCTAGGGACTTCAGGGGTTTACAGACTCTTTTTAGCTGAATACCTTGCAAAAATTAAATGGAGCATCAAAGTAAATAAAGCTGAAAATCCTTATTTTTGGAAACTTGAACTTCATGGGGTCGCAAAAGTACCAAGACTGATGGTTTGACTTCTAAACTAAACAAGTTACAGTTTTGATCTTGATTTTGTTTGAAAGATTGACTCATTTTCTGGCAATTCAGCTCAAAGATGAGCACGTTTGGTAAAAAATTGATGAATATATGACAGATTCAAAAGAAAAAATAGTTGACCCCCTACGGATTTTTTAACAAATATTTTCTTGTAGCGATGAACATGTTTTCCTCAGTGTGATCGACCAATTAGTATAATCCGTCTCATATTGAGTTGGATGACAGTAACAATGTCTATATGTAGTATTCTTAGAGTTTTTGGTTGTTGGTAAGAAAGAGTGCATTAGATAATTAAGTCTTTCGTTTTTTGCCAGGAGAAAATATTCGTTAAAAACCCAGGGGAAATCAAATGATTTTTTCTTTACAGATTGTCATAACTTTGTCAATGTTTATCTAAATGTGCTCATATTGAGCTCAATCCAAAGCAAATGAGTTGAATTTTTAAATGAAGTCAAGACCACATTGCTAGCTTTTTTAGTTTTGGAGTTACAGCATCAGTCTCCGTACTTTGGAGCATACCCTTTGAAAGACGACTTAAAAATGAAGAGAGACAGACTATGAACTTGCCTGTTGTTTTTGTGATGTTAGCTGAATAGTTTGGACCCGCTGGACAACATTATTCGAGTGATCATTGGAACTGATGACAGAGTCCACTTCTTTGTGCTGCTCTGTGATCTGCACCACATTAGAATTAACCATTGGTTTTACTACAGCTGACTTTTTCGGTTTCCTACTTTTAACGATTGGAGAGGCTTTGTTGGTTGGCGGTAACACGGGCGATTTGTTTATCAGCAAATTGGGGTGCGACTGAGCAATTTTTTCTAGAAAGGCATTTTGATTTTGAGAAATTGAATTCAAACTGTTCCGCTCACTATTCGACTGCGCCACTGGCTGCCGCGTAACTTTTTGTAAAGGTTTACTAACAGATGAAACATGGTTTTGAAATATTTGACTATTCTGAGTTGGAGCTGAAGTTGTGGGAGGAGGGACGGACCCTATCCTCCTGGCATTCGGTTGAGGCGTTTGTGATGTATTACTTGTCATAGGTATTACTTTCTGATTCGTACTAGAGTTGGTCGTTGCAGTTTGATGGTCCAAGACAATAGGAGAACTCAACAAGTCTTGCGGCAAACTACTACTTAGATTATTGCTAAGAGTAACACCATTACTGTTAGCACTACAACTACTATTCATTATTGGGGACAGCCTATTGAAACTAGAGTCATTAGATTGATTTGATTGATTTAATTGATTTAATGCTTGTGATGTGGTTGAATTGCTGCTGCTTTGAAGCACACTGAAAGAACTTGAATTGGGTGGAATCTGTTGTGTTACGACAGTCAAATTTGGTCGGTTAGGCAATGTTTGAGTAAAGTTAGTGGTTTGTTGTTGTGATAATAAAGTAGGATGCGAAGAAGAAGAGACAATCACAGGAGACGGGATCTGATTTTGAGAAGGCGAACATTGGTATTGTGATATCGGGGACTTGTTTAAAACTGTCCTTGGAGATTGAGGAGACTGCACACATTTTGGGCTTAGCTGCACACGCTGAGAGCATGTTGTTTTACTTGATGCTATCACAGAGGAAGAATTTACATCTTGCAACCTTGGAGAGACAGAGCTAGGAATGATTTGAATATTCCGGTTGTCTAAGTTGAGACCCTTCGTTTGAAGACCGCTTGGACTTACAAACTGAATATGCTTATTCTCCGTCAAACATGGCACATTACTTGAATTCAAGTTTCCAGATGTTCCGCTGATGGTTTTCGGTTCACTGATGATTAATGGAGGTAAAGTTTGAGGTAAGCTAGTTACGACTTGTATCTTTGGATGTTGTTGTTGTTGTTGCTGTTGTTGCTGTTGTTGCTGTTGTTGCTGTTGCTGCTGTTGCTGTTGTTGCTGCTGTTGTGCTGTTTGCTGTTGTTGCTGTTGTTGCTGTTGTTGCTGTTGTTGCTGCTGTTGCTGCTGTTGCTGCTGTTGCTGCTGATGTAATTGTTGCAGCTGTTGTTGCAACTGCTGTTGCTGCTGCTGAAGTTGTTGTTGCAACTGTTGCTGCGGCTGCTGTAATTGTTGTTGCGACTGTTGTAACTGTTGTTGCGGCTGTTGTAACTGCTGTTGTAACTGCTGCTGCTGCTGCGTCTGTTGTAGCTGTTGTTGTTGCTGCAACTGCTGTTGCTGCGCTTGCTGAAGCTGTTGTTGCATTTGTTGTTGCTGTAATTGCTGTTGTAACTGCTGCTGTGCCTGAATCTGCTGTTGCTGTAACTGTTGCTGCAACTGCTGTTGCTGAGCCTGTAACTGTTGTGCTTGCAGTTGTTGCTGCTGCTGTGCCTGCAATTGTTGCTGTACTTGTAGCTGTTGCTGTTGTGCTTGCAACTGTTGTTGCTGCTGTGCCTGTAACTGTTGTTGTTGCTGCTGCACCTGCAATTGTTGCTGATCGGTCAACTGAAGAACTGAACTATTCTGCATTCCATTCAATATTTGTCCTTTTTGTTGCGACTGTTGATCGCATAATGATATCACATTAGGAACATTGTTGAACAGCTGCAATTTTTGCTGATCAAGAGCCGACACTAAATTCTGATGCTCTGTGAGCGTAATTGTATTTGACAAACTATTCAAAACCTGAACCTTCTGTTGCTCTGTGAGAGCAACTGAGTTTGGAACGCTATTTAAAATTTGAAGTTTTTGCTGCTCCGTTAGAGTAGAGAGTACTTTCTTGCCATCTTGCTGCTGAAATACTACAGAGTTGGGAACACTTCCGCTCAATATTTGAACTTGTTGTTGCTGTTGATCAGGTAAGGAAACAGAGTTTTGGACACAGTTTAGCACTTGTGTTTTTTGCTGCTCTGAGTGCAAAGAGTTTGGAACACTATTCAGCAGTTGAATTTGTTGGTCAGCTAAGGAAATGGTATTAGGGCTAAAACTAATTTTATGCTGCTCCGTGATAAGAGAGTTTGAAATATTGTTTATCATATGTTTTTGCTGTAACTGCTGCTGTTGTTGCTGCATCTGCTGCTGCTGTTGTTGTTGCTGCTGTTGCTGTTGTTGTTGTTGCTGTTGTTGCTGTTGCTGCTGTTGTTGTTGCAGTTGCTGCTTTTGCTGTTGCTGATGACTGACAAGATCCGTATTTTGCTGATGATTCATAACAATTTGCAGCTGACTTTGATGTTCATTTAGCGAAACAGACGTTGAGTTTTGTTGAGCAGAGGTGATAAAGTGAGAGGCGTCTTTTTTGTCTTCATCGATGGTTAAATTTGCATTGGAATTAGAATCAGAGATCAAATGAACACGCTGCTGCTCATTCAAAGACATTGTGCTGGTGTTGGAAACAATTTGTACATGTTCATGATGCTGATTTGGTAAATTAGAGACAACTTGAACTTTTTGATGTTCGTTGAGTTGGAGATTACTAGAGCCGCTTTGTGGAAATATTTGAACCCTGTTCTGAGCTTCTACACTACTTATACTGTTTACACTATTCATGGAGTTTATATTACTTATACTATTCATACTATTCAAAGAGTTTATATTGTTAATACTATTTAAATTGTTTATATTACTATTTTGCAAATTTGAAGAAATTAATTGAATCCGATTTGAATCAATCGATGAAGTGTTACTGCTCGGAATGTTAGAGACTATTTGAACTTGATTCTGTTGGTGGTGTTCATTCAAAGAAACGGAACTAGTATTTGAGACAATTTGAACCCTGTTATGCTCAGTAAGGACAGAGCTAGTGTTTGACGTGCCTGTTGATACAAGTAACCTATTGTGATCGCTAATGGGTAAGCTATTTGATACAACAATTCTATTATGCTGGTCTGTTACGGACATTGTGCTTGGTGAACTCGTAACTATTTGTACCCTATTTTGTTGCTCATTCAAAATACTAGCACTGTTAGCAGGAATATTTGAAACTATCACACGCTGATGTTGAGCTTGATCTGTAACATTAGGAACACCAGAAATTATGGGTACTCGCTGCTGGTTGTTTTGATCAACTGTAATTTGATCCGTTGGAACATTTGATGTCTGAACAATCTGAACACGATTTTGATGATGCTGCTCTGTCGTAAGTGACATTGCATTGATTATTTGAACTCGCTGCTGTTCTGATAAAGCAGTATTTTGAAAACCTATTAATCCGTTCATATCAGCTGCAACAATTCGTACTCCATTTTGTTGATCCGTTGTTAGTATTGGAACAACATTAGGAGGGGCTCGTCCAGTGTTGGCACTTCGAACACCAGCCGCACCAGTATTTAACATCACAGAAGGAGTGCCTAAAAGTCCAATTGGAGTTTTCATAACTAGAGAATCTGATCCTGCCCAACTCAGTACAGCCGTCTGAAAAGAGAAAGAAAAGAAGAAAATATTAGAAATAAGACAAACAGCAAAAAGAAAAAAACTGAAAACAGCAAGTCAATAGTGGACTGGCAGAATACTAACTCAGATCGCAATGATAGTGACAGACAGTTGCTGCGGAATGTATTTCAACAAACTGTGGTCAATCAAAATGAACTAGAATGACTTTGCTTCGATTTTATCAGAAGAACTCAAATCAATCAAGTCTTCAACTAAGCACTCTTGAGGGCTTCCCAATCGTCAAAAATAGTGGTAGTAGTAGTAAAGTCCAGCCACCCAAACACTATGGTTCGTTATGCTCATGTTACGCAGCTCAATCAGAGGAATGAAAACTCATCTCTTAAGATGTTACACTATAACAGTCAAACATGATTATCACAGCAATTTGATCAATTGAGGACTTCTTCCGTAAAAGGGGATACGACTAAAAACGTAGATATGAGAAAAACGCGTTTGAAAGTTTTAAAATGTTGTATTTTCTTGAGCTTTTGACCAATCATTAAAATGTAAAGTTTTTTGTGAAACGGCCAAACATTTAAAAATAAGTGTACAAAATTTCAAAATATTTGCATAAACGGTTTTAGTTAGTTACATCTTTTGTGAAACGGTTTTCATCCCCTTTTGCCGGTTTACCAGTTTTCGGTGAAAGTTATCAATTTTTTTTAATTTTGATTAAATAAAAATGTACAAAAAAAAGCTTCAGCTGAGGTCCATGATGTATTTACAACGTTTGGAACTTGTCTCGGAAAAGGTTCGCGCTGTCTGTGGTAGCAAAATTGCCAGATTGCTCAGAAAAATCTTCAGCGTATCAATGGCAGCTCATGCAAAATGGCAAAAACCAATTATCTCCATTTAAACCTATGTAAAATAATCGATCTTCAGGAGGCTCATTGATTTTACAGTAAATTGATACTTTAGCATAGGTGTAAATGGCGAAACTCATGGTTGCCAAATTGCACAAGCCGCATACTGAGATTTTCAGACATGATTTGTCGGCAAGACAGCTACAAGTCAAAAAATACAATTTTTTGGTCATTTACATTGGATTTTTATCAACCCAACTTTGATGTAGGACTAGTACTCTCTATGGAAGCGCTGGTTATCAATGAATGAAAATATATCCGCTCAAATGTAAATAGATCCATTTTAAATCGCCTCCCTAAATAGTTGAGCATTTTTTCTCACAATTCGAAGTCTCGATAAAAACCGACCAATCTCGAGACTTGATCGTGTAGTTAAAGTTATAATTTCACGAATTTTCTTCGAAATATACATGAACTATGAATGTATGGGTTCTTGACGATGCTAGGCTTCTAGTTCTGGATTCTTTGGGAGAAGCGGATATACGCATACATCCCCTTTTACCGAAGAAGTCCTCAATTAAGCACTGAGAAAAAAATTTCTGTTAAACTAACCCAAATTTCCTTTAGGAAAGAATGAAACAATTCTCGTCTCGATAACCATGTCATCTCCAGTTCTACAAACCGAAATTCCGATTACCGCATGGAAAATTCAGATTTAAAACTTTCCTTTTCCTTCAATGTAACAGGGAATTTTTCTCAGTGTGGTCACTTTACTCCACTCGATACAAAACTTCGAGTGACCTTTCATCTTATTCTTAGAATTGTCACTGTAATTTTCTTTCATTCCCTTTAAGTCAATAAACCTATTAAAGGGCAGGTGACTAAAATGCAGATTGCAAAATCACTATCCAGAGGGTCTACAAATGGATGAGGGGTCTACATTTTTGGCAACTTCATTATAAAAAAAGAGTATTGCTGAGAGCAGCATACCTGCAAAGATTGTAAAAGTGCTTCTTTATTTCCGGTGGCCGTGATGTTGGCGTTGTTCTAGAAAAGTAGGAGGAAAAAGAAATTGAAAAAGTTAGTTTTCAAAGAATCCTGCGGAAAAAGAAGAAAATCAACAATCCCTAACAGAAACTACCGAGAGAATCTAAAATTTTTCAAATGAATCTTTTGCAATAAATTTAATTTAAGACGGGTAAATTGTTATTCCAGGAAGATTTCGTCTTGCAGTATTTTTAGACATTCAATGCTTCCAAGTACAGTAAAAGCTCGCTGTGTTGGACGCTCAGTTACTCGGATTTTTCGCTGAGTCGGATTTTTTTCCCGGTCCCTTGAATTGCCCCATAAGACCAATGTAAAAAACGTCGGCATAAGTCGGATTTTTCAGAGTCGGAATTTCGCTTGTCTCGGATTTCTTTCCGGTCCCGAGATGACTTTTTTTTTGTTGAGTCGGACAAAATTGCAGAACGAATAAAAGAAAGTCCAAGAACAGATTGCCGGGTTCAAGGTTTTGTGTGCGTGTTTATGTCATAAATCAAACCAGCCGATCCCACCTTTCATCTCTACCACACGCCGACTTCGCGGCGCAGCAAAGAGTGATGCGTTGTGATAACACTGCAAGGATCCAGAGGAGAGTTTCCGATACAATCGGCATTTAATTAAAGACGACTCCATGCCACAGGGCCAAAGAAATGCTGAGCCCTCGCTAAGTCGCTAAGCAAGATGTACGGTCGGCAAACGTTCGCCCAACATTGAGGTATGTAGTACTCCTCGACCCTCGTACACCCTTCGCAAGTCCCGGACGTAAAAGACTTCTGATAGTATTGGAAGTCTTTGGTTCCGGAAAGAACGGACTTTTTTGGGCCCAATGTTGCCATGGTGGCATCATTATGCTACATGTAGCCGGAAACAGAAGATGAAATACGACAGGGTGACAAGATAAGGAAACGGATCGGGAATAAAGGGAGAATGGCACGCGACACCAAAGTCTTGGCGCGACACGGCACGCTTGGACACTAAGGAGAAGAAAAAGGGGGAGGGGGAGGAGTCGGTGAAAAGTAAACAAAAGCAATGCAGAGTTCAGAAGACATGATTCATCAACGACACGAGAAAATCTCTTGCATTGGTGTGATACCACCCCCCCTCCTTCATGCTAGATGTTGCTATTGAGACGAGAGTGGTCCGATTAAACCAATTCCTTCAGACACCTCCAGCGCCAGCCAGATTCGGCCGCGAGCCGCTGTCATGCTCGTGGCGCCGGTTCAGCGGCAGGCAGGCGGCAGTCATCTTGTCGCAACGAAGAATCTGTGTTGCTTCGCGGTAAAATTGATAAGGGAGTTTGTTTAGTTGAGCGGCAAAACCTCTTTTTCCACATCCGAATTTCTGACACAAGTGTTGAGTACAAAATCGCCAAGAAAATACTGGTTTTTACTTTTTTCGGGAAATTTAGCGCTAAGTCGGATTTTTTGGGGAAAAATCCGACTCAAGACGTAATTTTTTATGAGTCGGACTTTCATTAAGTCGGATAAAAGCCGCGATCCGAAGACGATCCGACACATCAAGCTTTTACTGTATTGAGAATCTCTTCAAATAGGTAGCGTTCTAGAATTCAACCATCCACTGCATCCGTGCAAAAGAGATTACATTATCCTGTGATGTTAGTATATCTAAATATATTGAAAAGTGCCGCTGCCACTATTCATAATCTTTTTTGCATGGATGCAGTAAATGGTTGAATTCTAGAACGCTACCCTTGTTTCATATAAATCAGACTTGAACCTATTATGAATGCTGGAAATCTTCAATTTCTTGGAAATATGTATTATTTTTCCAACTTTTGGTCACACATTGATCGATATATTGAGTGAAACATAATACTGATGAGAAGTCATCAAAGGGGAAATTGAAGAGAACTGAAACAATACCATCTAACCATACCAGAATCCTGAGGTTTGAGGTTATGTGATAAGGTTGCCAACTTTTACACAGGCATTAATATGGGAAAGAGGGATTCCCGCAGTTTTTTCTATTTTTTATTATTTTCGGCAAAAAAAAAAATCAGATTTACTTGGACAGGGCACCTCCCTCTCACAACATTTTCGTAAAAAAAAAAAAAAAAAAAAAAAAAAAAAAAAAAAAAAAACCTATTTTGTTCTTATGTTTTTGTTTTTTTTTCATTTTTTTTAAAGCACAAACACACCAAAATATGAGAAACTAAAGGGGGGGGGTACTTGCTTACAGAGACAAATAGAGACGAAGCACTACGTTAAAATACAGAGGAAAGATTTGAGGCACACTGAATTTTAGGGGATTCAACAAAATAACAAGTGAAACAACAGTCAACACCTTGAGATGTCGCATGGTGTTGAATGGTGACATTCGGAAAACACGGGGGGGGGGGGGGGTGGGCAGGAAGTGAAGAGGAGGGTGCTCACCATTCAACACCATGCGACGTTGACTGTTGTTTTGTTGAATCCGCGAGAATTCAGAGTGCCTCTGCTGCAGCCAGTTAGTGCTTCGTCTCTATTTGTCTCAGCTTGCTTACTTCGGGTTGATGTGAAAGGGGGGACCCTTTGGTGTTTCGCGTAGTTTTGTGTGAAAAGTGGTTTTTTGCAGCAATGCTCTAGAACATCCAGGGAGGCACCCTGACCTAGTAAAACAGGTTTTTCTGCCAAAAAAATGATGAAAAATAGAAACAACCGTGGAAGTCCTTCTTTTCCCCATAAGACCCTGTGTAAAAGTTAGCAACCTAATTAAATAACCTCAAACCCTCAGATTCTGGTTTGTTAAGATGGTATTTTCTGAAAGCATGAGCTTTCATGCAAAAATAAGGCAAATTTTTCACTTTAAAATTTCAAAATTTTCTTTAGAATCCATCAGGCAATTATTAACCAATAACCAAATAAAAATTTGATAAAAAAAAAAGAGATAGATAATCCGAGGCGGGAAAACGGATTTTTGCTCACATTACCTAGAGCAAACAGGAGCAGGATATCCAATAGATTTTAGCCCAAAACACTTGATGAAAACACTGAGAACCTTCAAAATCCACTCACAAAGTTGTGCATGTTTTTCCTTAGTCGGTCAATTCAAAAACCACACTTGCAATTTCTATGGTAAGCAATTGATCCTGGGCAGGAAAGGACTTCCAACAACGGACAGAAGGGCATCAGCTGTAGCTCTTTGGCATTTTGCATTCTACTCCCTTTCCATTCCTCTTTCGTCTCATTTCTCTTTGTTTTTGTTTGGTTCTTCTTTGTTCTTATTTCTCTTTCGATTCCCCTATGCCTCTTTTCTCTTTCCATTCCTCTTTGTTCTCATTTCTCTTTCCATTCCTCTTTGTTCTCATTTCTCTTTCAATTCTCGTATGCCTTGTTTCTCTTTCCTCTTTCGATTCCTCTTTGCTCTCATTTCTCTTTCGGTTTCTCTTTGTCTCTTATGGTTCTTGTTTGTTTTTTTTCTCTTTCGGCTCTCACTTTTGGATCTTTCTCCTTTTAGTCTAAAGTTCATGGTTCATGCTCCAGCTATATTGCTTTAGCTAAAGTGTTCAAAAAACCCATAGGGATAAGGGACTCAATATCAGTTCAAAGTCAGAGGAAGCAGACTTACTTGTAATAGATGACCTCCATGATCCGCAATCAATTGTGCAAGTTGACTTTGGGCAGCAGCGGCTACACTTGGTGTGACAGTCTGAAAGAAAAGTTTTTTTGTTTGAGATAAAGAAAGCCAAATAATATTGATAAATGTTGAACTGTGAGTGTTAAAAAAGTTCCAGTTGAAAATGTCAAAACTTAAAATGATTTTCTATCCAGCCTCCGTTAAAATTTTATGTTTCTCACTCAAGTCTAGACATTTCAAATTGTGAACAAAGGAAAAACGCAGAATCCATGAACATCGGCACCTACATAATTTCTTATGGATTTTTCGAGCCCAAAATGAGCAAAATTGGTTGAGATTTAAAGCCGTAATATTTGAAACCCATTCCTTCATAAGCTTAGTAAGAGTGAGTGGTCCTACGTCTTTCTTTCTCACTCGCATTCATTGAGGCTTAGGTGATCCAATATTCCAATATTTCGGCTTTATTTTTGATTATTTCCGCTTGAAACTTTCAGGCTATCTTCCTGAGGTATGCTAGTCGGTGCCGACATTTCTCAAATTTGTACTTATTGCATAGATTACCGTTGACACCTAAGGTTACAGTATGATTTTCCCTCATTTTTCACTTTCATCATTTCGTGATAAACTAATCGAGATGTGCAAAAATGATCGTCCTCCAACTGAAAAAAATATCCGAAATAGAAAGAGAAGTGCTAGACGAGCGCGTAAATGCAGCAAGAAATCATGGAGCGTTCAAGAAATACAGCATGTTACCTTTATTTTCTTGGGTGGGTGTCAAGCACACAAACACATGCATAGTGGCTATGCGGCTCCACGCACAAATATCACCAGCCGCAGCGCAGGTTCAGTCTCTCAGCATATACAGTGCGGCCGTGCGGGAGCCGTGAAACTTAAAAAAATAAAGGTAACACGGCTCTGTGCATGCGCTCAGCTTCCCCACCACTCTTTCTCTCTAGCCGGGTGCTTCGCAACATCGCCCATCAGCAGACTTCGAGCTGACCAAATCAGAGCCTATCTGTCAGCTTACTCCCATGTCTTGGCTCAGGTCTTCGCACTTGACTCGCACTTCTCTCATTGTCCAAGCGCTTGTTATTTTATTTTGTAAGCTTTCCAAAGAAAATATTCAACACCACCATTACCAAACCCCCCCCCCCCTTGATGGTCCTCTCATTCGGTCACGGCACGCCTTTGTCAATACAATTATTATGTTGATTACAAACAAACACGAGATTAAAGAGCATTACCTGAGGAGTATTCTGATGAACAATCATTCGACCATCTTCACCAAGAGAAAGCCTTAACGGAGGATTAGCAACCTGTAAATAAAATTTTTATGAGAATGAATACCTTTTGAATAAGATAGGTGAGATCATTGGTGGAAAAAAGTTTAGAAAAAACTGAAATTTTTGGCACAAAAGCTTCGGCTGATAATAATTAGAGATATTTTAAAAACTTAGATCTCTGTGTAAAATTGGAATGCTACACAAAACACACTAAACCAAAAGTAACCTGTTCCATCATTGTTCTGTGCATTAAAAAAAAAAATTAAATTATTCTTTCAATCTATCTACTAACTTGGATTCAAAAGCTCCCAAAACTACGTGTATACTAGCACATTAATATCTGAACTATTCCAAAGTGGTCAGTTGACACATATTCTGTTCTTACCGAGGATGGAGCTTGAAGCTGGGTTGTGATTAACTGGGGCGGATTTTGATGTTGTTGTATAAATTGCTTGACAGGAGCTGGACCGGTGATGACACTGCTGTGCGAAATGGTTGACTGAGATCCACCGATAGAATTACTCATTGTTGATGTCACATTCGAGTATGACGAGGATGATGATGTAGGATTAACGTCTTCATCATCGATACCTAAAATTTATCATCAACATTATAATCATTGCATAATAATCATGGCATTTCATTACAATCAGTTCAGAAATAAGAGAAAAAAGGACTCAAAAGAAAATTCTCAAAAAAACAGAACAAAAAAGATCAAATTTTTCACCCTGCCACAAACTGGGAACTGTGGGATTTACAAGAAAATACAAATAGGAGTTGAAAAAAAATTTGGCAAAACCACCACAGCAGGTTCCCGTTTAAGCTAAAAAACTAATCAAGCCGCCAGAATCTTACAGTCCCAATTTTTCCCCAGTTCAGCAATGCTTTAAAACTGCAGACGCCAGAAGTGCTTACCCTCAGAAAACTGCTTGAACTGGACATTTTTCTTATCCAGGACCCGGAAAATCCAATTTCCTCCCCACCATAATTTCTGTACTTCCCTTGCAACCAGAGACCACGCACAATCTATCTTGCCCATGTTAAAATCAGGTTGCAAATTTTTTTATTCCCGGTCTCAACAGACAACGTCTAACTGGACCATACATTGACTGATGAGCACAGGTGTTGAGGTCACAGTGCCTCATTAGAGTGAAGCACCGAAGTTGCATCAGTAAACGTATGGTGCTTCCTATGTTATTCTGTTGAGTCTCCCTACAAGAGTAAGCCACTGCGTGATCTCTAGTGTATGGGTCAGTTGCATGCATTTTTTTAAATTCATTTTCGTAAACTAGGGGAAAAATAAGGGGACACGTATTTCTTCTTATATCATTTTGAATATTGGTTCCACGGATATAGCTTTTTACAGATGCAAAAACCGGTATGCCTAGTGACATCATGAGGCATATCTCCCATAAGAAATAATGTATTTTTGCTCGTTTGTAATTGTCCGCTCAACTCCGGATCTATTGGACGTAGGAACAAACGGTGACTCATTACTGTTTCAGCTTGGCTTATATTATCATTTCATGAATACGAATTGCAGAAAATCAGACTAATGTAACTGACCCATACTATCTTTCCTTGCTTCTTGTCATCTCTTTACTGTTACCCCTCCCCCTATTTCCAACCTCTGCATGATTATGGGAGCTTTTCGTTTTGAAGTCTGATTTGCAGCACCTGCACCAATAAACAGATCATTTTTTATCATCCTATCTCAATATTCAGTTGGTATAACAGCACACTCAGCGGGTTTTGATTCTTATCTTGCCTAGCATTCTGTAACTCCGCGTACTGTCTTTCATTTCTTTCTCCATCTTCCCGCTCAGATAAATCACGTTAAGGCGCCATGTCCAGCACAGAGCAGCCGGAAGTCAACAGAGTCCCACCACGACTCTTATGGAAGAATGTGGGTAGATATGTATCTACGTACACAAAGGCTAATACACGGAAAAAAAACTATGGTGAAAATAACCATACGGATACCTGATTTTGGCACCTGCTAGATGTTATGGTAATGTTAACCAGAAGTATACTATGTTTTGACTAGATACTAGGTGATGTTACCTGATTGCGTGTCGAATTTACTCAAAGTATCGGTGAATGTACCATACTTTTGGTCAAGTTTACCATAACATCTAGCAGGTGCCAAAATCAGGTATTCGTATGGTTATTTTTACTAATCTTTTTTTTCCGTGTAGTTCAGTGTTTATAATAAGAATGATTCAAGAAAGGATAAAGCATGGCATACCTGAAAGTTTCATTAAATTTCCTAGATCCACTCTTGTTGGTTCATCTTCTTTCTTCTTTTTCACTATTTTCTTTGGTAGAGGTTTCCTAATCATATGAGCAACTGGCTGACCCTGGGTTGTGTAAGTTTGTGTGGGAGTTGAGGCATGATGAGAGGTCTGTATACTTGATGATGGTACGGCGATCAATGCTGGACCTGTTGATGTTTGAATTTGCTGAATTTGCAAACCTGATCCAGCTATTAGCCTCACAACCTAGAAAGAAGATATTTATGACAAATTAGTAAAGTAATAGGATGATGAGGAAAAGCATGAAATTCAGAGTTCGCTGAAACCCCAGTTTTTTTTTTTCTAAAAAAAACCCAACCCCACTGGCTTTTATTGGGCTTTTTTAAACGTTCGTCTACGATTTTTTGTCTTGATTTTTCTTGCGTGATGGAAAAGCCTTTAAAACTGCAACCTCTTTCGCTATTCAAGGGGAGAGTATGGCCTATGGGCTTCCATTAAACACTAATCCTTCAGAATTAATTGGGCTTACCCACGTAACCCCACCGCTAAATTGGCCACCACAACTGTAACTTCCTCTCGGCATTACTTCTAAAAGGTGCAAAAAGGCAACTAACACTGACAAAAAGCTAAAACTGCTGAAATCAACAAGATATTACAAATTAAACGATGCATTTGGAGGTTGGAATCACCCAAATGTTAATGCTGTTGTTGTGGAATTGGAGGGATTTCGAGTGATTTTAACCTCCAAATCCATAGTTTAATCTGTAATATCTAAGTGATTTTGGCAGTTCCAGTCAAGGAACCAGGCATAGTTAAGCATTTTAAAGAACGTAGAATTCATAAACTCAAAAAGGTGGTATTGATTTCATGATTTAATAGTCAAAATTTCAATTAAAAAATGCGCTTATTGGGAAATTACAATGAGCCAGAGTTCCTCGAACGGCAATCGATACAATATGTATATTGCTATACTAAAACAGTCTATTACACTATAAATTTACATTGCCTAGGATAGATAAAATGAGAAACTAAGATGGGGATAGCCCCCATAGTAACAGCGTAACAACGCCATTATGGTCGTGTGTTTGAACGGTTTCATGAATTGACGCATAGATTTCAAAAGTTTTCAGAATCATCAGTTATTTTTGTTGTTTTCACAAAAAAATTGATGCTTAATTCATCCGTATCAATGGCTTGCAACAGTCCCCATTATTGTTTTTCAACTGATTTTTTTGAAACAACATCTATTTTACTCCTCACAAGCTAAGCTTGCCGCAGCTCTTGGATACTCTAGGTGAAAAAGAATCGTACCTGTTGACCCTGATGTTTTCCTTGCAACAATACTGTGCCTTGGGGAGTGGCAATACTACCCATTTGCGATAATACTAAGCCTCCGGTCTGAGTTTTTGTTGGTTGCTGAGGTGGAGGAGATCGAAGAATAAGTTGTACACCACTACTTGTTTGCTGTTGAACAACAACCGGCTGTCCACCGCCCAGTGCCTAAACCATAAAACGTTTCAGTAAAATTTCAAATTATTTAAAACAAGGATCTAAAAAATTTGGATAAAGGTTTCTTCTGGCAATAACAGAGCGTACATTAAAGAAATGTCAAAAGTATTCAACAAAAAGAAGATCCCAAAGGGTCCTTCAAAAATCAAAATTTTCAGATTTTAGAAACTGCATCAGCACACAGATCAAGTCTTGCAAACAGCAGCAAATTGATCGATTTATGGCTGCACCGAAATGGACAAACTCTAATCGCCTAGGCATCTCCATGAGTGATGTCCAGTTGTGCACTCTGTTGGCGCCTTGTCAAACCACACAGCATGCAGCAGCAGCCGCTGCTTCATTCACTAAGATTCTGAAAAAGATCCGTTGCTCTCTCTTGGATTTCTCCGGAACCTCAAAACCCCGGAAGCCAAAGATGTTAGCGATTTTGCGGTGCGACACTATGTACCGGAACCGCGCTCTCGCGGCAACGCAACGCAGGCTTTTCAACGTCTGCTGCCTCGAGAGTTCGAATAAAATCTGCTGAGTCTCGAATAATTCGAATTTTTGAACATTGAATTCTGATATCGATATCGAAAAAAAAAAAAAAAAAAAAATGATTAAATCTTGCAAATCGATCCAGTTTCAAATATTCGCCAATCCCTAATTCCTTTTTATAAGTCTGGTTTATGCGAGAGATTTCAACTCGGGTTACGCCAACCCAAGTTGATTTTCAACCCAGGTTAGCGCATAATAAACACTCATGTATTTAAATTCGAGTTAGAATGGTTTCTTTCTTCTTCATATCTGTATTTGTTTACATTTTTGACAAAAATGGTGGCGATCCTTGCTCTTTTTGGTGAGATCGATATCAGGTCAACCTGAGCTTGGAAGTCCACGGTGTTCATGTTAAATATTTCAACCGGAGTTCGTCGACTCGACTTGAGTTTGAACCTGAGTAGCAAAAGCTGAATAATTTATCACCATTTTACCATGGCAATGTAGATCAACTGGAACCTGCTGAATAAAATCCACCAGTATGCAAAGCATGACAGGTTCAGAGTGTGAATGGGGCTCTTGCATATATTTGCTATAAATAAATGAATAGTCAAGTCTGATGTAAAAACCAGCAAAAATCACACTTAAAAAGTCTAGAATTTAGTGATAAACTCAGACAGCAGCTGAAACGGCAAGATCTTAATGGCAGAGCTACACAGGTATCATAGGAGATTCCTGTCTAAATTGCCACTTTATCTACGGAAACATAGAGATATGTCTCACATAAGATAGGAATCTCCCATGATAACTACATGGTTCTGCCATTAAGTCCGATTCTGCGAGTGAAGTTTGTGATTTCTTAGTGTAGTCATCGTCATCATCATTTTTATAGGTTTTTTGCAAGACAACTCTTAAAGCACCTATAGCAAAAGTTTTCAAGAGGCCAAATACTGCTGGATAATAAGAGCTGTTCGGAAATAATTAAGGGGAGAAATGTTTACCTGATTGAAGACTAGGTGACCTTGCTGTTGAACAGCTTGGGTTTGAGCTTGTTGGCTAGTGGAGTTGTGCAAATGACCGGAACCAAGGCCTGACTGCTGCTTCATACTTGTTTGAGTTACTGTGCTTCCGGGGGGCTTTGGCAAAATTTGTGGGGGCTGTTTGGCTTTCACCGGGACTGGCATGGTGCTCATCATTGTGCCTGCACAAAAAAATGTAACTTCAAGAATCATGCAGGAATTTTGACTGAACAAAAGATCACTAACCGTAAATCTGAGGTAACAACTAAGTTCTACTAAAGATATTATAATAACACATTGATCGCTGCGCCCGTTGTATGTGAGCGGCGGTGATGTTACGCACCCCATCGTGCCAGTCGTATGTGGACTGCCGCCTGGCTGGAGGTACCAGGTACCGTAATGTAATGTTAGTAAATAAGCCCAGATATTTCAGAAAGAAGTTATAGAATAACAATAAATAAATAAATAAATTCTCTCTTATTTCTCCACATGCTTTTGGCGTTTTTTAAGGAAAACATCAACTTCATATTTTTTCGCTACAATTTGTTGGATCTTTTTTATTTTACGGCATGTTTCAGCGGATTGTGCAGTTCAATTCTAATTTTATATCTGTCTATTTACATGAACTCAAGCCACCGCCCCCTCCCATAAGGGGGGAGGGGGGGGCTTCTACCTCGGTACGCCAGATTTGCCGGATAGTCGATTATGCAGCAACTTTCGCGAAATTTGCCAATTCCCGCAGAATTTTGCTGGAAAACGCTGATTTCGCAAAAATTCGCTTTGCAAAATTGAACCCAAGTGGTCACGACTGATACTCCCGTGAGGATCAGATCGCAGTACGACCACTTTAAAAATTTTGCTGGCGCAAAATTTTCCAAGCTCTACTGGCACGAGCATGCGGTCGAACATTCAATTAGGTGCTATGTTTGATCGAAGTAACTGCTTCTTAGGGGCCACCGCCAAATTTTTAGGCGCAATTTGCGAGTGGCCCCCAGGGAAGCAGCAACACTGGCGTGGCTTGTAAAATGCATGCAGTAACTTTTTTATTTGACCCATTTTTGGCCAAAATTTTCTCAACTAAATTTTTTTGGCAGGTTTTATAAAAACACTGTTAGGCCTGGTGCGTGACACGAGCAAAAATTGTCTGGCAGTGAACATGTTTAACAAGTTGTATGAGGAAAACTTGTAGTTCTCTGTGTGTTTACCAAAAATTATTGACGGTCATCAAGTCGTTAAACAATTGAATCATCTGGGGTGCAAAAAGTTCCAAAACGCCAGACGTTTCTCGCAAACCGGGATTTTTATCCTCACAGGATTTTCAACAAATTTCCGTTAAAATCAATGTTCAAAGGTGTCGCCGAATTTTACAACCGACAAAATTGTCTGAGAAGATGACAAGGAATCTGAGATAACTAGAATGGTCTACGCACCAGAATTGCGAGTCGCTTGAGAATGGATGATCTGTACAACTTGATGCGTGGGAGCTCCCATCATCTGGTGGATGACAGGAGACTGTTGGACTGAGGTGGTCCGTTGCTGAGGTGAGGAGGAGGGGGTGAGCGGGCGCGAAGAAAACATAGAGCCCTGAGCCGACTTGCTACCAACGACCTCGACTCCGTTAACATTAAGACTTTGTGTCGTACGGCTAGCACTCCCCATTTGCTGTAAACTGGGTTGGCTGACCTGTAATGAAGAAAGAGAAAAACTTTGAGATTCTGAATGGAAATAAAAATTACTTACATAATTTGATAATCTTGCATACACAGTTCACTCTGTCTGCTCCGGTGTAGCGCAGGTTTAACGATGCTTCGCATGGCAAAGGCAAAGAAAGCAAAGGCAAAGGCATAGATTGGCTAGAGGTCGTTTCACGAAAGTTGGCAGATGACAGATAGGTTTGTTTACTGCGCAGAGACGAGTTTACGTTTTTGCGCATGTGCAAGAACGCAAACACGTCTTTGCGCAGCGAGTCACATGATCTGTCATCGGCCTTCTTTCGTGAAATGAGCTCTACTTTTGCCGAGCCCTTCTGGAGGGACATCAATCCTCCTCTTGAGCCTATGGATTGTCTTGCTTTTTTTGGTGGTAATTTTGCTATTTTCCCACACTCTTATTGGTGCTGCAGATATAAGCTGCACAAGGGATTCAAAGTAAATTATACATCAGAAAAACTTTCCTAACAAAATCTATCTTGAGTGGAGGTGAAAAAGGCAAACAAACCTGCTGAATGCTGGCCTGTCCAACTTGTTGTATAACTTGCTGAATACTCGACTGTCGCACATGTTGGATCGATGACTGGAGAACTTGTTGTATACTAGTTGTGTGACCGGTGATATGCTGAATGATGGGTACTTGACCCTGATCCGTGGAGGTGGTCCCTGTGCACTGAGCAGATACAGGTCCATAGGCAAAACTTTGTCCCGTTGGCGTGAGGACATACTGAGGACCGAGGCAACTGGCACCACCAGCCTATTGAGCAAGACAATAAAAAAGAAGAAAGTGTTAGAAATTACCATTTAGCTTTCTAGGAAAGAATTTTGAATACAGAATGGATTTGCATACACTTATGAAAATACAAATTAAGACAAATTTGAGACCAGCAGGTTGATTATAAGGGGTTGTATCGAGTCGAATGTTATTTTTAAGGGTGACGGTGTCATTGCGATAGGTTCCATTCTGATAGGGACCCTTCAATCTCTATGATGCGTGCACGATAGCTGAAGAGTCATCAGTGAATTTCCCCAGAGATGGAAGGGTTTCTATCGGCATGACACCACCCATAAGAATAACACGTACTCAATTATCAAATCGATGGCACTAAAGTACGATCGTTCATACATCATTCATATTAGGTTATCACCTTATGTAAAAATCAAGAAGAGAGGGACACTTACAGAAGTGTGGTTGGTAAGGGTGAGAGTGAGGGCTCCACCGGAACTGGCCTGCTCCTGCTGCGCTTGGAGCTGCTGTAGTTGCTGCAACTGATGCGATGTGAGCAGAATAGAGCCGCCGGGGCGCCCCTCCAACAAGCCCTGCGGTATTGAGTCCACGGTGTTAGATTGATGCTTCCCACACAGTTCTACAACAGAAAAGATTAGATTATTAATTACTTTAATGAAATAATAACTTGGCTAGTAAGTAGTTTGTGATTGATCAAAGAGGAAGAACTCCGGAGTCCTCTCCAAAACCACAGCACTTACAATCATTACTCCATTTCAAATTGAAACAAACATTTTAAATTAGGTACCTGGCCAGTACATACTGAAACAGGATTGCATTAGTTGCTGTAGCTTTTGTACTTATGGTTTGTATGAATCAAAAGCTACTTTATCCTGTCTTTTGGCGTTACTTCGTTTTCCTTAAAGGATGTAATCTGAATTTTTGTTTATATTTTTAATTTTTAAGTAACAAATTATTTTTGCTAATAATAAATGGCAGATAGAGCAGACTCAAGTTGAGTTTTGGAATTTGACGAACAGCGCTGACCAGCCAAAAACGCACTAGGACAAGTCAATGAACGGATGATGTGTGGAATAGTACGGAGACTCATTTTTTAATCAACTGCTCACCAATATGTAATGAGGTATTTTTCACAACGTGGCCAACGCTATTTGTTGAATCCTGAAATTCGACTTACACCCACTCTGCATCAAAACATTATTTTAGGATTAAGATTTATGGCTGACAAAATAAAAATAGAGTGTCTCAAAAGCAGGATCACAAGACCGCATACGACAAGATTACCTGCTTAAGGAACATTTTCACGATTCATTAGTTTCGATTTTCAACCCCGACTTGGCCCATTCTCGTGTGCCAGTCTCATTTAAAACTAATTTCAGACTGTACATGCATTATGACAAGAGTTCAGATTTCAGATTATGAAACTGGCTGCAAAGGATTCTTACATTTCGCAGATGTCATATCCTATTAATTGATTGACAAAAAACAACATAAATAGGGTCAGAGCAAACTTGAAACTAGATCCTCCAAATGTATGATTGACACGGGCTATTTAGCCGATAAAGAAGCAAAAATAGCAAGTATCGCAAAAAATAGTCGGCATTGCTACAACGAAAGATGGAATTAGAGTTAACAGCAAAGTTACAGCCAATAGAGATCTGCAAAGGAAAACTTTAGTACGGATCAGTGTTTAAAATTCACTTGAAAGCTTATTGAGCCATCTAGACTGGCAAGCCTAATGTTTAGGCAACAATGGACATTAGCTACGAGCCAACCAAACAAATGCTTTGCTAAAATAAGATTGTGCAAGCAAATTGAAAATGTTCTTTCATGAGATGCTATGAGAAATCAACTTTTATGAGATTTTAGAGGTACTGGAGCCCGTTTCAGATAACTACGGTTCTCACAGATCTATGTTTACATGAGTAGAAACGTTGACGCCACTCACTGTATGAATCATTAGAACTTTTTGCCACAGAATAGACTTTGTTAACTATCTTCATTCGTGAAAATTAATACTAAAGCATATTGAAGACTTGATGTTATCCTTCCGCGCATGTAAAGAAAGAACTGTCAGAACCAAAGCTATCTGAAACAGTCTCCAACTTTGACTCGTGCTTCACTTTCTTGAGCACATTTGGTTCACGGCGTCCAATGAATTTCAAATACTGATACTGAATCAGACCGGTTTAAGTTGACTATTCGACAATCCTAAAAGTCCACCCCAAGTTGGCAAAGGAGCTCACTTACTGTAAAATTTGATGCAATATAGCAGCAATATAAGCTCAGGTCTAACTGCACTTACTTTGTTGACCATCATGCCAGCCAACCAAAGTTTACCAACACCAATTAGATTGAGAGTTGAGTTGAATTTGAGTAAGAAGAAAGGCCAACGATTCATATGCGTGTCTGACGACCAAATTCAAATTAGTTAACCTAGGTTAAATTAGTGGGGCATAGGATGTACATTTGAATCTATGTGTCGTTTTGGATGTTGACAGTTCAATTTTCTTTGGAAACGATTGAATGTAATTGAAAAACAAAATAGTATTGATAATAAATAATCAGGGTTCTACGTAGGAAATAGAAATGAAAAAATGAAACAACTTACGGTGGTAGCATAGGGCAATCTAACAGGGTAGAATTTTCATTTCTGCAACAAGCAAAGATATGGTTTATTAGTGGTAGCGTCAGAGGTAAACAAATGAGAACAAATGATAACTAGATGATTTAACACAAATTTGCTGTAGAATATCGACTTAGGTGAGGCGCAGCACATTCGTTCGCTCCTTTGGCATATCAGAAGTTAAAATTCCAGCCAATTAAACATTTCTGAACTTACATCAGACGACTTTTGAGAAATGACCTCTAGGTGGTGAAAATTTGGTAAAATAAGTTAGACAAGGCAAGTTCAGGAATCAATGAAGGTTGCTTTAAGTTAGATTATGCTTAAATGATTGATAGGAAGTTAATATTTGAAGGCTAAGGATGCGGCTATGATGACTTAGCTTTGGCTGACACATACGTAAACAAAGTTTCCAAATTAGCAAAAATAGCTCGGTACTTGAAACCTACGGGTTCGTCTAAATCAAACTTGCTCGAAGCTTCTTCGGAGCTTGCAAGGCTCAGTTGCGGGAGCTATACTAACAACACCAACATTGCATGTTCAAACAGACTGTGAACGAAGGATGTTCAATCAAATCAAGAACTAGTTGAAGGGTTCTAGCAGGGATAATATAATGGGTTGATCCAGACTGATCTATATACAACCGAATAGATTCATCAGCCATTCCTGATAAGAGGAATGAAAAGTGCCGCCAAAATTGAGACTCAACCAACTAACATACCGGCAGTGTTTCATCTGAAAACACTTAATCGGAAGACTTAGATTGATTCGTTGCTGTCAAAGTTCATTAATTTAAATCAAATCAAACAGACTTCTAATAACATTTAGACTGATTCTAGTTCATACAAATGAGTGATATAGGTAGCAACAACTGAACAGCTTTTGACATCTGCTGTAACTCAAAATTTCAATCATTGTTTAGGACAAAGCAGAAACAATAAGTGGCTGAAACAGGAGGCTGATGCATTATTGACAAGTTTGGAATCAATCGAGAGTTAAATCTTCGAATGAAGATGCTCACGAAAGGATGTTTAGAAAATGAAATGGAAATAGATAAACGAGAGAAAGGGTAAAGGCGGCTTAAGTTCGTAGATAAAGGCTAGCCAATACGGGATGAGTTCGAAGGAGCAAGATAAAAGTTGAAAGACCACGGGGTGGAGAACCATGGATATTTACGATTAATGAATCAAAACATAGAATTAAAACCTACCTACATATTTACGACTTCGTCGGAAAAGAAGGCGTTAAAGGCAATAGAACAAAAAGAACGTTGAACACGGACGACGGTTTGTGCAGCCAGGACAATATCTGGTGGATATTACTAATAAATTACAAATGAAAACACAAAGGAAAGAGAGCAATGTGCCTTGTAAATATTATGGTAAACATTTTGTGATGGAAAACACAAAGTACGTGGATTAATTAAAACACATGGCATAAAACACGGAGGTAAACAAACAATGAATAAAAATGTTTGAAAAGATAGCCTTTGAACTAGCAGCCATTTTACATCGTTGAAAGCGCTGTTGCCAAAAGTGCGGCCTGAGTTTGAGGGGAACGGACCTGAGGTAAGAACATTTCCGGGACATTTCGCCATCCAATATTCTCAAATCAGAATTATTTGATTCGGAGATCAATCAATCGAATTTCTTGGGATGATAGAATTTATGCAAGAAATCTATTCAAATCCCGTGGAGATAAAATTATGTTTCGATTGTGATTGCAGCAGTAAGTGTGAAATTCCGTGTAGCGCAAGCCGCATGGTGGGGAATAGGAGCGAAAAAAAAAATATTTAATGTAATAAAAAGGCCGGAAGGATTTGAAGAGAGCGGCCACGCTGAATTACCCGGGATGAAAGGGATTTCTAACAGCCACCTCGATGAAGCCAGAAGTACCGACGAAAGGAAGGATGAAGCAAGAGAGGAAGAAAATCCAGATGAAGTATCGGTCAAGGTCAATGACATACCCTGGAATAGGTCCAAAAACGGACAAAAGCATTGATAAGAGATGGTTATGCATTACGGAACCGAACCCGTACAATCATTTCTGAAATGAAGCCCATAAATTAAATTTCTGCAATGTGGGTGAAGCTGATGGTGGTAGAGCATTTTCGTGGATCAGGTTTCAAGCTACGCCCCTCCGACTCCACCAATGGCCGTCGGCAAGGGGAATGATAATCCACGAGTTCCCTGAAACCGTGTAGTAGGTGGGAGAGAATAACTAGGGGAAGGATGGAAGGAGGGTGAGAGTAGGATGGGAAGAGAAAAAGAGAGGGGATGTGGAGCTGCTGGTCTCGAGCACCACGTAAAAGCACAGCATAGAGAAGTGCGAACCATTTGGTTCAGTGAACAATAAAGTCCATCAGATCGGTCTACGAAGCAGCCGGACTTGCGAATGCCGTGACAATCAAGGAAAAAAGAATAATAATGACAGTGACGAATCGGCAATACGCACGCACCTCTAAAAAGCTCACTACCTAGGTGCGAGCGAATTAAAACAAATTCGAGGCGGCAAGCAATTTCTAGAATGCAGCTGCTAAATATCATGAAAAAACTTCAGAGCATATTATCTGCTTTCCAGCCAGAAAATTATAAATGACAAAATACGTTATCAAAAAACACTTACCTTCTGTTTTACGTGCCTGTGTCTGCTTATGTCAAAGCGACGGGGTTCACACGCCACGGGCCAAGGAATCCTCGAGTTTGATTGGTCGTGACGTCACCGGCGTGTAGAAAGTGATGCTATTTAGGAACTCAATCGATTATGTTCTGTGGAGGGGAGGGTGTGATCTTGCTCCGTTGCCGCGGTCTATAATGTGTGCGGCATCTGCCAACAAAACACACTTCTCGACTTATCAAGTGCATCGTATCATGTCATCGGCTGATAAGGACCGTTATCTCATCTACGATTCTTTCACCTCCCAAATCCGGAGGTACTCACATGGACAAAAAAAAGGATCACATTTTTTTTCTAGGTCAAAAGCCAAAATTACATTTGACTAATATTTGTCCTTGAGTTCAGAATCGGAGAATGAATGGTCATAAATACAAGCAATTGAAATAATCGCCACATTATTGTAAAATGTGTAAAATTTTCGAAGGAGAGCGAAAGTGCATGAAAGGGAATTATGATAAAGCTGACGGTAAAACGAACATGGAGAGAAAACGGAGGAAAGATGAAGATAGAAAGAGTGGGAAAGCAAACAAACTGAATTACACTCGAGGTAGCCTACTGTACGAGTAGTGGGGCGTACTTGGCAAGGCGTTCGACCAATCGGATGAAAACAGGGAGAAATTTCAGGCGGGGCTAAAATTTCATTGCAGAGAGAAAGCCTTCTGTGAGTTGTGAATGGATATAGTAGTAGTAGAGTTTGGTAGAGTAGTCTTGTTAATGATAAATTCTCCTCTCCTCCCCTTCAGAAGCGTATTCAAGCCTCCGAGTCTGGAGTAACACAGTTTTTTTATCAGTAGAAAAAATAAAATCCATGAGTGAAGACCGACTTGGCTACTCTCTCTGTATCGCATGTTTAGCAATTCGTTAAAAAACGACAAACTATAGTTACTCCAACTAGGGCGTACGGAGTCCAAAATGTTTAGGAGGCTGCAGTGTATCGGCTTGCAGAAAAAAAGGGAAAAAACCGGGCTGAGAGCTCCTCCTTCGCCCAAACAAAATAGCCTTCGGAGTTCGAAATATGATTTCAGGGGGAACGCCACCCCTCCCCTGCCTAGCACAAAACCCACAGAACGAAGGTCCTTGTAGTGAAGGCGCCACTATGAAAGGCAGGGTCCACGGCTAAAAATATGTTCGTTAGCAGGGCCACTGGCCAGTCTTAATAAGACTAGGTACTTAAGTAAATACTAATACTATTGTATCAGAATGGGGACACACACATCACACCACCTTCAATTCAATTCAATCGTATCACGGCACTCTTCAGGGTTGGAAAATGGTCGTTCTGGCAACCCCATGAGCTCACAATCAGACAGTCCTGAGGCCACAGGGGCCTCCTAGCCCCCACAACAAAAATAATTGCAATCCAGAAAGGTTTGACATTTTTAGACTTCCCGATTTCAGTAGGTACCCAGTGATGCTATGGGAGGGATGGGGGTCCCCGGTGTGAGATATGGCTCATATTACTGTGAGTGAAGAGAAAGAGAAACATGAACCCCTCCCCCAAAGAAAATGTAGATTTTGGACAGGAAAATTCGGATGTGATTATACTTATAACAAACATATTTTGGATTGTGGTCCCTATAAAAAGAGGAGCTTGGAGGCCAACTGCTTACCCAAGATATTTAGAAAAATCATTCAAGTATGAAAGTACACCTATCTAACCAGTTGATGTGAAATAAGAGCTATGTAATTAGTTTATGAGATCAAAACATTTATTCATAAATATTTCACGAAGTAACGAAAAAAACAAAAAATTAAAAAATATTTTAACAAAATCCAGTAAGTTAAACAATGAATAAATAATTAATAATTAATCATGGAAGATTAATCAAAAATCCTGTTAAAGATGAAAATGAAAGGAAATTGTTGAAGGCATCGTAAAACAAGAGAAAATTGAGACAAAAAAGGGGAAGCTAAAACAAAGAAAACGAAACATTTAGCATGGCACAAGAGAAAAAAAAATAAAGGAAAAATGTAAGACAATTATGTACTTTCCATAGCCATATATAGCCTGGAATTTGTATTTTTCTACTTTAGCCCATTTGAACGCACGTGTTCAAAAAGGATGGATAGAGGGGTTGTCCCTGACTTCAGCCAGTGTTGCCAGACCAAGGGTAAAAAGCTGTATCGTCCCCATTTAAATCAATATGTAAAGCGTACAGCTTTTTCACCCCAATCTGGCAACACTGACTTCAGCCCCTGTTTCTGTCTTTTTATATCACATGCTACTAAATGGGCAAAGAGAGAGAAAGACAAATTCCTGGCAACCGCTATGTTACTCTCGATCAGTGGCGGATCCACTGGGGGGGGGGGGTGTGCCCCTCCCAGAAGCCTCAAATTTTGCCTTTTTTCAATAGAAAATAGCCCAAAATTTCTCCCACCAACGCTTCAAATTTCAAAATTTCACAGGTGTACCCCCCCCTCCCCCCCCCAGAATAATTTTCTGGATCCGCCACTGCTCTCGATAGTATAATTACCTGTAAGAATAGGAATCCATAAACCAAATCCATCAATCCAAAACACTTCAAAATTAAGACAACTTTTGAACCAAAATTTCTTTCATGTCAAAAAATGTGAAAATAACAACTGGACTAGTACCAATCACTTGTTCACATAAGAAGTGAAATTCAAAATTTTGGTTCAAACCTAGAACAATTTTTCTCTCTCTCTTACATTTTTACAGGATTGAAATTTTGCAGGAATAAAACAAAAAGGACTAAAATTTGGCAATTATAAAAATGGGGAAAAATTGTGGAAAAAGCGCGAATGATGCTACAAAAAATCACACTAAAGAATTGTTCTATTGTTCACCTTATCATTATTAACCTTTGACATAGGCTATAATTTTGACTACTAGACATAAAATAAAAATTTGAGGCTTAATTTTTAAAATATACAGTAAGTGCACTTAATGATAAAATATTGACAAAAGTATACAGAGAGTGGTAAATTTCTCCTTTCTCAGTGAATTAGCCAGAACTTCCCACTTTTTTCCTCAATTTTAAAATATTAATATTTCAACCCTTCAAATAGTCTGAGGATTGAAGATTACTTTAGAAATTCGAAATTTTAGTTTTGAGTGGAATTTATGGTGAATTATTAAAAACACAATAAAGTTTTTTATCTGAGAACACGCCTGAAAAATTAATTTTACCCCCTTTTCTCCAAGTTTGGACAAATTTTCCTCTTAACTACTTAAAATAACATTAAATAAGCTTGCATAGTTCATTTTTCTTTTGCCTCCAAATAGTCAGTTTTATGTTTCCAAAAAGTTCCGGGCAGATCCCACATTTTCCAAGAGCGTATCATTAATATTGAAGTACTAACGAACGCGAAAGTTTTGCCGGTCAAGAATGCACGCAGAGTGCAGAGGGTTGCTTAGATTACACGAGAATTTGCCACCCATCTCAAATTCTTGACGGCCAAAACTTTTGCACTTGATAGTATATGGTTAATACAAAATGATGTCCGTTTTTGTTCAACTTTCATCAGAGCTACTGCTTTGTGTTTACTTAACGTTATTTTTTAATCCACCCATGATTCCAAAGACTACACAGTTTTTATCAGTTTATGACTGCAATGTAAGGAAATACTTGCATCTGTAATCTTTTTAAAATCAGGGGTATCACCATTGAATTATCAAAACAAATCAGTGCAAATTTTTTAAAGACAGTGACGATTCCATTGTCTGAAAAAAGATTACAGATAAGGGTATTTTGTGCATTACGGTTATACACTGAACTGAGCTGAGTAATCTTTTGTCCAACCAGTGAAATCATCGGTGAATCGAAAAATGTCTTAAAAAATAAACACAAAGCGGCATATCTGACTCACAGTGATACAAAGTCAGAAAGAAAAAATTGTAGGCACATTTTTCACCATTTCACCAAAAAAAAAAAAAAAACTGTGCTGAAATCTGCTCAGGCCCTCTTAACATTTATTTAAAATCTTATGGCTGAAAAAAAAAAAAAAAAAAAAAAAAAAAAAAAAAACAGGTAGGACTGCCACAAAATGCAAAATGCGTTCTGAGTCCACAGACACGAAAGCAACAATTTAAAGCAACACTTTTTCATTCCAATCAAGAATTTCTGACATTGGAGTTTTCTCTAAAGCTAATGACAGAGCAAATCAACAACAATAAGAAAAAGAGAAATCAATCATCATGAATATTTTTAAACTCAATATTCTTATTAGCATAGGAAAATGATTGACGTTCATAAAAGCTTTGGTAAGTGATAGACAACTGATAGACAATTGGATAGGCTAATTTTAGAATCGACAGGGTGTCAACTGAGGTTTCAACAGAAAAGAGAAAAATCCTGTCTTTTTCTGACCAAATAAAGGCAAAATTTACTGATGTCCCTCTAGCAACAGTACTATAGGTTAAAAATTGGTTTCTCGTAGTTGGTGTACTTTCCAGGGGCAAACTTTCACATGCAGTACTAAAAGCATTAGGTAACCAGCAGGCAGTAAAAAACCTAAACATTTTTTCAATCAAACTGATGGTTTGACATGCAGTTTTTACCAACTGTATCAATCAATAGAAACCATGTAAATGCATCACTGGAATTGGACAAGGATTTTTCTGTTCGTTTGAAGCAACAAATTACTTGCGACGTATCAAGATTCATGATGTATATAAGAAATAGGATGACCAAAAAAAAAATGCAGCTTGGCTACTTTGCTGCAAATAGACTTTGTCAGATTTTCTTATCAATGATCTGAATCATTTTGAAAAGTCAGGAAAAAAAAAAAAACTTTCTTAGAGAATCAGCTGATTGCAAAGTTTTCCAATCCAACCAAGGAGTGCGCTTGAGATATTCAGCAGAATTGGGAGGAGAAGAGTTGGTTCTCAAAAATAATTGGACGGATTCATACAAGGATTTTCTTCCGTAACCAGATCACTTTAAAAATGGCCGTTGTTGAGATGTTGTCAGCTGGGTTTGTCCTACACCCTGTCCAACCTAGTCTTTTTTACTTGCACACAACTAAAAGATACACCTCGCTTGGACACAATTTTAAACTTTTTAAACACTAACAGGCAACTATATAAGATGTAAGTGGACAGTAGTACGAGTGATATAAGGGTGCATATCAAGTGAAGCAAATAACATTGATAATGTTGAAAACTTTTAGAATTAATCAATTTAGAGAAAAATCATTCTTTCAGAGATGAACAAATCTGGTGTAAAGTGGATCCATACAAATGCAAGTGTTAGGTTTGGAAGTGAGCTTGCTGTCACTCATCAAAATTTAACACAGAAGGCATGACCTTATGTGACACCAGTAAAGATCTCACCATAAGAGACTTTACTGAGCTGTGTATTATGTCTAACTGTGTAGATCCACCTTGAAATCAGGTGTTCTCCAGAAAATCTCTGAAAGGTTCGACATTCCAGCTATGATCCATACATTCCATGAAACCAAAATCTATAACGCAAGAAAATCAGTTAGAGTGGAACCTCGATTAACCAGACACCATCCGCATACCGAAATATCCGGATAATCAAACTACGGATATCGGATGACGGAAAAAATAGCAAAATGTGCACTAATAAGGATGTATTAACGAGAACATACATTAGTAAATATTTACAATAGAACTTGCTTATTACCTTAATTATTTCCTTTAAAGAACGAATCTATCTTCTTTCGAGTCTATCTAGATCTAGATAAAGTACGTAGGACCGATCCAGACACATTTCCTTATCACGATTCTGTTAGGTTTTCCCTGATTTCTCTTGTTCAAGTTTTGAAAACCGCATCCAGATTCCGTTTGAATAATCGAGTGTCCAGATAGTCAATGTCCGGATAATCAAGGTTACACTGTAGTTTGAGACATTCTACACCCGTCAGATAGTATGAAAATAAAATAAAATTTTTAACCCTGAAATAATCTCTGAGGATGAGTTTAATAGTGCTTAAGGTTTTTCTGGTTTAAAACAAGAGAAAATCTGGTCCCTCAGTAATTTAAGAGGGCAAGATTATGATGCATTACTAGCAATGCAGGTAATGGAGACGATATTGTTGAAAACAGACAATAAAGAAGATAATGAAAGGATGACAGAAATAACAAGAAATGAGAAAGGTTGGTAAAGATAATGGGAGTACTGATGAAACGTAAGAAATGATATTATGAAATATGATTTAGGAATTCAAACTGAGGCCAGTTTCTGATATTTGAAGCATAATCAGAGAAGCCAGTGTCTTATTTCATATTTTACAACACAACGTTTTCATCAATCTTCAATTCTGTTGCTTCCTTTCAGGTTAGTATGACGTTGAAGGACTAATATTGATTACATCTGCACTCCTGAAATTGAGAAAAGCATAGAAATTGATTAATCCTCATGTAAACAAACAGAAATTAACATTTTAGGTGGTTAAATAATTGTATCGTAAGGATGCATTTCAGAAATTTTCCTTGAGATCTCCTTGACTTTGCTTGAGTCTCAAGCTGAGATGAATCAAGTGAAAAAAATTGCAATTCAGAGGTGCATATCGTAAATTGGCAATTCCTAAGAAACCTAGAGTTTAGTTCAAGGTAGTTTGACGAGCTATCGTAAAATTTTTCCTTCTAATTTGCCTTGAGTACACTACTGAGGGTTTTAGGAACGTCTCTAAGTTGCAAATTTATGTTTCATTATCTCACTTGAAAATCCCTTGAGACTTCCTCAAGAAATCTTGAGGTGTTTTGGTTCAAAGAAGTGGTTAGTCATAGAGGAAGCTGCAATTAGATGGGACTCTCCCATTGTAACCAGCTCATTTGACCGTCATCATGGATCGATCTTGAAATGCCTTTCGCAGGTTCATGAGAAGATTTTGAGACTTTTCAATGCGCACATTCGGTGTGATTTTCTCGCAACTTTTCAATTATAATTGATCCTCCAAATGCTATAGCAAAAGTTTGCAATAAACCTATTTACTATGCTTTAAATAATGTGAAAACAATAGTTTCACCAAAGATGATCACCCAGTATCTTTGCCTTTTTTTGTTTTGTTTCGAGTTATCACAGTCTGCTGACTCTCTTAAAAATATGGGGCACTCTACATGAGTCTAGGGAAGATCTGTTGATAAGAGATACGAGTGGAATCGTTCCAATGATACCAAGTCTCAGAGGAGAGGTCATTCAAAACTTGCAACTTGGACTTTAAACGCTCTTGCGGCAAGGCACATACTTCTCTCACTGACGAGTCAAAGGCAGACAGATCTAAATCGGAGTCCACAAATACAAAAATAGCAAATCATCATTATCTTAAATAAAGGAGATTAATCACATCACTTACTTCTTTCCAAACTTTATATGAATGAACAAAAATACGACTCCCAAGAAGATACAAATACAACCGACAGCAATGTAAGCAATTCCCAAAAATGGATTCTTTCCACCGAGAATGGATGTGTTTGAAATTATCAAGCTTTTAGTGCCCTTGAAAGAAGTTACAGGGTACACTGAAACAAAGAGAGGATATTAATTGCTAAAAAAATTTGATGGGCTGGAGTGAGGAGAGTTACTGATCAAATAAAGAAGTAGGTTTTAGGGTTGTGCAAACCTTTGGAGGTTCACACCGGTTCAACCCTTAGCTCCGTTTCGAACCTGACAAAAAAGTTCAAACTTTTTCAAACTATTTTAGTATTTTCCTTCTTCTCTTAAAATATGAATTATGAATTTTGGTTTGTAAACATGAATTATAGCCGAAAAAATTATTTGATTTTATTGTAACTTGGTAGGGTAGGTGGACCCCCTATGGCCACTTCAAGAGCTTTTTTCAACTATAATAAGCTGCAGACTTAAGGGGAAAAATGAACAATTTCTAGAATATGCAGAAAAAGGATGGAGTAAACATAGATTCTTCCAGATTTGGGAGGAAGGGTCCGGAACGATTGAGGGGCTGTTAACGCAGCCAGGTAAAAGAAAAAAAAAGAGAGGGGAAAAACAAAAAAAAGGGGAAAAAAGAAAGGAAAGAGAAATAAAGAAAACAATGAGGAAGAAAAAAAGGAGGGAAGGAGGACTACTTTTCTGTTCTTAAGTTAAGAAAGTCCATTTTCCTTTAAAATCCAGATCTTTCTGAAATTAGGCGCAATTGTTTGAAGTGAGGCCCTTTTTTCCAAATAAATTAGCCTCATAACTCTGTCTCCTAGGACTTTAGGAGCCAGAGATTTGGTGAGGAAAAGCTAAAAGGGCCCCCTTTCACTTGAGGAAGCCAGAAAGTTCAATCATTCTTTTGAAAGCTCAGGGCCTCAAGGCCGTAAAAATGTTGACGCTCGTAGATTTTAAGATCAAGTTGCATTTCAACAAATTACAAGAGAGGATTTTGAACTTGGATTCGGTCATGAAAACTGTGTGAGCTAACGTTTTATGGGCTCAGAAATTCGATTTCGATTCGGGCACTTACTTTTACTTTACAATACATGCTCAGCATCAGCCGTCCAGGACTTATGCTGGCATAATTTTGATTTTAATTTTTGGTTGGGGGGGGGGGGGCTTGAGGTCGATGAGTTATTTTAAAGTACGCACATTCTGTTGTAGGAAGGTAGGGGGGCCCTCCAGCTCAATCTGTGGGATCGGCCCGAGTTTCAAAGTTACACCACTGACTCCTTGGGCCCAGTTACCGAACTCGACCTTACCTTATGGCCATCCTGGCAACACCCATGGCTACAGTTTGTACTCCCAACGGCCATGCCTGATTTTTGTTAATGACAATGAGGTAAATGGTTTTTGTTGATGAATAGACCCATTTTCTTATTTTTTAACCCAAAATATGAAAGTGACCACAGGGGGTCCACTTACCCTATCTTGGGATGTCTTTCAACATTTCAAATTGATGCTTCAAAGATTTCCAAAATCACAACCAATTTTCAATTATTTGCCATTTTTGTTTATGGGAGTCGATGAATAAATTGAGTATTAAACAAACTTAAATTGGATAAAACAAATTGGAAAACTTGTTTATCCAGACTTAGCCTAATGACTCAGAGAGAAAATTTTGCTTGGGTGCTAAAACGGGAGTGTTACAATGTGTTTCGATGAAAAAAATTAACAAATAGGTAGGTTTGGAGTTTTATACTTACAGTATTTCACTTGCAGCTCATAATCACCAGCTGGCAATCCATTTTCGAAACCTTTGGCCGAATGATTCACTCGTCGATATAATTTACGAAACGTTGGGAGCGCTGCTGTCCTCATCCAAACAATGAAATCTTCATTTTCTAGACCATTGTTTCCAGGTATTTCAGTGTCTAGTTCCCAAACATTCATTTTCCAATCAACAGGTTTTGAAAAGTGGCTGAAAGCTGTGAAAAATATGAATCTTGAAATTTCAACTTTAACAATGAGTGAAAAAAGTGGGTATTGAAGAAATCTTTCATTATTTCTGATGCGACGAGTGAAAAGAGTCCTTAACAATAGCAAACAAAATGTTCAAAAGGGCCATTTTAAAAGGGTTGGATAGAAAAACGACAAAACTGTTTTTTCACTGAAACACAATTTAGTGCCTTTCACAAGTTCTGATAAGGTTCAGTTCGGTCAGAGCTCCATAGGTACCATTTGTGTAGTAAAGTATTTTCTTTATTGCTCAAGCTTTTGCAAAAGAAATTTTTATCACATTTTTAATCACAATGGGTCATCGATTCATACAAAATCAAACTAAGAAAAATTGATATTCAAACTTGACCTGTCTGATTTTTCTGAAATTTGGCACACTTTTAGTCTAGGACAAAATATTGCAGAATCCAATTTTTCAAAAATTTTTACCCGCTCCCCAGTTTTGTGCTGAATTTTGAAGTCGCCAAAATTTTATCATTTGATAGTTTTCTCAAGGTATTGTTATAATTTCAGTTAATGTATAATTTGGTTGTTAATTGATGCAAGATGACTCATTACCAAGCACTTCAATTCTTGACATGAAAGCACTTGATGAATCATCCCATCTTATTTTATTCAGAATCGGATGATGATAAATGTAAGTCAATATTGCAAGAACCGTTGCAAAGTTTCTTGAGGAGTTTTTACAAGGAGGATCAAATTCTTTGGGAAATTATAAATGACAGCAAAAAGGCTTGTAAAATGTATTTTTTCAACTTGCAAAGCAAAAAGTGACTCCCAGCTGTTCTCCATCATTGTCAATCATAAGTAGTCATACACAGTTGTCAGACCTAGGAAGAACCATGTTTCCAATTTGTTCCGACCACACCAGTCAATTGAAAATTTCTTAGAATATACATGCACTGATTGTCCATCAAAATTTCCTATTTCTGTCAATTTCGGATTATACGACTTGAACGAGGTGGTTTAGAAATTTGCCATTTGTAAACACAGATGTAAACATAGAAGCCTATCCAATCAGTCCAATTGGCTTTAAAGCCCGTGCCACACCTAAGCGAACGCGAACGCTGGTTCGCGTTCGCTCTGGTGTGGCATACCTTGCGACGCGACGTGACGCTACGTATCCTGCACGGAACATCTTCCCGCTTTTGTCCATTTGTAATCCATGTAGTTTATGTTATTTTTTCCCCAAGAACGTGACTATTTTATAGTCAAAGCTATTAGAAACATATCCTCTTATTTTTTCTGATATTTATAATGTCATTGATTCCTAAATAAAAAGAAGTGGAGCGTCACTTGGTTTTTGTGTTATTTATGGCTCTGAATTATTACAGAAAATACAAAAAAATGGTTTTTTTACAGCCTAAACGATGCACGGACATTCTTCGGTCAATATTAACCCATTTCATCAGTGAAAGTCACCTATCAATGATGAAACACCTTGAATCCCTTGCAAAATGCCAAAACGTTCGCGAACGAGTTCGCTCTGATGTGGCCACTTGCATTGAAATACATGGCGCGGAGCGTTCGCGTTTGCTTAGGTGTGGCACGGGCTTAAGAGACCGCTGGATTGATGGCCATCAGATGAAATTCATCAAATTAAACGAGAGAAAATAATTTGTTGTTTCTTTTGAAGACCATGCGTCAAATTCGAAGTTTCTAAAATTATACCGGTCCACTCAGACTTCACATCTAAAAGGAGCATCTTTAAGTGTAAATGTATTTTTTAACTACACTTTGAAAAAAAATAAACTATGGACAACAAACCTTCTTTCAAATCACCCGGTGGATTCTTAAACTTGTAGTCTTTGTCAGAGGGCCAGGCTATACCCGTTCTTAAAACAGGAACTGTTTGATTTAATGTTTTTGAATACAAGCTCAACTTATCTGAAACAAAATATTTCTGGGTTCATAAAACATAAATTTGAGAGGAGGACCATTAATTTAATAAACGAGTTCTGACTTACTTTTTGTCTTGAATCTTAAAAAGATTCAATCTCTTTCCAATCCAAAATCTGTTTTGGAGGAAACATTCAAATTAATTCTTTAAAACCCTGAATATACCTTAAGTATTTGCGTTAAATATCGAAAAAAATTACATTCAATTCTCGATTTTTTTTTTTTAGCAGGTTTTTTTTATTTAGAAATAATAATAATAATTGCTCACATCCCAACTTTCAAGTAAATACTTATGAAGAGAAGGCAAACATGGGAACACTAAAAAAAAACAGGACTTGTGCAAAAACATAGTCCTCAGGGTCCTAATGAAGGGTCTTTCAGCACTTTTTGTGAAAAGGCCCCTGAAAGAGCAAAATTCTAATTTAGGTGTGAGTCCTTGAATATTTTATTGACACCTAAAAAACTTTGAGACTCTTTCTGAGGTTCCACATTTTTCTAGAAAGCTCTGAATTTGAAAGAACCTTGATTATTGCTAGTCCCTTGAAAAACGTTCAACCAAACTTTTACTGTAAATAAATTATGAATGGATGTGATGTACTTCAATCAGAAGAGAATAAAGTTTGATTTTTTGACAGGAAAAAAGAAATAGTAGGGTTTTTCCAAAGAAGTAGGTAAACAAGAAGCAGGTCTGGAAATAGTATTCAACGGCACAAACAAAATTTTGCCCAAAACATTACAAAAATTACCATGATTTTTTTTAAATAATAGCAAAACATTAATATTACCATTGAAAAGCGAATTAGCGATGGCGCCACAGGGTGCAATAGGTTTCTTGCCCGTTTTATCATTGATAAAAGCGTAAGGTTCACAGTCAGAGTTTGGCTCGGGCTCTAATATACCAAGAAGCTGGATATCATCGCGTGATTTGACGTACCTTCTATGATTTTGGTAATAGTTTGATAGTCCATAGTAGATATACACATTAGTCTGGAAAAGTACACACATTTGGAGATTTAGGATGAAAGAGACCGAAAGCTAAAGAGTTACTGAATGAAAAAACATCGAGAAATGAAAAAGTAATTTATTTTATCAACACTGGTGCTCGACAGGCAGGACCTACGGATGCAGGAAAATTGTCACTTGAAAATAATTTTTTTCTGTGGGGCTAAGGTAGGAGTGGGGAAAGTGCATTTTACATTAATTTATCTTCCGCACATCTATTGGGGAAAATCTTTGTCAGATTCAGTGGAAAAGGCCATGAAGTAAATGCACAAATTATTGTGAACGAGGCTCAAAAATAGACCTGAATGTAAACACAAGTGAAATAATATTCTGAAAAATAAAAAATAAGCAGGAAAATCTCATAAAAACAGCTGGAATTGTTTAATGTTATTACATCAATGTTATCCAAGTTAATTTTATGAGATTTTTTGGCTTATTTTTATATATTTTAGAATATTCTTTCACTTATGTTCACATTTGGGCCATTTGTCAGCCGTAATCATAATTGGTAAATCTACCTTACAGTCTCTATTTTAATTTGTGTAAATCTCACAAATTCTCACCTGTATCTTGAAATGCTGAGGGAGCATCTCAACAGAGATTTTCTACTTTCTGGTGATCCATAAGGACACAAGAGACAATAGAGACCACGTACTACCTATTTCGCCCATAGTGGCAACTGTTTTTTCAGAGTCGCGACAAAACGATGTCAAACGGTTCTTATGTCAACGATTGAACAAAGATGTAGATGTCAGTAGCCAATCAGAACGATGTTTTGGTTGTTGGTCAAAAATTAACGAAGGAGCCGTTGGATGTTGTTCCCCATGTTATTTTACAGAGTCCCTTCAAATAAAGTTGTCCACCTTGAGATTGGCTAGTGCATAGTTCCTGTTGTCTCTGAAGAACACCATTGGCAAGCTAGGTTGTTTATAATATTGTGAAGTCATCAACTTTGCCTCAGTGCACTTAAAAACAAGTGTTGCAGCAATACTAGAAATTGATTAATTTATCTTCTTTTCTTCAGAGCTTTCAACTTTCTTGCAAAATTATATGTTGGAAAAGGCCATTTCCGGCAGAAGACTGTAGAAAAATGTTCAAAAACTTTATTAAAAAGGCAAATCTTGACAGTGAAAAAAAAACAACGAAAGATTACCCTGTATAGATCTTCAAGATGAAATTGAATAGTACAGTCACAGCTGCCGCCGCTTGTTGTGTTTACAACAATATCTGAGCATTTTACTTTATCTTTGTTTACACAATCAGTGTACGGAATAACTTTTTCTTGCACCTGAAACAGATCAATTAGAATCAATGAGGCTCTTGGTAGCACTTTCTAAAGACAAAGTAAACATCAAAACTGCAGTAAAAACCACACAAAAAAGATTGTGGCAGGTGGCATTGAAATATTCCGAAATTCTGTTGTTAATTGAATAAAAGCTCTTAAAGTCGAGACCTTCAGGGTGAAGATCTGAAGGATGATACCAATGTAATTTGCACTTATCCAAAGGAGCTTCCCAGTGGCGTAGCCAAGGGGGGATCCAGGGGGTCTGGACCCCCCCCCCCCCATGACACCAAAATTTGTCCAAAAAAAGGTCATTTTTTGCGTTTTCAGACAAATTTTACCAAATTAGTATCTTTGGACCCCCCCCCCCCTTCCATGACAATTTTTGGACCCCGGACCCCCCCCCCCCCCCCCTAGAAAAATTCCTGGCTACGCCACTGGAGCTTCCTATTTATAGACCGAAACTCTACGCTGTATCAGCTCCCCTAAATTTCAATTTTCTCAGATAGTTTGGTAAAATAACAGATGACTACTATTGTTAGTCTATTACAAATTTTTTAAGCCATTAACCATTGAAATCGGTTGATAAATTGAAGTCACATCAAGGACAATCAAGGTAGTTTCGGCTGTACGTTCAATGAGTGCAAATGAGATGGTAGACATGTAGCTCTACCTCACTTGCACTCATTGAATTTAATCTAAACATCTAATTTTCTGGTGGACAACCCTTTGATCCTCCTTTATCTAGGGGATGTTCCCTACATCCACATTGGACCCTTCAGTGAATTTTTCTACGGCTAGCTCTGAAAGGACCCTGGAACAAATTGCAAATATTAAATGTTGAAAAGAACATTACCGTTTCAGATAAATGCAAAAGTCCAATTCCAATGGGTATGAAAACCACTCCAATCGCAAAGAAAGTTGGTAGAACAGAGCTTGCAGTGAGAATAGGCTGCCATGCAGGTAATCTTTGCTGCTTGAACTTGTTGGCTGAAATGGGTGAAAGCATAGGTATGTTAGAGGATTTCTGAGATTACAGTTTGTGAATTAAGTCAAATATTACAAGAAAAAAGTAATACTTGCAAGTTGTTTGATCTTGATTTGATGAAAGGCAAATAAATCCAAATTGAATAATATTAGAATTGTCATAATCAGGTAAAATTAGTACAACCCATTGAAATCCATTGGATTTAGCTTCGCTAGAGAACAAAATTCAGATTCTTGAAGACAAATTATTTTCTAGTTTCAGGGTTGATGCATTGCAAAAAGTTGCAAACAATTGCGCAAGACACATAGTAAGTCTGATCGCTTGTGGTGAGTCCACAGCTTATCCAGCGGCTAATTTTCTTAATCAGAACACGACGGAACATAACGGAACAATACATTTTTTTGTTGCAGTTAGCCAGCACAGTTGAGTGTTCCACTGCAACAGAATGGAACACACTAAGCACTTTAATGAGTCGATCCATCGATTACGGATATTAGTCTTCACTGAGGTATAACCTCAAATCTGTCCATTCCGCTCGAATCTTCAGTTCCTTGACCCATTGACTGACAGGCCGCTTAAATTCCATTCCAGAAAACCAAGTAAAAGAGCAACTCCATAGTAAATGACACAAAACAAATAAATAGCGCAATTCAAATCTAACCAAACAATAATGGAATGCAAGAACTAGATAAAATCTTATTTTTTTTATCAAACCGGAATGCTGAAAAAACCACACTCAACCAAGAGTAATGCATTCTCATAGGCGGACTGTATCAGGGGCTAGGGGGAGCCCCCCACTTTTTTTGGTCACGGTCCGCCTATGTGCATTCTATTTTATTTCATAAGGTTCGATGCATAAAACATTAGCCTCTGATTCATCAAGTCATCACATGGTGGAATCAAAACATCTCAAGGACAAGGTTTTGTAATTCTAAAAATGTAATTGTGGTCAGAAAAAATAAAGCATCTGAGGCTAGATCTACAAGGAAGTAAGGTTTCTATTGTTTAATCACGCAGGATTTAAACACGATAACGATACACGTAGGAAGGCAAGGATAGATAAGGGGATGAAATTCCCACCTCCTATCCTTTTCCAACTGGAACAATCAAAGGGAAAATGAGAGGAATAGAAGAGATCCTGGGTGCATCCTGTACTGAGCTGTTGAATGAAGCGGCTCTTGCGTTCTGAAGATCTACACTAAATTTTATCGAAACAAATTCGGAAGTTTCACTAGATAAATAAATATTATCAAAAATGCAAGGCAGTGTCTCACGGCTGTATGAAGCTCTTTTAAGAGAGAGAATAAATCTTCAGGAGCAGAAATGGGTTCTAGTGCAACAAACGGAAACACAGCAAGGATCATTTTTTCTAGTTATGGTAGATGAAAAGTATTGATACTGAAAGCAGAGAGATCTTACCGAAAGGTCTTTTACTTTTGGTTGGGTTTTCAACAGGTCTACCAGAGGTTGAGGGCTGGTCCATTCTTGATATATTTTTAACGAAGAGGCACTGAACTAAAGTGGGATGAGAAAATTATACATTCGGGGAGACGGGGGCGACTAGATATTTATCATTCCACATAGCCTAACAGGTATTGAAGCTCAGTTGGGTTGACAACTAAGAATAAAATAGATTAAAATTGTGCGATGGAAACACGACTTTGCAAAGAAGACACAATTTCCCGATGATTCCGAACGAAGATTGAAAGATCAGTGTATAATAATGTAGTGTAAACAGAAGGTAGAGTGCAAAATTTTCCTAACCTCAATAATGTTAGAGTCACTTGAAGTCAGAAGAGAGTACTGTAATCAAGAGTCAAGTGGTCAATGCTGATAAGAGCAGACATGAAACACGGCTTCTGATTGGAGGAAGGATCGGTCTTATGGAAAGAAACTGAAAGAAATAGGTATTTTGATTTGGACTAGAGTATTTGGACCGTTTGCCCTCAAAACCGAGATGTAAAATTCATCCGTCAAAAAACCTCGAGATGATATGCAAGATTTAGAGCTTTGTTCAAAATTGATATAATGCAAAAAATAATATAAGCAGTGCTCTTTTTAACAACACCAAAAATGAGAGGCGGTTTCTGATTGGCTGCAACATTTTTTTTTGGAGTCCACATTTTTATTATTTTTTCTCGAGTTTTTTCCAAGGTCCATGTTCTTTCCTCCCTTTCCTCTGTGCTGACGACTGCGCGCGCATGTGCGCGCCGACCTTTTCGCCGATATTTTCTGTTTCTTCGAACACTTCGAACGAATCAAAAGGTCAATAGAGATTCTGGTACTGAAAAAGGGCCCATAAGCAGAAAACGCAAAAGTAAACTTCACTGGAATTTAATAGCTGGAATTATTTTTTCACAAGAAAAAAATAATTGTTTGGACATGAGTAAGGAGGAGGCGTACTATAGTCAAGGCTAGAATTTAGAATTAAAAAGACGTTTTGGAGTAGCTGCGAGTAACTTTCAGAACTAATTTAAGGGCCCTCATTCTGGGAAGATTTTTTTTTTATGCAGAAATAGAGGAGTAAACGAAGTCTAAAGGCATCTTTAACTCCAGCAGTGAATTTCAAAAGTTTACTTCAAGGTACACAATGAAAAAGATAGTTCAACCTCGCGGAGATCCAGAAAATTATACTTACGCGCAATTTTTCCACTCATCATTTCCTTCTCGCTGCTGATTGACGATTAGATTCCAGTTCTGCTTGCTCAGATTTTTAGGTAAAACTCATTTATCTCAAGAATTTTGGAGCAGAGAATGACTAATGACTATGATACCGAGTGCTTCTCTCGCCTTTCCAGAAGCAGGGCCCATAGAGCCTACAGAAAATGGCTGTTGACTACGGGCCCTTTTTCTGGAAATTTTCTGTTCGTCCTTGGCAAATGGTCGATCCATTAGATATTTTACGGGTATGCACTAGCACACAAAATTTTTGGCTGTCGAAAATTTGTCAAAAATTTAAGGTATGTGGCTAATCTTCATGTAATCAAACCACCTGTCTGCTTGCCATGTACATTCTTGTCTGTCATGACTCATAACTTTTGCTTTTGCTAGCATCTACGGGCTAAACAAGAATTTAAAGGCGATTTCCTGATTTCTTCCATAAACGTCCTTCATTACTTTCTAAAGTTTAAAGAAACACATAAAAAAAGTTAAGAAGTAAAAATGTATTTCCTTTGCAGTTCCCCCATCCTGCCAACAAAGGAATAATATTCCAAATCCGAAAGTGAGTTTCCAGAAGTTTTCCGAACTTTTTTCAGAGGAGCCACAATTCCTGATATTTTCCTATTTTCTCAGCTATAAATACCTTGATAAAATGAAACAGCAAAGATGGGTTTAATACAGTTTATTCACTAATAACATAGTAAAACAGAACATACAAAATCAATTTGTGATAATGTATGGACAAGGACTTCAAGAGAAATTAATTTTTATGGTACACTTTAAACAGATAGATAACAATTCTGAATTTATTTACAACATAAGCTTAAAATGCGTTTAAAAATTTGCAGAGTAAAGGAAAAGTTCTTCGCAGCAACAAAAATCAGATTTTACAGAAAAATAATGCATGGTGTGAGATGTCTTCCTACAATTTGTTTTGGTTATCTTGCATTGACGGAGGAAGATCTAGTACCTGAGCCAGTAAAGAGCACTGCGCAATCTATTGTAATCGGTGAGACCTTCTACTGGACCAACTGCGGCAACAGCTGGACACTTGTCATAAACGTATTTCATTAAAACATCTTGAACATCTTTAGCAGTGACACTCTGAAAATATTAACAAATTAATGAATAAATTAATTAATGAATCATGGACTACACATAAAATAACAAAATACAATATTCTATTTCCTTCAGTAATCAGCACAGAATACTACACCCGACAAAAATATAATCACCCATTTTAGAATTAAAACATCCTAAAATCCGCCTATATGTATCCCAATGTCATTTCAGTTTCAAAGCAAATGTCTTTGATTTCTCAGGACATATTTTGGAGACTGCAAATTTTTCTCTCTGAAGTTTGCTCATCCTTCCTTTCAATAGCCGTCAGATGTCCGTTTCGTGTGTAATTTTCGGAAACTAAATAGATCATACCCCTGATACATCTGTAGGACTTGAGGTTTTTCCCAGGACTTTTTCAGCTCTGACACATAATCTTAAACTTAACGGGAACGTCTGTGGGACAATTCCATTTCTTGCAGGGGCAGTCAAACAAACATCTGAACATCTCAGTTCATTTTGAAACATTTTTTACTTCAGGTACGCTATATTGAAAAGTGAGTATTTTTGACAATCTTCCACAACTAACCTAAGTGTGATTGGTTGTGCGTCACTTCGATTAAAAATGTTACCTAGAAAAAATGAATCAGCCATCCTGAAAAGTGAGCAAGCATGGTTACCAGTTTGTGCTACCAAGTTCCAAACCTGGTTTCCAAAGGCTCTTGTGGGAATTACCGTTTCGTAGTATTCTGCGCCTTCATCAATCAAAATTCCAAAGGCTCTTGTGGGAACTACCGTTTCGTAGTATCCTGCGCCTTCAGCAATCAAAATTATCTCTCCCCCCCCCTTAAAGAAGCTTATCAGCTTAAACTAGAAAAATTAGAATTCCATCTTGTTAATATAAAACAAGATAAACATGCGTAAAGCTCTTGTAAGGTTTTTCTGTGATGAATGGATTATCAAAAGAAAAAGTAAACAAAAAAAAAGAAAAGAAAAGACAGTCCAAAAGTCTAAAATGTACATCAAAGGTTATAAATTTAACTCAAACTTCAGAGTGGTTCATCTGCGTATATCAACACAAACTATAGTTAGAGACACAACCGCACCTCAAATGAACTGCAGGCGTCTTACTAGTTACCTGTTGCCTTTGCACTATTTACAAAGAGCAAGATGGGGTTGTACGTTTCAGATGCAGAGACATCATTAGCCATAATTGGTATACATGCATGCGTTGGCAGATCCGAGAATTTATCCTTCTCTCTCATCTCCCATTAGAACGCATCTGTTAGAAAAGGATAGATTAGGGGCAGCAGTCACATGATTTTCATCCCCTCTTCTAATACATGCGTTCTTTCGAGAAAAGAGAGAAAATGACAATTTCTAGAATCCTCTAGTGCTTACATGCGCAGGTAGACCACTCCAAACTTTCAGTTCCGCTTTCTCTCTTAGGAGTAAATTTTAGACTTTAAAAATGGTCTTGTCATTTTTTCTTTTTTTTTTGCCGAGTTTTACTCAAGTTTCTTTTATTCATTCACACATAGAAAAAGCATGCCAGAGTTCCACTGAATTTTTATTCAAAAGCTACTCCTGATAATTTCTATGATATGCATAAGTGTTTGAGATAGCATGCCCATAGGTGCATTTGGGAATACACCAGTGGGTATACTTTGGAGCGACAACCCCTGCACGGATTCTTTTTTTCATTCACCAATTTCATCTGAAAAATACAAAGCGTTCAAGGATCTCTAGGACAGAGTATTTGCTTGACTCCCATTTCCTTTACATTGGTGACAATGCTTCAATGCAAGAGAAACTTTTTTGAGGATAGAAAATACGATCAGTTTCACTCACATCAAGTCTAGCTTCAAGTTCATGAATTGGAACCCTGCGGTTGTAGCACAAGAATTGGCGACCAATATCTTCACAAATTGGAGTTGTTCCATCTAATTGAAGAAGCATGTTTGTTTTCAACAAGTTTTTGGCTCTGGCAACTTCAGCTTCAGTTGCGGATGTTGCGAGACGAACCCATTCGTAGACAGAGTGCAAGACCATATCCTGAAACAATTAAAGAAATATTCAACAAAATGCAATTTTTTCACACTCGTAAAACATAGTTTTGTTCTGCAGAAGATTTAAAGGGCTTGCTACATAGTGTCAAAAACTGAGGGAAGGGAAGAGGCTCTTCTAAAATAAAATTTAAATCCAGTTTTTCATTTTAGGGTGTGAATTAGATCACGGAATTGTATCTGTGACATAGGATGCTCTATTATTTATTCCCTCCTGCTTTTTTTCTTAGAGGTACAACTTAGGAAAAAATGTTATTTTTTTTTCCAACAGAATGTTTGTCGAAAGTCTTATTATTTTTAAAGTTTCATTTATTAAAAGGAAATGCCAGAACACAATAAACATAGAAACAAGACTAAAAAATGAAAAGCCAAGTAAATAAATTGAAATCAAACAAGCAGCCACCTGTGTGTACATTGCACATCTTTTCCCCTGAAAGCGTGCTATTTGCTTCGACGCAACCCCCATAACATCGTTCAATGAGCTAACCCGAAGATAACGGACATGCGATGACATGACTTTGCAACAAATCTCTCTCTCTTGCTTAGTAAGCACCGCATAATTCTATAGAATTATCTGATTACCCGGTTAGCAAAAAACGTCTTCAATCTGTCTTTGAACCATCTCTAGTTCTGCTGGAATCAGTCTTTGAAGGCGTCTAACAAATCCGTAAGACAACCTTGAAAACCATCTTTTTAATCCGCCTTAGAAGGCGGATTTAAGACGCTTCATAAGTTTAGATGAAAAGACGTCTTAAAAACCAATTGGGAAGACGGATTACAGACGGAAAGCCAGGTGTCTTCAAAAAATGAATTTAAAGACAGCTTAAAGATGCATTTAAGAGAAGATGAAAAGACGACTTTCAAACCGTCACCACAAAACGTATTTAAGATGTTCTTAAGACGGGTGAAAAAAATCTTCATAATGCCACTTCAAGTCAAATCGTAAAGACGAATATTGTTATCTGGGTACACAAATACTATTCAGAAACTTTTTGAGCAGACCCCGTATTTAATATTTTTCTGCAGAAGAGAATCAAAATCATAACTTACATCAAGCTGATGTCTTTCAGTGGTGAAGTAGATTCCCCAGAGGCCTGTGTCCTTGTAGCAGGTGTTGAAAGATTGGAAACTGTGGGCATAACCTTCTCGAGTGCAAGCACGGGCGAGGTAAGATGCATTGTTGGCTCCGCTTCCTTGAGATCGATCCCAAGCACCGACAATGGTGTTTGCAACCATTAGAGGAATGTTATCTGCGTTGTCCCAACCACAACCTTCCATGGCGATGGCAACATGGGCTAAAGGTAAAGCATCATCTCTGACTCTCAAAACTGAACCTGAGGAAAGAGATAAAGAGCATTTATTGTTTAACAGAAAATGACCAGAAAAATTGTCCACGTTGAAATTTTGTGTTTCATACTTGATGATATGAATATGAAAACTGAAAGAAATTGAGTCATTCCTTGGAGAAACCACGTATACCGAATAACGCTATTTTGAAAAAACCGCATTTTAAAGTATAGTTGCGTATGGTTTAAATTTAAGGCTGATGGTAAATATAAAAAAAAAAAGATCGCAAATTGATTCTAATATGGAAATGCAATATTTCATTGTTTGGTACTTTCAGTCTTCTTTTTGACGATCTTGACGATATGTACTGTAAAGAAATTCTTCAGGTGGTTGTCTAGCACCAGACATTTTGTTTTCTGGAAATAAATAGATAGATAGATAGATAGATAGATAGGTGGATAGAATGTCTACCGACCTAACTACTGATTTAGCTCTTATGCGAGTGTTTCACAGCGAACGATAGACCTGTGTTTCAGGGAAAGGAAGGTAAAAGGATGGGAGAGAGCTTGTTGGGCCTAGCCGTGTGCCAAACACCTTGTGCAAGGAAGGACTACCTGCAAACGGCATGGATATTGGCAACAGTTGCGGTGATTTTTATTTTTGATTACTTTGGGGTATTAGACTCCTTCCGGCTACCTATCACCAGTATGCCTCCTTTAAACTGTGCTGCAATGCTGTTATCAGTTTTCGAGAGTACTTGCGAGACCTCTGTTGCCGCTCTGTTTCTGATGGATCTTTGTCGTGAGCTTGTCCAGTCCTGCCGCAAAATGAACACCTTTTTTTGATGTGTACTCAGGGTTTTTCTTATGTAAAATTACTTTTGGCCTGTAATGCGACAATAAAAAACTATAGCGCTCTGGGGCCAGAAATCCACACAAAACGCTGAAGATTCTCTTAAACCCTCAGCTTAAAACTAGGTTACTAACCAGTAAATCGGCAATGTTTATGTTCTTCATGATGAGCATCATAATCAGGCTTGATTCCTCCAAAATGCTTTTGGGCTTCTTTGACGATTTCATTGTGATCAACACCACCGGCACCAGCAAGAACCATTCGGCCAGGAACGTAGTAAGACTTCACGTACTCAGCCAGGTCAGTACGGTTGATTTTCCTTGAAAATTAACAAAAATACGTTGTGAGTTTAAAATATATTTTGAGGTGTGATTGAACTAATCAAAGTTTTAAATATTTTTCAGATTGAACTCTATTTCTCTGCATCAGTTGGAAGAGAGCCTCTTCAGGCAGTTTCGCAAAAAAGTCATAATGCGCTGACAATGTTTTTTTAGTTCAGGAGTGCAAAATGTGTCGAATCACCGAAGTTTGCCTGCAAGCAAAGAAATTTATACTCACATTCTATTGCATTCCTTCAAAAACGATGAAAACCTTCATTTCTTACTTTTGCTTGCGAAGCCAGTTGCCCCACATTTTGGCTCCTGTTAACCCATTGCCATGCCATTTTACCGTAAAATTACCGTAAAAACTTCATGCAACCTGTAAAATTATTCATAGGTTGGTAGCGTCAGTTGCCAAGGACATTCTCATCCAATACACGTGGCGCTACCTATCAGGAATTAGCGGAAACACAGTAGAACAGTACAGCGACTGCGCCGACGAGCCCGCTCTTCAACGCTGCCGTTGCCCGGGGCGTGCTTGACGAAACGTTTCGTCAAGGCATGGCAATGGGTTAACCCATTGACAAGTTTTGGCATGAGTCCAGATTTTGAATACCGATCTGCCCATAACTCAGCAAAAAAACGACCGCTACACAACCATACTCAAGAGCTTGCAGCGTTTTCCGATAGATAGCATCACTCGCTTCACTCAACTCCCGCAGTTTTGCTGCTAAGAGCGCTGCACATGTAGAATGAGCGCATAAGCGCTGTTCCCAAGCAAGTTTTGAAAAATTAATAAACAAGTCAATGGGTTAACACAATGCAGAAAAAGTTTTGATTGAACAAAATGCACTGTCTAACCACATAGGCTTCAAAGAGTGCGCACAGATCAATGGATAACATTTTCACACGCCTAAAATAAGTTAAAATTTTCTTCCACATTTCCAAAAACTTGCCGTATGCCACACGTGTGGCTAAATCAGGCAAAATCTACAACCCTGGTTCAGTTTGATTTATATTTCATTTGCTCACTGACATTCAATGCGTTTTAAAGCTGTGATTGTGATCACCATGCTTGTTCTTTGTTTTTTGTCCCAAAAGTTCAAGGGTTTTCAATCATTAACACGTTCACTGCCACGCCGGTCTTATGGGACCGGCGGCAATATTTCCCGCCGCGCCACGCCGGTCCTATAAGACCGGCGGGCGTTCGTCAACCAGTTTGAATCGCCCGCTACACGCCGCTAGCGCTACCTATCAAGTTTTCATGGAACTAGAGCTTCTCTGTGCAATCTACAGAAGACGTTACGCCACTGCTACTGCATACACGATTTTCGGCATCCGTTTTCCAGCTCATGCATTCCGGCGGTTTTTCTGCGTATTTCGTGGCGCCACGGGAACAATTGCTCAAAACACCGTGGCAGTGAACGTGTTAATGAGAAGAAAACAAAAAAGAATAAATAGACTAACTTGATATTTTCAGTGGGTCCAAGAATAGTCCTTCCCAAGGGTGTTCCTTGAAAGGCAGTTGAGTGCAAGTGATCGAACACAACTTCTTGGAGGTTAGTTTCTACCTCTTGCATTTCTCGGAGAATTACTCCACGCTCGCGTTCGATTTCAGCTTCTCCTGCAAATATGTAAATGATAAAATGATTTAAATACATGATGGAGTAGAGCACTTACTAAGAGATTGCAAACATGATGTTATTTTACTTTGAAGTGACAGTGAATAAATTAATTCGTGACAGCATCATTGGATGGGTAGATTTTCCTTAAGTTCTTGCTTCGATTGATTTGGTAGACACCCCATAACCCTATATTTTAAAGCAGTCGAGTTTCGACAGGATTTTTTTTTTTTTTTTTTTTCAATAATTAATGATGAATTTTCAGACTGTAAACTTAAAATTTGTTGTAATTTCAGCAGTACACTAAACCTACAGATGAACTTTCGGAAGTACACGCATAAGAATCTGTTTTAAAGGAGTCTATTTGACTTTCAATAAGATATGATTTTATTGCTCATTGAGCGGCTTTTTGGATATTTTCACTCTAAAGGAACAATTAGAGGTCTGCGCTCTTAAAAAATCAAGGGACAAAAGATCAGAATTTCCAAACATTTTAAAACAAAAAACTTAAATCAAGTATAAATGAGTGGTAAGAAACCGAAACAAACCTAATTTTGAGTTCTTGACAATATCAGCTAGTATTTCAATGGCTTTTGGTACATCCTTGCTCAAACATTTGGCATAAAAGACTGTTTGCTCCCGAGACGTGTAGGCATTTAGGTGAGCACCCAAGTTTTCAACTTCCAATTCTAGGTCAGTTTGGGATCTCTTGGCTGTTCCCTGCAATAAAAGACTCAAATATTACTGTTCACAATTGCGCAAGAAATGATTGAGCTTTTCAACTACCTTTAGGTTCATTCAAATCATGTAACAGTAATGCATGTTATGAATAATTTTTCAATTTCATTAATCTAAAAACCTTAACAGGTTTCGGTTTCCTTGTTTGACAATATATATTTTACCATTAGACACTATTTGACTCGGTATTTCTATTTCTTGCTACTATATTTTCCTTGCAGGATTCCTCCTCTAGATTACATAATTTTTTTTTAAATAGAGTGTACTAGCCCTAAACAAGAGCAAGTGGTCAAATTTCTTGAATTTTAAAAACATTGATAGTGGATGAAAGACAGATTTTAGTATTTTTGGGGCTCTGACCCTCGACGACCCCCCCCCCCCCCCCATGAATTTAAGGAATGAGGTTTGATCTCAAAAATAAAGTTACTAGAAGGACACACATCTTGTTTTGCAGTGTTTGATTCAAGTTAACATTACAAAACAGCATAAAACCAACCATTTCAGCAATGCAGAGTAAAAGTGTCTCGCAAGTTGACAAACCAACTTCAGGATTAGGAATTAGGTAGGATTACCAAAGGATATTAAAAATCCTCAACATTTTTAAGAAAAATTTAGGACGTCTAAATTTCCATAACAAAGCATACCTTGAACGCCATATGCTCCAAGAAGTGAGCGACTCCATTGTTTTCCGCTGTCTCACACCGAGAACCGGCATCAATCCACAAACCTACGGTTGCTGTTGGGGATCCAGTGTTTTCGGTTGCTACACGAAGACCACCATCGATTTCTGAGACCTCGGTTGGAGGGAAGTTAAGTAAAGTTTCCCGAACTGAATGAGCGGTTGCGGACGCTTGTCTAAAGAGTGTTATCTTGACAGATCAAAATCAAACAAATAAATTAGGAACAATGCAAGAATAAAATTAATTTCATTTTTGACATCTCTTGTTCTCTTTGTACACACACAAATAATAGATAGATCTGAAATCATCAATAAATTATTAAGTGCAGTATGACATTCCCCAACTGATCCTATGAACGACCCAGGGGCACATTATTTTTTCCACGAGAAATTTTACAGCAGATCCTAGAAATTTTCCTTCTTACTTTCTTCTTCATCCCTCTTCCTCAAATTAGTTTCAGTCTTTATTCTTATTATTTGGCTCGATACAAAGCACTTCCAATTATTAGGTACGTTGCACCTAGGGGCGTAACTTATAATTTCGCAATGTTGCATTTCGTCCATTTAAACCCATGCAAAATATTGGTTAGAGGGAGCACTATGCACCTTCAACAGTTCAACCTTTTAAATGTGTTAATATGGACAAAACTCAGCGTTGCCAGACTGCACACGACACCACGGGTCACATCTGTCGTTTGTCGCTTACCAGCACTTTGTAGCAGTCATCTCTTGAACTTGTCAACATTGGATTAAGTAGATCATTTTTGCCTTCGTTTGAATTTTTTTTTATTCGATTTACTGATTAGAAAGAAGTAAACTCGGAGTCTATTACTAACTACTACCTTCTTAGGCTAAGTTTTTGCACCCACGAGATACAATGGAACACTTTGGAACATGTTACTGGTGGTTGAGTGTAGTTCATCAAGTTTTCCGATGTAAAAAGAACAGGCTTCATCCAAATTCTCGCTTTCCGTCTTTGTTTACCTTTTCGAACTGCACTATTCACTTGCATTCTATGTCATCTATAGAAAGAAGCTCTTTTCCTTCTTTCCCAAAATCAAAGTTGTGCAGCAAAGATCAGGGAACTCAAAATTCAACGGGTTTAAGGTTACATTTCATGGGAACATAAGTGACTGCAAGCTTCTTTTTTTTTTTTTTTTAATTACTTTGGATAGCAGCAGTTAATCCCACATCGCCCAGCTAAACTATACCATAAAACAATAACAAACAGTCCTCCCTATTCTAACCCAAGTGAGAAATAGGAAAAGGTTTTTAGACCAACTTGTCAGAGTGATTAGAGCGTTCCGATTCTTGCGAATGGAACAGTCAAACCCCAATGGTGAGCCACAGTAAAAACAGGAGTGTTCTGTTGCGGATCATTGTGTTCCAAATAAAAAAAAATAACCTTTAGTTGCACGGCTTAAAATTTGTAGGTTAAAGTTCAGGCAGAGAATTGTGTGACTTGTTATGATGCAACTTCCATTCAGATACTTGATAACTTTTTCAGAGTATCAGCGTAAACCTACTTCTGATAAAGCAACATCAATTAGTGGGTTCATAAAGTTCATAAATTTCAAAATGGTATTGATCCATGAGAGAAGTTGCTGGTGACCTGATCAGGAGCCTGACATTTGCTGTCCTCCTAAGGGCTACGAGTTGATAATTAAGCCCATAGTTCTAACAGGGGAGCTAGAATGATGGATTATCACAGTAGCGACGAACATTGGGCGAAATTCTTCATTGGAAAATAGAATAAATAAAGATAGATAGAATTTGCCCTTGATAAAAAAGTCAAATATGAAAGATAGGGTAGGAACAAGGGCGAAGGTGATGAAACCTGAAACAATCATATTGAGCTTACCTGATTGAACTTATTCTTTTGAGAGAGTAAGCGAGCGGGGCTCACTCTTAAAAGTTTTGCGGCCATAATTTAAGCACAATTTTCGTCCTTTCCAGATAATCGTTCACAAAATTTCGGCAGCCACACTTCACTCTAAAGGCGCCCAAGGACTAGAAAATGGAAGTACGCAAAAAAGTCATCTGTAATCTTTGCAGAGCACAGGTTTGCCAAATTGGAAATTTTCAGTCATCGAAACATTTAAAATGTATCTAGAAAGGTTTTCTTTTTGAGTAATTAATTAGAACTGTGAGTTTTGAGAGAGAAAAAAAATAGCAGTATCTGAGAAATGGAAACAAACTTGGATCAATCGGTAATTTAGAAAAGATCGAAGAAAACTTGTCAATCTGGCAACGCCAAAGATCATTACGTAAAAGGTTATGTTTTTGTTTACATGTGCTTGCTGAAATTGCTGAAATATTTTGAAAAAAAAAGTGCCCCCTCTGATTTTGAACCCCATTAGATGTATTATTTTACGTTTAAACCTTTGTTTTTCTGTTGAATGATTGATCAAGAATTATTGCTCATCACTGAAGTAGTTCACTTCTTAATTTCTAATCGTAAAAAGTATGAGAATCACAGCGAGGGTACAGTTGATGTGGAACCCTTCATTGTGAACTTGCCTTGGTAAGGAATTTTCCTTCTCAAATTGTTGAAAATTCATCTTTACGGCATTCATTTTAATCAAGATGAGCTCAAGCAGTGATGACAGCAGTGAAGATGAAAATGCTGAACGACTTAGAGAGGCTCTTGATGGACGATTCATTAATGACTCTATGTACTCCGCTGCAGGGAAATCTAGCATCAAGAAGGAAGGTAAAAGTTACTTTGGTTTATTAGTACTTTCTAGACGGGTTGCTTGCCAGGGGTCCAAATCCTCTCCAAAATAGGACTCCAGGAGGCGTAGATCCTGTCCTGCCATGATCCGGCCAATGTCAAAGTAGGTAAAAACTGTTTGCAAATCCAGTTGCCTGGTGTGGGGGTGAGACTTGTGACTAAGCAGTTTTCCCTTGGACCCCAACTTCATTGGCCAGGTGTTCCTGGAGCGTTGCTTGGTGGGACTCTCAACGGACCCACCCCGCCAGATATTCCGGATTGACCGAATACTTACTATTGAAATGGAAGATAAAGTTGTAGAAAACATTTGATAAGCTATATCTTTATCAGGCTTTGAATCCAAATTTAGCGAGGGTTGAAAATCTGAACTGGATTTCTATTAATAGTGTGCCTTAACCTGCAGGATTTAAAAGGATGAAGTGAGGGTCAGAAGGTCTACTCCACTGTAAAAGAGGACAAAGAGCGTCTAATATGGGGACGAACAAGAACATTGTTGCATCCTATTCTGAAAAAAAAAGTATGGGCCTGAGACCCGGACGTTAGGGGCAAATATGGAACACCGGCGAAATGCGGGTGTGACACCCGTTACTACCGGGCATGACGCGCGGGAATTCCGGGTGTCACCCCCGCATTTTGCCAGTGACACTGCCGGTGTTCCATATTTGCCCGTAATTTTCAGTACTTTTTTTTCAGGGTAAAGTCCTGACTCATGTTCGAAGCGTCTGAATAACTTTTGTTTTTGACATTTTTCACACGAGTAACATGATGACTTTCCACTATTCCTTTGCCAAGAGTAAATAGAAATGATCTATACTTATTTCCAAAATGGTTAAAATAGCATGTTAATAGTTAATGCGTCTTAGTGATGGATAAATAGTCACATGTAACAAAATTGACCATTTATGTAGCAACTTTGAAAGTTTGGTGTTAAAATGGCTCTGCTTTTTACAGATAAAGGTGAGTCTAAACAATTACCCTCAAAGCGACCTGTTGCTGAAGAATCTGTTTCTCACCATTTGAAAGTCACCCCTGAGTTCCAGTCTTTCGTGGCCAAGAAATTATCAAAGTTTCTCGATGAGTAAGTCTTTGAATTTTCTTTTAACAAGACTCAGTTGAAAATCTAAAAAAATGACCTTTCTACGTTTCAATTTAATGCATATCAGAAAGAAAACTGATCATGATTATTTAGCTCTGCCATTTAGCTGTAAATTCATAGCTGGCACTGTAATATGTTAAGAACCAAACCTGACGAGTGGTGTCGGTACAAAGGACAATTCAACCATCGTCTTTTACTAACCCTATTTTTGAAAGTTAATCCATTTTTAAAATTGAACTGAACAGATTAGTGCTCAACGTTTTTTCCTTTTCAAGTATTCACACAACCAAGTAAAGATAGCTTCCAAGTTTTTAGGCTTCTTGCAGGCTTTTCCTTCCCATTATCAATTATACTTAGCAGTTTTTTTTACTAAAATCACCATTTCGAGCTGCTGAGTTTCTAGGCAAATGCAGATTTTTCCACTCCTGCTTCACTCTAAATTAACTTGCTGAAGCTCTTTTTAAAATATCAACAATTTGTAAAAATTTGCAAACAATTGCAAGAGAAGGACTAATTTACTGACCAACAATGAAGAGAGGGAGACTTGAGCGTTAATCAACCATAATCAGAAAAAGGCTCAATTACTCATCAACCATAATCAAAGGAAGACTAAGTTATTGATCAAACATAAACAGAGGACTAAATGATCGATCAACTACCCAGTTATGAAGAAATATTTTAAACATATTTTCTTAAAAATGTTTTTAAAAAGTTAACTTTTATCAATTTTTTTTAAAAGTTGGCTTTTTATCAAAGTTTCTTAAAAAGTTTTCAAAAAATTTTGTTCCAATTTTTTAAAAATATTTTCACAATACTTTGACAACTTGTTATGGCATGAACAATTTTTTTATAATTTTTAAAATATTTCCAAAACATTTTATCTTCATCTTAATATCTTCATTACACACGGGAGTTTTTGAAACCTTTTTGTTAGTCTACATAATATTTCAATTGCAATATCTGTTTGTTTCAGACAGATAAAAGAAGTTAAAAAGGATGTGAATCACTTGCAAAGTGAAAAGGAAAATTCATCAGGTATCTATCTTTTACGGAGCTCCGAATCTTATCTAAGCAGCGAAGAATCAGCTGAATACGTTAATTCACAGCAAAAATACAGGAGGCGTAAACACAAACCTCAAACGCAAGAAAATCTAGCAGAGGTTGTCGTCTCTCCAGAATGGGTCTTAAAGCAAGAAGGAACAAAAGGATGGGAGAAAAATGTAAGAAAGAGTCCTCTATTTTGTTACAAGAAAGATGAAAGAGGAACGCTACAGCTGATTAGCGAGTCTTCCTAAACTGTGCCATCACTGAACTTTCAAGGTTTGAGCCAGGCAGCAAGCCTGCAGAGTAGGTTTGATCTTGAATGCCTGCAATAAAGGTGGAAAATTTTCTGAAGCTGCCGCTATCTGTAGCAGTTTTTAAACATTTTTTTTTAAAAGTTCTTTTTACTTTTTAGCGTGGTGTAGAGATAATTTTTTTTCTAAAAAAAGTCATTACTTTTGAGAAAAAATGGTGTAGCAAAAGTTAGTCAGGGTGACCAAGTCCCATCTTGAATGTGATAAATTTGATTCGCTAAAGCACTCTCCAAGCCCTTTTGTGATTTTAATCTTAACTGTATAATATAAATGTGTAAAATTTTCCAGACATTCATTTTGTAAATAAATTTTCTTTATGAAATTGTAAAAGCCTCGGCGAATTTGATATAAAATGCTGAATGAAAGAGGAGCACTCACAGGTTATCAAATCTGTAGAGACATTTCTTTGCCAATCAGCATTTTCCTTTGAGCATTTATGATTGCTCAATCAATCGAACTTTGTTACTTATTGCTGTCAAAGTGTTTCTCTTTTATTCTAGTTGTTTACTGATTGACTTTACCACAAATTAATAACTTCAGTCAACCTCCAGAGACTGATTAAATAGGCTTTTACAATTTTCTTTGTTCTTTTCTAACCTTCCAAGCTGAAACAGAACAAAGAGGAATACTAACAAGAGGATGGTGGACGGACCTGAGTTTTGCGACCAAATTTTTAGGATCGATATTTCATGAGAGTCTATTGTTGACGCGTTTCACCAATTTTGTGAATGGGCCCTAGGAACATAGTAAAAAAGGGGCCGCGCGAGTAATCTTAAGTAGTTTCCACTGACTGGTTCCTTCCAACACGTCTGGTGTGGCCGAGTGGCCAAGAGAGCCATCCGAGAATTTTTCAGTATTGATTTCTAGTCCCGCCAGGGCTTCTTTCTTTTATGCAGTGTACTTTTGCATATTTTCATTGTTTCTTCAACAAACTGATAATTTTTCTGTTTGTACGGCTTCATTAATGATTCTGAAATCAGTAAATGTGCAGAATTAACTTTTAAACAAAAAAAAATTTGCGTGGGAGTCTTCCGTCTATAGATACAGCAATTGAAGGTGGGGGAAATGACAGAAAATATGATTTTTTTGTGACTTTTTATGGGAGAAAAAAAAAACCAGATTTTTTATGAGAAAAAAAAAAACAGATTTTGATACCTGTTGATGCAAGATCTCCAAGCAAAGTTTTTCTTGTTAAAATGCTTAGTTTCTGCACATTTACTGTTTTCAGGATCATTAATGAAGCCGCACAAACAGAAAAATAATCAGTTTTTTGAAGAAAACATAAATATCTGCAAAAAAGAAAGAAGCTGTGGCAGGACTCATGTACCGCAAAATTCTCGGGCGGCGCTCTTATCCACTCAACCACGCCATGTTTGTTGGAAGATTCCGGTCTGTGAACACTACTTAAGGGAACACGCGGAGTCCCTTTTTTTTCTTCATTCCTAGGGCCCATTCACAAAATTGGTGAAACACATCAACATCAGAATCTTATGAACTAACAATCCTAAAAATTTGGTCGCAAATCTTGGGTCTGCCTTCATACCATCCCCTTGTAGGTACTAGCAAACAAAAGAGTTTTGGCAGTCAATGATTCAACGTATGTGGCCAACCCTCATGTAAGCAAAGCAATCGTCAGGGCGCCGTGCGCATTTTCGACTTTCAAAATCTTTGCGCTTGCTAGTGCATCTCACCATATTCAAATTAAAAAAAAAAAAAAAAAACAAAAAGAAACAAAATCATGTCTTATCTATCTAAGGCTATTCAGGTGAAAAGAAAAGAAGTGTATATTCTATTTCAACTCTCACCATTTACTGGATCAAGCTTGATTAACATTATTGCTGATAGACTGCACTGGTAGCAAGTGTATTCTTGATTGTTCCATTTTACCTGATTTAATAAAAGCTGAAGGATGAGAGCAAACAAAAGAATTTGAGCAGTATGATTAAATGAAACCATTTACACAGCACCAAATAGCTGAAGACATTTTTCATAAAGCTCGTTTTAGAAGTGTAAGCGCACCTAGACCATGATCTTTGGCAAATTTTTAATTTTCATTCCTTCCAATCAAAACAAAACATGCCTCTGACTTTAAATTTTTGATTTTATAGCGTTCTTCCTTGAAAATTCAAGGCTCAAAGTCATTTTTATCAATTGTCATTTCGTAACATGAGAAAGAATGTTGAAAAATTCCAAAGATTATCCATCTAGGTGCGCCTACACCTTGAAACAACCTCTAACAGTGCGTAATTCTCCGGCACGCCTAAAAAATAAAAGGAAGTTGTGACTGCAATTAAGACATTCCAAAGCCTCTATGTGAAATAAAAATAACAATTTTATTTACACAACGACAATAATGATAGTAATAATAGATGGGTATATTAATACTAAAATAACATAAAGTGGTAAATCTCATTTAGAAAAGGTACTCAATATTACAAAAAAAAAAAAAAAAAAAAAAAAAAAAAAAAAAAAAAAAAGAACAAACAAAAAATAATGACTAATTAGGGAAAAAGGTAAGAAAAACTCAATAATACTTTTTTGGTTTTCTATCAAATGGAGAGTCTAGGAAGAATTTACGTTAAAAAAATGAACTGAGAAGCAAGTGAAAAAAGAGGATATTAAACAAAAATTTAAAACAAGGGAATTCAAGGAGAAATATCCAATAGGTATGAAAAGACTAAAATTGATGCCTCAGCACAAACACGCAAAATTCAAAGAAGAGTTTTAGCGCTTTTAGAGGTGCCAGTACAATTACAAATTAGAGTGCCAGATAGAAAGAACCGGTGAATTTTAGTGGGGCACCCAGAAATTTTTGAGTGGGGCTCCAAGGTCCAATTTTTGTAAAAGTTCCCTACAAAAAGCGAAAAATTACCTTCTTTAATGGACCCCCTCAGCTATGCCACTGTTGAGTTGGCAAAACATAATTACAAGAAATTAACAACTGAACTGGGGAAGCGGAGGATATCAAAACTAGGGGAAAATGTTAAGAACATTATTTCTCTTTTGTTACTTCTAACTAAGGCAAAAAACAAATTTGTCTCTTAAAAAAATAGAATTAAAACAATTCAAGTCAAACAATAATGTACAATGCATGCAACAAATTATGGTGCATTTTGAATTATAGATGACAGAGGTAAAGTAAGGTTGCCGTTACCTGAGCTTCAAAAGAAATAGGTGATCATTTTCCAAGTAGACTGACAGCAACACTACAAGATTCATACAAAACATCTTTATAAATTATTTAACACGTTCACTGCTAGACAAAACGACTCTCACAGCACCGCCGGGGCCTCCGACCTACGCATATGCTAATACACCTGAGCTGGGGCATGGTGTCCTGAGAAGATGGACTATAACAATTTTTGGCTTAGACTTTTTTTAACCAATTTTTTTAATTACTATGAAAGTTATTGCTTCCCCACATTTTTCAAATATATGCACAGACGGCACTGAATGAAAGCATTGAAAAAGCTTTGCAGTGACCGTGTTAATCAGATGATGCTTTGATTTGATCAGATGAAAACACTACATTACAAACTAGAGTTTGCAATGCTCTACAGTAAAAGGCCCTACCCAGTAAAAATTACAAAGAATCTAAAAGAAATATATGTATATATATACACTTTGAACTTAAAACATTAAAAATCACAGAAATGCAAATTCTTGAGAGGTACAGTTAGCCAGTAGCAGTGGCGTAGCCAGAAATTTGTCGAGAAAGGGATCCAGGGTCTGAAAGTAGTAAAGGGGGGGGGGCAAGGACCAAAGTTTCAATGTAAGGGGGGGAGGGGTTCCCCTAGACCTTCTTATAGGCTACGCCACTGGCTCAATGCTGATGTTCAGTGGCCAACGCTTACAAAATTTCTTGTCCTATTAGAGCAGGATTGAAATTCATTCATTCGATTCCAAGATCAGCAGGATCAATAACCACAGAAGTGCCGGAATCAATGACCTGATTTTGACCATCCACACCTTCATCTTCCTCTGTGTCTGCCTGAGCATCTTCTGCAGATATTTCTGTGATTTCTTCTTCAACAACAACATTCTGAGAAAGAAAAAAAAAGGAAAATAAGAGACAAACACTAATTTAGAAAATAATGCAATTTAAAAGCATATAGCATAAGCATAGCATAAAAGCAGATCTCCGATCGCATGATCGGTGTGGCAAAATATGAAATTTTGTGGCAAATTGTGGCAAAAATTAAAAGTTTCGTGGCAACCTTTTAGTAAAAAGTGTGGCAAAACAGAGTTCGTGCGGCAAACAAATTTTGGGATTACAGAAGAATACAGAGGTTGTGGAAGATTCTGCAGGCCTGCTAAAATTTATTCTCTAAGAATTTTCCCAATAGGCTGTTTTAGTAGAGCAATATATCGCATTGATTGCCGTACAAAAGACCTCTGGTTCCAAACAAATTCTGATTCAATGTATTTTCCGCGTAAGAGCTATTTTGAACGGAAATTTAGGCTATTAAATCAAACAATTAATGCAACCATTTTGCGATTATGAACTCGACGTCCTCAAAAATGTCCTCAAATGTCAAATGTAACTATGCCAGGTTTCACAGCTGGAACTGCCGAAATCAACAAGATATTGCAGATTAAACGATGCATTTGGAGGTTAGAATTGCCGGAGATTCCCGAAATTCTAGCCCATTCCTCAACAGCAACAATAACGTTCGGGTAATTCCAACCTCTAGTAGACATCCTGGATCAAAAATAAATTCACGAATGCAGGAATTTCACCTTGTCAATTCGACAACAACCCATACAAATACTTAAAAAAGTTGAAGGCGTGACACACCTATTCTTTCATCAAATCTACATTTGCTTGCAAGCAGTTGACTTTGGTTGCCTCAGCTATAAATACAAGCTAATCAATTGCTAGGAATCTGTTATAAAAACATGAATGCAAGAGAGACAGTACCTGCAAATCCATGGCCTCATTTGATGGAGTTAGAATAATTAAAGAATGCTCGTTTATTTCACTCCCATCACCAACATTTAGATAAGTCATGGGTACAACCTGAAAAATAGTTTATTATGTGGATATTAGTGTACAGGTTGAAAGTAAAAGAAATTTAAGGATCACATGAACTCATAATGTTCTCACAAAGAGCAAGAACAGCCTGAGTGAGAAAAGGGCGATTGGAGAAAGCAAGCTCCAAACATTTCAAATGCTGCTACCGCAAATGTATCAGCTATTACAAAAAATTTCAGAACTCCCTGCATGTTCAGTTTTACTCCATGAAATTTTTAGAGTATACTGATTGACCTGCCTGCATTCAAAGAAGTTGATCCAAGCAAAAAGTGCTTGAGTGGGCTGAGGTCATTTTTGCACGTAGTTCCTCAATTCATGAGTGGATACAGGAATTTGTATTTTTCTATCTCCGGCCATTTGAACACAAATGGTAGATATGGATAGCATAGGGGGTCATTACGTGATTTTAGCCCCTATCTCTGTCTGTTTCTAACACACATATTCAAATGGGAAAAAAGAGAGAGAGAGAGAGAGAGAGAGAGAGAGAGAGAGGGAGGGAGGCAAATTTCTGTATCCGCCCATGCCTCAACTGTTCTTGATCTCTGAAGAAAATAGTCTGTTGCAAATTTTTTATGCCCAAGTTTTTAACCTCATGATCTTGGATTCAGAAAAGTAGTAGTAGTAGTAAAGTCCAGCCGCCCAAACACGTGGCTCGTTATGCTGATATTTCACAGCGAAAATAAAAAATAAAAAAATTGAAATCCTCTCCCTTTGTTTCACTGGAAAAGATTTAACAAAAAGGGCCCACGACCCATTGCTACGAGGGTCATTTCAGGTAAAACGGAGCATCCGTTACATTTCAAAACCGTGATTTTGACTTTAAAACTAAAAGTTATCTGCTGTACTGCAACAAAGCTATCAATCAAGTAATGACCTCCGAACTTGGTTATCGTTAAAAAGATACAAAACAATAATAAGTTTTAAAGTCAAAATTACAGTTTTAAAGTCAAAATTACAGTTTTAAAATGTAATGTATACTACATTTTACCCGGAATGACCAGGGAGTGCTCCCAACAATAGCTCAGCTCAGCAGAAAGTTTTTCCTTCCAGGATCTTTGCTTTTTATGCATAAAAAAAATAAGACTTACCTCACTGAAATGAAATTCTTCTCCGTCACCTTCTTCTGAAATTCCAACAACATTTGGATCATTAGAATTTTCTTCATCAAGGTATTCAGTTTTAACTGTGACTGGCTTGACTCGGCCTCTTTGTTTTTCTTGTTTGAAGTCTCCCAATGATTTTTGTAGTCGCCTCCAGATCGTCGTTTTGGGAACCTTGATCGAGAGAAAAATGAACACTTTAAAATTCTTCCTTGAGATAAGGTTTCTTTTAACAAGTAGGTAAATTGAGGCAGAAAATAAGAAATCTCATTTGTTCAAAGGACTTAGGAGGATTTAACTCATTCAAGACTTTAACATATCACTTTTTAACTTTGCAACACAGCAAATTTGAGTCACATGAGAGTTTTCAACAATGAAGACAGAACGTTAGATAATGGGGCTCTTGCAAACTTTTGCTGTGAGCAAACGAATAGTCAAATCTGATGTGAAAACCAGCGAAAATCACAAAAATCAACTAAAGAAGCCTAAAATTCAGTCATAAACTCACATATTCTGCTATAATGGCAAGTTTGTCAAGGCGGTTCAACGCAGGTATCATGGGAGATTCCTGTCTATTGTGTCACTTTCTCTACGGAAACGTAGAGATATGTCTCAATTTAGATAGGAATCTCTCATGATAGCAGCGTCTCTCTGCCATTGGGCCTGATTCTGAGGGTGAATTTTGTGATTTTTTAGTGCGATCATCCTCATTTTTACAGGTTTTTATGCAATAATCAACTCTTCAATCCCCTGTGGCAAAAGTTTGCAAGAACCTCAGTTGAAAAGAGCACCAAAAATGTGAAAAGATTTATCATACCTGGAACGTTTGGGATGCTAGGGCCTGAGACATTTTTCCACCAATGCACGCAGCTACGGCTTGATCCAACCTGATCTGCTGTAACATGTCTGCTGTTCTTTTTGTATTAATTGATGATTTTGGTAGCTTGCCTTCTCTGACTAGTCTTTGTTTCTCTCTAAATAAAGTTGATGTCGGTATCTGTAACAAAATGAGTACAGAAACTTTTAAAATAGTCAAAGCAAAATTGAAAAAATTGCTGCCTCTAAAAAAGGTTGATGTCCGTATCCTCAACTAAATTGAGTAAAGAGACATGTAAAATAGTCGGAGGAAAATTGAAAAAATTGTTGTAACAGAAAATTTTTGTTGTGATTCAGAGACATTTTATGATCACTAAATTTCTTTAATCAAGACTCATCAATTTTGAAGTTTTTTAAAGCCTTGACAGCTCAATTGAACTGATGAGAAGAGACCTCAAGAAATTACGGCCGCAAAATTCGCACATTTTTCAAAACCCACGCTATTCGATAATTCAATTTTTGTTAGGGTACTCTTTGGTCCATCGTTAATTGGGACTTTACTGGTATTGAGCATGTTCCCTTTTTGAAAACGAGCTAGAAAACATACTGTAACTTTTAACTAAAGTAAGCCTTCCATTCAAGTGGGAAGGGGCGTAGTCGAGGGGGGGGGTAAGTTTCTGTAAATAGAAACTGCGTAGAAGGCAGTCACATGATCTGCAGAGTAAAATTAACAAACATGGTTATAGTTACAGTCGATGAGGAATGAGTGTGGACAATTCTTGTGTCACAAAGGCTCATTGAAAGAAAAATTTCCTTATGTGTTGGGATTTTGCCGAAAGTCACAGCATTCAATTTTCTATATCTATTGGATCTCTCAAAATGAAACCTTTTTTCTTGTATCTGTGGAGCCAATGAGACCTCAAATGATGCCTACATCTGTTCTTCATCTATTTTGAATTAAAGGTGACAAGTACCTTAAACTGGTTGGACACTCTTGTAATGTTATGACCATTCAATAAAGCATCACAGGCAGCTTCTAGAACTTGAGGCGTATATTTCCGCATTCGTCGTCTAATTGAGTGTCGACCGAATTCTCTTTGGACTTTCCGCCACAGAACAGTTTTTGGAATATTAAATGTTTCCGATGCTCTTTTAAGACTAGATCCATCTGTAGAATTGGATAGAAAAGACAAGTTAACAAAAACAAATGTTGCGCAAGATACATCATTGGATTATTACTCTCTGTGATACTTGGTTGAATAAACGAAATATGATCAGTAATTGTTTCTAAATTAATTTCTTTGGATATGGTGTTTAGTTACATTAACCTCTCAGCCAACTTACTATTGACTGCATGAAAAGGCAACTGGAGAATATTGAGCCTCACTGCTACACTGGGGAAAATTTCTGTTTGCTTAAAGTTTTAGTCAATCCTACAATTTTTCCATTCAAGGATAAGTCTTATTAGCTGGTTCAAGGTTTAGCAATGGGAGAAGTGTTTTCAAGGTCTTTGCCAATAATAATGTGGAGGAACAAAAACTCAACATCCACAACTTGACACTATGATCTTAACTTATTTTTATTAAAGATATGGGACCCCCATATCACCTATTTGAGATCATTGCAACGGTTGAGGGGACTTCATTCACTTCTGTAACTGAGAATGGGTCAGTGATGATCTTAAATATTTCCCGTTTTCATGATTAATTTTTAGCCGTGTTTTTTATTGTTTCTATTTTGCATATTTATCCATTTATATCAGGATATTTTTCTTGATTGAGCCTTGGCTTTTCTTTAAGAGCACTTTAGAATCAAAATGTCACAAGCAAGTTTGGTTTTGATTTAAAGGAATGGAAATTGAAAATTATACAAAAAAAAAAAAAAAAAAAAAAAAAAAAAAAATTATTTCTTAAGATTATCGGTGAGCACCGCCTACATTTCTGAAACATCTAACATAATACAGCAAGCTTCAGAAGTGTTGGCCGCTAACAGCTCTTTGTTGACAAGTGCGGACGAATGTGTTTCCGTGCGCTACGCTGACCAAAGTTTGGGAGTGCACTTCCCGCCAGCGCCCTGCCTGCGCAATGGACACTGAACCGGCCTACTGTGCATGTAAACAAAGAGCTGTCAGCGGCCAACACTATCAAACCAAGCACTAACTTGGATACAAGAAAATTAAAAGGATGGTTTCATGCGTTTGTGAGGAACGCACTTTTTTCAATTTTCAGCGTGCAACACTGAGAGACGCGAGTAGTTTCAAAATCTAAATCTGTTCCATTGGCATTATTAAGAAACATGACAGTTGATGATCCGTGAGTGGATGGAAATCCTTACCTGCAACTGCCTGAACAGCGGCCTGAACATGTTCTTGGGAATATTCTCTTCGCTCGAACATGGGTGCAATTCCCATTCCTCTGGCTCTTGAATACAGAGTGGAGCGCGGAATCGCATACCGACTACACACGTCAGCTAATGATTTTCCATCTGTGAGTTCAGTTAAGGCTTCTGCTAAGGTTGAATCACTGTAATCACGTTTAGTTTCTCCCTTTCTACCCTTCCTGATGGCATTTGAGTCTGTGTTGATGACTATTTGAAGGTTTGAATCATTTTCCTGATTGGGGAAAAGAGAGGAAAAATTTTAGCAAAGATCTTTTTTGATAGAAAATGGATACTTTGAGCTATTGTCAGTTGGCTGGATTTATCAAGTAACATAAACAACAAACGCATTTTTTTCTACTCAACAAAAGTGCTATCGGGGAATTGATGCATCTCGGACGACTCCCAGATTTTTCAAAGGTAGGTTGATCCCTGCGCAAAATCCGGGTAAAGACAAGATCCAAAAGGGATAATTCAGTGCTTTCTTATCCAGGGGCGCCGGGAGAATACTGGGGACCCGTGGCAAATTTATGAACATTTTTGCCTCTGATTAATTTGTAACACATCGTGTCATCAATTACCACCCCCATTCGCCCAACTTGCAGCATTGAAAAAAATCCAAAAACACGTATTGGAGACTTGAAGTTGAACTAAACTGAAGACTTTTGTAAATTTCTGAATGTAAGACCATGCAAATCAAAAATAATGTGAAATTAAAAGTTAAAGAGAATCATAAGACTTACTAGGGGGTTAGTAAGCTGCTCATTAACATCTGTGTATATTTCCACAACTTCCATTTGCGAACTACCATCCTGGTTAGAATCTTTTTCATGATCATTCAGAAATATCATATTTGGATCGTCTTGTCCTGAATCGGCATTATTTTCATTGGTGTTATCAACATTTTCTTTCTCTGCTTCCAAATCTGGTAGATGCTTGCTAACCTGTTGGAAAAATGAGACAATTTATTTCCTTATGCATAAACCTCTTACTTTCTAACATATCTTGATTTACAATACGAATAAAGAGTGACTAAATTCAGCTTTGGAGATCCAGGATCCAGATTGTAACCCCCCCCCCCCCCCACAAAGGCAAAGGCTTAGAGAAGGGGGGTGGGGTCCATCTAACATCAATCTACAACAGCGGTAGTTTACTAAACTCTTCAAAAATAGTCTGCAAACTCAATGCAAAAACCAATTTTTTCAATAGACTTAAATGGATAGAAGAAACGTTTTACAAAAGTTCATGATTGTAAACAACAGATAACAGTAAAATTGGAATTTCCACACATGGCCCACTACACCCCAGAAATTTTTCTAGCAACGCCAATATTTCTGATGAGACTTCAGCAGATTAACCTGCTTACTTGCATCATAGTTCAGGTATCTTCGTCCCAACTAGAAAGCAGGGATTTGGAGCTGGTGCCACAGTTAAAATTGGAAGAGGCTGATCCAGCTCCCAGGAGGAATGGGCTATCCACAAAGAAATCTCATAAATTCTGGGTTGATAAACATATTTTAGTCACGTTTAAAAATGTCCAGTTTTTTAATTTTGGTCAACTAGGAAAGGGGAGAGGGGGGGGGGGGGGTTTACAGTCAAAACTTCAGAGTCCCATAACTTTCGCCCAAAGTAATATTTTGACTTGTACTCTAAGCCATTAGATTCTTCTTTAAAAGTGCTTCCAATGGATGTGTGTGAAAGTCCAATTAAAAAAATTTGAAACCATTTTTTTTCAATTTTACTTTTTTAATTTAAATGGTTTTATGCATAAAAAAATAGGCGCAACGCGCGGAAGAGAATAATAAACTATGGATATGAAAGTCAAAGTTATCTTTTTTTGAATGGAACAAACCACAATGTAGGGAAATGGTTTGATCAAAAGTTATAAGCGCTTAAAGTTGCACAACTCAGAAATCACGGTGCGGTCAGAGCACATTTTCAATAGGGCGTACCAATCTATCGGTACGAAAGAGTGGCACGGTAATCATTGAAAGCAATTTCCGTTCACACAAAAACATCTTGAATCAGTTCTTGAATGGCGATTTTCAAGTCCGGGAGCAATATGTATCCTTCCAGCCAGGAGAAGAGCAAATTTTGATTTCCACCATCGTTTCAGCACCAAATCCGTGCTAGAAAGTTATACTGTTGATTTTCCAGTATATCATTGTATCGCTAAGCAATTTAAATAAGATTGTGGGCTATTTTAAAACTATCATAATCCCGTATATCATTGTATTGCTAAGCAATTTAAATAAGATTGTGGGCTATTTTAAAACTATCAAAATTTAAAACCATACAGAAAAAATTAAAAGAAGTAAATGCCTTGATGGTTGAACCTACCTCCATTAAACCTGAGATCTGTAAATTATTTGCTGCTTTCAAGAGACTGGAGCAGCGATTAGAGGCAACATGAAGTTCCCCGCGATAGACGAAATCTAGAATTGATCGCATATCCGCTGAACTGATATCATGCAGCAATAGAATTGGGTTTGGACCCGCATCAGAGAGAATATTCTGAAATGTAAAATGATAAATTGTAAAGTGTTTCATTTATACTGTGCAAATATTAGAATTTTTAAAAATAATGATGAGTGCAGTTGGATAGACTAAGATGCAGAAGGGAACCAATTTTTTTGTTTGTGCATGACACTAATTACCAAGTTTCTAATTAATGTAGCTGACAAATCATAGGTTACATAGAGGTTATTTCACAAAAGATGGTAGATGATCGATTGCTCGGTTTCCTATGCCGTGGATACCTTCGTTTCTCAGCACATAGCAGTTGGTGCGCAGATACGCAAACTCTCCCTCTGCGCATTAAACAAGCCGATCTGTCATCTGCCAACTCTCCTGAAATGACCTCTACGAGGCTAATTTTTTCATGCATGAAACACAATGGAACTTAACGGAAACCGGTTACTCTTCGTTAAGTGTGGTTGGTCTTGCGTTCCTGTTAAAAAGAAAAAAACCAGCCACATCCAAATTCTCACATTCCGTCTTTGTAAACCATTTAGAACTGTGCTAGTCATTTATTTTTTGAGATACTCTTTCAATTTGCTTTCTGAAAGAAAACTAGTGCCGGAAACAAGTCAACCCACCAAAGAATTCAGGATTTCAGCGGTATTGACAGATCTAAGGTCCCATCTTCGTGAAACACTTCGTAACAGAATCAGTGGACCAGCTCATCAGAGTGGTTGGAATGTTCTGTTACTTGTCACGTTTCAATGGCGTACTCGAATCGCAATGGCCAACCAAAGTAAAAAAACAGGAGTGTTCTGATTTAAAAAATTAACCTCATATTGAATCACCTGAAAATATGTAGAAGAACTACTTTTCTAGGGTTCGGTACATGGAGACGCAATATAACTTCACAATTAAGTACGGACAATATACTTAATGCTTTGGGAAGCTATATTATATTCAAAACTACTTATGCATCGCTGCGTGTAGAGTTGTGGAAAGTGTAGATTTTAAAATTATGCAATAATAACGTTAGATTGAAGAAAGTTGTTGATAAGTGCCAGCCAAGATGACAAGTTACTTAGATGACAGCAGCGTTGTCAGTCGTACGCCGCGCTATCTACAGTACCAATCCCACTGCTTGGAAAGGAAAATACCTACAGCTCGCGTTCAGATTCAAAAATACATCAGTGCACAAGACACGAGAGATCAGCAAGAACAAAACCGATGGTAGGGGGTCTTTCTTCGGTCAAGTGGGGAAGCCGTGCCACTTTAGGACCACTGACAGCGGGTAAGATCTGTTGACAGACCTTCAACACTGAGTCCTCTGACATCCTAAAGAGAAATGCTGCGATAAATGTATAGATTTTCGAGATTCTGATAGAACCTGAAAATTATCACATGTATTTGTTGTGATAGAACTTTGACTGATGAGTCTAACCTGGAAATAAGGGCTGCAAGCCGAAAGAATGACTCGATGAGCCTGAATTTTGACGCCATCCGCACAGACCGTGACATCCACTAACGTTTCGGTTTGATAAAGTTGTAAAAATATATTCGAAATATGAGATTGGTAATTGTTCCACTTCATAAAATAATGTTGACTAGCCGCCATGGTTTCAAAAATGATAATGATTAACCGCACTAAAAATTTTCAGAATTCCAAATGACGAAACAAATGAAATCGGATCGGAATACAGAATTCAAGGACACCGTTTTCCTCTACTGGCAAGAATCAAGATGGCGACGAGAGATGGGGATTTTTTATGAACAGTGTTGCCGGGTCTCCCCATTCGTCAGCCACTCAAATCGAATGTCCTATTTTTGGCGCGGCAAAATTACAGTTAATAAGTAATAAGTACTATCTTTTGCTACATTCTATTTACTTGATTTTGATTTGCACTAGGCACAACGATAGTGTCGAAGATAAATGTTATTTGTAACATCAATTAGTGGGGGGGGGGGGGGGGGCGGAGGTTAAAAATAATTCTAATGACCCAGTGAAAACTTGATTAACAAGGAAAGTGCAGTTCTAGGCGAAATATTAATTACCTCATAAATTGTGTCGCAGCAAAATGAAGACCGCAGTTAAACAATACGGGCGAGGAAAAAAGAAGAGAACACCGATGATTTTATCTTACGTTTCTCGATACTTTATATGATTATATCTTTTGTCTCGCATTTATTTCCAGGTGAAGAACGTTTTATAGAAATCAACTCTGCCCAGGGAGGTGCGTAAATTGTGCGGGCACGGAGCTATAGGCGATAATTACTTGAGAATATTGGCAGCGCATTATTAAGACTAGAGGGTGCTTGAGCCCCCCCGCTCCCTCCATTTTTTTACAAGCCCAAGCGTGTAGTCCGACTCTTCGTCAGAATTAATTGACAGGTGTGCTTGCGCCAATTCAAAATTTTTTTGAGGGGGGAAAAAAATATGAATCGTCATATTTGAGCCTCCCCCCCCTCCTCTCAATCCACCACGATTTCGACCCACGCACCGCGCCGCCAATGCGCTTAGGTGGAAGAATTTGATTGAAGGAATTTAAATTCCAGTGAATCTAGCTCGAAAAGGGTCTAAACTTGAAACTCAACAGGTACTTATGTATAGCACAAGAAAAGCCGCACATGGTACCAAAAAATTACTTAAATTAAAATTGGTAATCATATAATATGGATCAATGGATCATTTTTTTCCGACGTTGACGCGTGCCCGTCTATAAGTGAGGGAAGCTTGATTTCTGCCTTTCATCATTCTTGTACATTTTAAGTAGGACCCTCTGAACCCCGTAAAATCAGGCTGGGAGAGCTCCTATCAAATCAGAACAACTGCTCTGCTTTCGCCACAGGCCGAAAAATGTTGGTCCGAAATGGCACTCCTCGCCTAGATGTATGGTGAGGCCGTAAAGCTATATGCTGGCATGCTCAAGTCCTCACCATCCACCATACAGTAAGTAATTTTGCACGTACTTAAAGTGTTACTTTATGCCATCCAGCATCCACCTAAGTTTAGTGACCAGGGACCAAATAATGTTAGGTCCCGATCGTAACTTACGCACGGTCACATGACCGTGCGTAAGCTCTCTCATTGGTCGAAACCGCACGCAAGATGCACGCAATTCAATGCTCGGGACCTAACATTATTTGGTCCCTGTGACCATTTCGGACTAACATTTGTCTGCCCCAGGGACAAGTGAACAGCCAGCCGCCGTAGCGTGCCATAGCCTAAATGAAGCGCCTGTTCCCAAAAGCGCGTGGAATAAATGGAACTGTTGCGAGATAACTGTTCCTACGTGATGGTATGGTTTTTGCATAAGCCGTGAATTGAAGGCGCAACTGGACTAGGTTGTAGGTAAGTACACGTTACAAAGCTGTCAGTTATCGAAGTTGCTCAAAAAGTTGGTATCGAAGGCCCCTTGGCCCTTGCCCTCCACCCGAGAGCAACGCACACGCACTCTTTGCGCCTCCCCTATTACGGCCCTTTTCTTCGAGGCCGCAAGGGACCTCCGGACCTCTGAGACCAACTCATTGCAGAGCAGCTTTGATAAAATTCAGAGACAAATAAAATTACATCTTTGTGACGAGAGCTGTCCTTCTGCGCCTTCAATTTACGGTTTATGCAAAAACCATACTATTACGTACGAATAGTTATCTCCCAATAGTTCCATTTATTCCAGGCGATTTGGGGAGCAGGCGCTCTGTTTATGTTGAGGTATGCTACAGCTACCTGCTACACTTGTCTCTGCTCCCAGAGACTGTGGTGAAAGGAGAGCAATTGTTTCGGCTCGAAAGGAACTCTCCCAGTCGAATTTAATGGGGGCGTAGAAGATCCTTAAACATGAAATCATAGAATAATTAGACGGTTTTTTTATTATATATCTCTCTTAAATCAATCAAGTTGACGTATACAGGGTGAGCCAGAGCACCCGTACCAGGCATTTTTCTCGAAAACTACTGAACCAAACGATTTGAAACAAATAAGTCATTATGGGAATCGACCCCGACTTTTTCACTTTTCATACTTTCAAAAGCCCCCGACAGCCCCTTGGGGTGTATTTAGGGGGGGGGGGGGTTCAAACACACTTTTCAAGTTTTCTCGAAAAAACCTCCGATAAAAGTATAAAAATTAGTTTATAATCTTAAAGTAGAGGCAATTGCCGACATTTTTGCTCTATCAATATTTTCCAAAAAAAACCCCAATTTTTTGAGCTATGGGGATTTTTGGAAATTTTTTGAATCCGCCCTTTTGGCCACCCTGTTGAGAATTTTTCAAAAATTATTACAGATTCTGAAAGAACAGATCAAGACCTTTCGATTGATGAGCCACATGCTACCTTAAAGTTGAAAAATAAGGGGGTTTTTGCCAAATCAAAATTTTGGGGCTTCAATCCGCTCAAACCATGGAATTGCGTCAATTCTGCAATTGAAGCCCCAAAATTTTGATTTGGCAAAAAACCCCTTATTTTTCAACTTTAATACCAAAACTGCATGCTTCTCAATACAAAATTTTGTAAAATTGGAGGAGAGTTCCTGCACCCCCTTCCTCCCATAGGAGGTGGGATGACTTTGAATTTTCAACCCCGGGACCCGGGTGCCACAAACTGCTACCTACCATGCAACTGGCTAAGACTATGATTTAAAGTATTTAAAGGGTGGAGCAAAAGTCTATGGACAACTTCAGCACTCCAGATTTTTAAGCAATTTTTAAGAAATTGTATCGTCCCTTTAAATGCTGCAAATTTAAAAACTAGCTCCAAAAAGAATCCATTATATTAGCAATTACAGGAAAAAATGCGGCAGTATTTTTTTAACTAGAGAAGAGATAACAGAAAAACTTAATTCAACTTCCACAAAACATTAAGGGTTAATGAGTTTTAGCTTCAGAAATATTATTGAGACTTACTTTTTGCACACTGCTTGTACTGCATAAGAAATCTATTTCTAATCAAAATTTTTTAAGAAAAAATGCATCCAAAGTTAAAATTTAAGGTTTAGGGTAAAGGTGACTTTAATTCACAAATGATTTTTTAGTTAAGATGTGTAGTTAGTTTCATGTTTAAACTTCCCTTCCAAAGAATTAAATGTATGTGGAAAAAGAACTTCAGTTGCAGTCCGGGGGGGTACTTTGGAGGCTCCCGCTCTCCCTCATTTTTGATAAAGGGCTCAAAACAAAGGAAAAACTAAGGTCATAACACCTGAAGCCCTCCCCCCTCACACTCTTATCAGGGCTCAAGAAAAGTGAGAAGAAAAAAAAGGTGATCACATTTTTTTAAGTCCCCATCATTTTTGAACCCACAAACATCAACTTGCGCGATGAATCTGAGCTTGAGCCAGCCTAGATCACTGAACGCTGAAAGCATATGCAAAAAAAATCCAGACTAGCCATATAAAACCTATTTATTTCTTCATAGTTTTCCAAACATAAAACAAGGACTCAAAAAAAGTATTAGTAAGGTAACAAAACTTTAAGCAAGAATAAACAAAAAACAACAACATGAAAAAAAATTAATGCTAAAAAATCTCAGATTCTTTTTTTAACCAATCAGTCAGATAGGAGCAAGTTTTAGGTTTTATTAAACCGATATTGCCACAATTTTTTATCACAGGACAAACTCCACATGGTGTTTTTACAAAGCCAGGCGGGTCTACTAACATTTCAACAGCTCGATAACTGTAAGTTCCATCGGCCAGAAAAGTTTTCTCTATTTTACCATCATAGAATAGAGTTTCTAGAATAACTTTAATGTCTTCCTCGGCTAAATTTATTTTACTGATGCCCAGCTCAGAGATGAATTTCAAAATTTCTTGAGCAGTTGCAGAGACTAGATTTTGAGCTTCTAGGGGTCCATAGTCGTACAATTTCTCAGCCAGCTGTTCCTTCTTCATTATCAAGAAACGCAAACATTGTTGATTCAAAACATCTACAAATTCAGATTCAAAATCTTGATTGGAGTACCAAGCCCCTCCAGTTATGGAACGGTCCGGTTCTAGCTCAAACAACATGTACACTTTCCTCTTACTCGCAGCTACAGAACTGACAGATTTGATCATTTTTTTCCCTGCAAGAACAGAAAAACAAAAAATTAAAGCTTGCAAAACTTTAAAAACGCTCTTTTAAATTCACCCTAAAAATATCTTGAGAAAAATATCTTGAGTAAATGTTAAAATGAAATTTTTATCTCTCCACTGAATAAAAAGTAAAAGTGAGGTTTCTAAAATCAGTCATTCTGTTGCAAAACTGTTTCCAAGGTGGCTTTTTCCCCAGCGGTCAAGGCAGCAACTATTGGAGCAACATACGCTTGGTGTTTTTTCCCCTTTACTCCAAACACTAAAAAACTTTTTTCCAAAGAATTAAATAATAAAAACAATAATAATAATGATAATAAAGAAAATAAGAAGGGGAAAAAAAAAAACTTGGGGCATGGGATAGGTTTGAGTTCTGTGCGACCAAACAGACGACCAATGTAAATAAAAAATAGGAGTAAGAAGGATGAGACTCGACTCAACAAAAACAGGATGCTCTCCTTAGGGGTAGTGCAATAAAATGCAGAGAACCTGCCTTACAGGCAGCAACCTCATTATGAGATTACTTTACTTAATTTCAAAAATAAATATCCATCTTACTTCATTCTTGAGGCTGTCTTAATAGTGGCCGCACTAAAACCCACAGATTAAGACCATTGTTTGGTCCCACCGTGGTTAACATCTACCCCGCAATAAGGTGGTGAAGTAGAAACACATAAGACTTAAGGAGAGGTGTAGAGATGGTTTCAGAAATGTAGTCGCACCTAGAACGATAAGCTTTGGAATTTTCCAATGATATTTCTATTATTACAGACAAAAAAAATTAAAATGAATTTAAGTGACGGCTTTTCACAGAAGTTAAAATTAAAGGGTCAAAGTTGCGGGCAAGTTTTTTCTTTAGTTTGAACGAATGAAAATTGAAAATTCACTGAAGATTATCGGTAAGCTACGCCTACATTTCTGAAATGAATTCTAGTTTAAAAGAGGCCAAAAAGTTCATAGTGGGATGATGGAGGGATTTGATTGTTTCTTCCACTTTTCATCTTCAATTCCTAAAGCCGTTTTATTGAATTTTGCAAAAATCTTTTTGATCGTTTCTTCTGTTATACTTTGATTTTGGAAGTTAGAACTTACAGCGACTCTTCTACCAGGTTGCATTTTCTGACTTGGCCTGGGCAGCCACCGCCACTCATGATTAATTATTTATTAACTCTCCATAAAATATATAATGTGATTCACTAATTGGACCCAGAAGTTCTGATAGAAGTCTCCACAAAGCACTCTATAAAGAACCTAACTTCTTATCCTGTGAGAAAACACAATTCATGCAAATCCACCTGTACTATTGGTGCTATTCAGAGTAAAATTAAAACCATAAAAGTAAGACACAAACCTTCTAAGGATTTCAGAATTTTATTAAGTTGAGTCAAAATTAAATTCGACTTGAGTCTAATATCTCGAATCCATATTCCTTTGTTCCCAGCCTCCTTTATAATGGTGTAGACTGTTTTTTCCTCAACATTAGAGCCTTTGAGTTGATTGCTACTTTCAGACGGATCTTTCAGTTTGTAGATCAATACTCCTTTCTGGTTAAAGATGCCCACTTTACCAGCAGCGACCAGTTTATTGATTATGGCAACACGATCGAGAGCACTCAACTCTGGATGGCTCTGCTGAATGTCAGCATCCGAAACACCTTTAGATCCAATATTTTGAATGAGATCAAGAACTTTCTTGGCATCGTCCTCCAGACCAACGATTGGTGGTTCAGACGATGGTTCCTTCTTGATGGATGATACACCTCCAGCAATAGCAAGATCATCAGTAGAGATGGAGGCTTTCCGCTTACTCATTTTGATGAATAAAAACTACTTCACAGTAAGGTGATGTACTTTCGAAATGGTCACTTCCTTCTTGTATCTGAAAATACCAGAGAGATTAGAATGTAACACCATTTTACCAAGAGGAAGACATTGGTTTCAATGCCAAGCTTTGATCTTCATGAATTTACGTAGGACACAGATCAAGGATTACATAAAGAGGCATTTTAACTCAAAATAGAGAATAAGTACACTTTGAACAAAAATGTAAAAACAGCACAAGACAGAATAGGTCCTGGGGAGAACCTGCTTATTTTCTACTGAAACGCTTTCATCACGAAAGCCGTTGTCGACAAAATTGCTATCTCCCTGGAAGAGGGGGCAGTAGAGGTCTAAAAGCGGCCAAATCACTTGCTGACTTGATTCACATGAGCTCCTAATTTGGAAAGACAGCAATACCGGACTGCCCTTGAGTATATTGACCTTAAATTCAATCCTCCCCCGGCTGATACAGGCAGTCCTGAATAACTGCACTTCTATTTTAAGATCTAATTGAACAGACTTAAAACCAGCCCCTTTTACACGGAATATTTTCCATGGTTCGGATTTAGAAGAACAATTTTAAGACTTAAAGTAGACTAAAGCAAGTAAGCAGCAGCAGCTGTGGCAAAACAGAGCTCCAGACCCTTCGGGTGCCTTGGTCTCCCCAAGGCACCCGAAATAAACGAACTTCAATAAGGTACTCACCAAAGAATCATTAAGTAGAGACCGATTTTTGAAAATCCGAAACAGTTTTTAAAAAAGGCGAAGGAAATTTTAAAACTTCAAAATTTGGGAGACATTTGTTATTGTTGAGGCGGACACGTCAATTTTGGGATTCTAACCTACAAATAAACATGCGTTATTCCGTGAACGACGAGGCGAGGGGTGGATGACCAAGTGGAGTGGGAGTGGAGCAAAGACATTTGGAGTGGAGTGGTAGTGGTGGTGAACAGCTGCTAGAGGAGAGATTTGGGAGAGAACCAAGCAATGATGCCAAATGGACTGTATATTACTCAGGTGATTAGGGTCCAGTCCAGAGGGTCCCTTATTTCCGATAAAGCATTAAAGCCATAAAGGGTGTAACTGTAACAGCAATCCCTCCTAAGATTTCGAAGAACATCATTAAGAGTATCGAACGATTAATTTTTTTTTTTTTTAAGAATTCCAAGACACATACAGACGTACACCCTCATTTTTACCGATGTAAATTGGAGCCGCAAAATAATTTTTGGGGGCTCTTTCTAGGGGGTCACTCGAGAGGCAACTTCGTTGATTACGGATGGAAATGAGGTGGTTTTATTTCAGTGATCGATATTGAGATATTCCTTTTTAAATAATATTATGAATGACGCAAACCGCAATTTATAAATCCACCGTTCAAAAGTTATGGGGGGCCCAAGTTTGAAAAGGCCCTTGATCCCCTATTTTTTCTTCTCGGTGGAAATGTAGCAGAGAAATGATAAGGACTGGCCGAATATGAACGTTTATCAAGAGCTACAAAACCACCACGTTTCATCTATCTGCGAACTCATCCCGTTTCCCGTTCAGGCGAAATTGAATGGGAGGGGGGGGGGGCAACTATCAGTTAAGCTGCCGTGCGCCCTATAATGGCGAATAAAATACAGGGTGTTTCTAAAACTTATGTCATCCTTTCTACCACGTATTTTTTAAGTCAAAATAAGACTTTTTTTTCCTATAAACATGTGTCCGAAAATGCCCCCCTTTTGAGCTACAGCCCCCCAAAGTTTTAAAAAATTGTTGGTTTTTTGGTATATCGACCATAATTATAAACCAAATGTCATGAAAATTGGTGTCTCGGGGTACTTTTACGTGTAGAATCCATTAATGACCTCGAGAAATTCAGAAATGAGGTCTGACTGTATTTTTCAGGCAAACTTATACCTTCAACGACACATATTTTATGCAACGGATCGGAAATTTGAAAAATAAAGACTGAAATCAGATGGGAAAAACTCTTAAAAAGATATTTGGTCCTCTTTGTTTTGGTCGATACGACGCGTATTAAGCGAGATAATCGCTGCACAAGGTGGACAAGTCAGCGCTTTTACGATAGCGGGCGGGCCGAAGTAGCAGCGGAGTGGCGGGTTGCATACTTACTGTCGCTCTTCATGGTAAAAGCGCTGACTTGTCCACCTTGTGCAGCGATTATCTCGCTTAATACGCGTCGTATCGACCAAAACAAAGAGGACCAAATATCTTTTTAAGAGTTTTTTCCATCTGATTTCAGTCTTTATTTTTCAAATTTCCGATCCGTTGCATAAAATTTGTGTCGTTGAAGGTATAAGTTGGCCTGAAAAATACAGTCAGACCTCATTTCTGAATTTCTCGAGGTCATTAATGGATTCTTCACGTAAATGTACCCCGAGACACCAATTTTCATGACATTTGGTTTATAATTATGGTCGATATACCAAAAAAACCAACAATTTTTTAAAACTTTGGGGAGCTGTAGCTTAAAAGGGGGGCATTTTCGGACACATGTTTATAGGAAAAAAAAGTCTTATTTTGACCTCAAAAATACGTGGTAGAAAGGATGACATAAGTTTTAGAAACACCCAGTATATCCTCTAGAGATACAAGCCTATCAAGTATCAAAAACAAGTGGCCTCCGCTATCAAGGGGGGGGGGGGTGCATTGGAGCCGCATCAGAGAAAACATACATACAATGATTGGAGCAGAGTTGCCAATAGTGGCTAGATTCGACCACACGTGGACTATTTTGATGAGAATATAGCGACGACTCTTTTTCGGTGCCATCGAGTATTCTCCCAGATCCCTATCCACAGCGTGGCTAGTTTCCAACTCGAAAGTCGAAAACTGTCCACGCGTGGCTATTCTACCCCGTCCAAACCTGGCAACACTGGATTGGAGCAGGGGCGGGCGTGCCGGCCGTGGTTTCCAGAGAGGAAGGCAATAATGCAATCTTGCCACCTCTTAAAATTATAAATTTGATTACCCTTATTTTATTTTATTTCAGTTTTTTTGCTTGTTACACACTGATTTTGCCGCCCTCTATATTCATTTTGGAATTTGTCTTTTTTTTTTGTTTTTTGTTTTTTTGTTTTTTTGTTTTTTTTGTCGCACTGATTTTGCCGCTCTCGAAGAGTGCCGCCCGGGGCAAGGATACCCCGACCCCCCACCCCCACGGCACGTCTCTCCCTTAGAGGAAAAAATGAGAGTACAAGGTCTTTAGAGGGGTGCAATATGATCGAGGAAAATCAACGAATTATAGCAGCACTCATTGCTGCTTACGGGAACAACTTGGAAATCGGACCATACTCGGCGCCATACGACGCAATGAGTGCGAGAGAGAGACCGTTTTACGAAAAAGGTCTCTATCTAGCACTCATTGCTGCTAACGGCGACTGAGTGATTCGCTTCCGAAATAGTTGCCGTTAGCAGCAATGCGTGCGAGAGAGATAAAGGGACGGCTTTCGTAAAATATCTCTCTCCCGCACTCATTGCGTCTTACTGTGCCGAGTGTGGCTCGTTTAGTGTAGGTATACTCATAGTCTTTTTTACAGGTTTTTATGCAAGAACCAACACTTCAATGCCTGCAGCAAAAGTTTGCAAGAGCAAGAGTGGACTATTTTCTTTTTCCTGTTTAGACAAAACATAAGATGAGCTAACCGATAAAGACCAAAAATAAGTTAGTCTTATTGGAAAAACAAGTTGCGTGAAGGGCTCCTGCTGTCAATGCAAGACACGATAAGAAAAATGTCAGAAAAATTACAACGCCGGTAATGGAGAGGGAGCAGGGGAACAAATGGGGCTGTTGCACACTTTTGCTATAAGCGATTTAACAGTCGATTCTGGTGTAAAACCTCGAAAAATAACGATGGCAGCACTATAAACTTCCGAAATCCACTCCTAAACTCAATGCCCAGTTAACACGGGAATATTTTAAAAATATTTTTGAAATATTTTCTGCAAAATTTTTTTGATATTTTTAAAATATTTTTAAAATAAAGTACGTTTCTGCAGAGATATTTTAAAAACCTTCTTAGAACCTTTTTAAAATATTTTCATCTCTTTTTCGAATTCTTTTAATTTTTTTTTTCTTTTTAAGTTCTTTTTACCTTCATTTTAAAACTTTGTCAAAGTCTTGTTATCTTCCTTTCAGAACCTTTTTAAAACATTTTTAAAATATTTTTAAAATAAAGTACGTTCCTGCAGAGATATTTTAAAAACCTTTTTAGAACCTTTTAAAAATATTTACAAAAGGTTACCGAAAACTTTTTGGCAAGATTTTCGGAATGTTTTAAAAAGTATTTTGGAAAGTTACTCCTCCCTCTCCTCCCCCTGCTACCCTCCCTCCCCTCCCCACCCTACCCTCTCCTCCCTCTCCCCCCAGAATGGTAGTGCGCAAGTTAGCATAGGGAGATAATACAGGGTGTTAAGAAAAAAGTTTCCACTGCGGTTTTTTCGAAAACGGCTATGAATTTCGAAAAAAGACCAAACACGTGTCCAATAATATTGAGGGGGGCCCATTTTGGGGAGGGGTCGTTTTTTTCAGCGCCCCCCTGGGAGGGGCGGGGGAGGGGGTCACCCCCACTTTTGTTTTGGGAGCCCTATTTTTTATTTCAGTATCTAAAAGAACATAAAAAAAGAAACTTTTTGGCGCAAACCGCAGGTCGATATCGTTTTCCGTTTTCGACATATCGAAGGTCAAAGTTCGATATGGACCTATTTTCAAAAAATCATTACTCTACTTTGAGATACCGGAATTTAAAAAAAACTAGGGGTCTAAAATACTCCAAAAAGCAAGCCCTTTTTAGAAAAAAATACGAATTTGACACAAATTCAGCCAAAAATAGGATTTAGCGCCCCCGAAAATTGTTAACGTTTTTGCCCATCAGACAAATTCCTTGAGACGACCCCTATTCCCCTATTGAGTGATACATGGATACATCGATCAAAAGGGCATACCAAACTGAGCATTTTGGCGCAAACCTGCGGTCGATATCGTTTTCCATGTTTTTTTTTTTTTTTTTTTTTTTTTTTATGGTCATGAATTATAATAATTCAGGATACTTAATTCAATTATTACGGAAAATAAAAATAAAAATAAAAAAAAAAAAAAAAAAAAAAAAACACGTTTTTTTTTTTTTTTTTTTTTACAGCCTAAACGATGCATGGACATTCAGCAGTCAATATCTTTTATTCGCTACATCAGTGGAAGTCACCTATTAATGACGAAACAGATCGAATCCCTTGCGAAATGCCAAAACGTTTGCGAACGCTGCGAACGTCGTTCGCGTTCACTCTAGTTTGGCCACTTGCAGTGAAATTTCGCGTTAGCTCTGGTTGGGCCACTTGCATTGAAATTTCGCGTTCGTGTTCGTGTTCGCTTAGGTGTGGCGCACGGGCTTTACCGGAGGCAGAACTGGGTTGCGGCGCGGCGCTTCTTCATTCTCCCACTCCAACGCGCCAACAAGTACCCCCTCCCCTCATTCTTCTCCTGCTCTCTGAATTAATTTTATGACCACGCAAATTCAAAAACCAACCTCCCCCCCCCCTATTTTTGTTTAAACAATTTTTTTCCATAGCCCACCCCTTTCTTAGTTGGGAGCAGTTTTTGCTCGTTCGTTCTTTGGCACGATTTTCCATCGATCATTTTGAGCACCTAATCTGCTTTTGACTTAACTACTTCATTGCAAAATGAGTCAACAATATTTCAAATTGGTACATAAAATTTTAATGCAGTAGGAATCGCGAAATTCATTTCGCGGAAAAGGGGGAAATTCCTCAAATATCTGAATCTGAGATTATCTCTTTTTACTTTCATACAGTTTTTTGCCAACTGCGCTCAAATGGCGCGTCGAAGGTGAAAAATGCATTGATCTGTTCGAAAAAAAATAAACAAAACCAAAACAAAACAAAAAAATTCCTTCTAAATGAATTAAAAATATTTCAGATTGGTCAAATCGTAACTCTAGAAATTGCGAATTTCGTTTTTTTTTTCGTTTTTCGTTTTATTTTTGAAAAAAAAAAAAAAAAAAAAAAAAAAAAAAAAAAAAAACGGAAAAATCTGCGCGCTTTTTTCCCACACTTCGATAGCGGCTGCTATTAGACGTGTCAACTATGATGAACTACTGCGTCCCGTCTTCCTATTAGTTAGGATGTTCACGTGACGTTGGACTAGGGGGGGGGGGGCTGAGAGGCAAAAATGCTAGCCTGTAATCGCACATCGTTTTTTATTACAGTTCGAACAGAGGTGGACTGGTTCCAAAATTTGGACCGGGACACACACTATGAACCGGCCGCGATGTGGGGGTTAACCCCCTACCCCCCTTCAACCACCCGAGGAATATAAATGAGTCACCCCCTCTTATAAATACTATGATGAATTCACGGTCAAAAGTGCCGTCGTTCTTAACCATATTTCTTCGAAAGAGATAAACTTCATAAGTTGATGCTCTAAACTTTTGCATTTTCTCAGGATTCAGACTGCCTCTTTGCCATTGACTATTGATGCGATATTAATTACTGGTGATCATCGCAGCTTCCCTGAGGTTTTCTGTTTTATTTGGTTTGTTTCGGTCTGATCTCATGACAGTGAGACACGGTTTCCATGAGTCGAACTGCGTGAGTTTTCAAGATAAGTAATTACATCAAATAGTGTTAGCTGGGTGTTGAAAATTAGATAACTATTAATACGCGATTGCACCGTTGCGTTGCAGACTGCCTTAGAAAATGAGGGCGCACCCATACTTAACAGTAGGACATGATTTCCGTCAGTAGAAACTCGGGAAATTCCGGAATAAAGTATTAATATCGGATACCGTCAGCTGTATGTTGACAAGTAGTTAACTATTCGTGCGCGACCGTACTGTTTTAGCCTACCCTAAAAAATAAAGGCGCACCCAAAAAAAAAAAAAAAAAAAAAAAAAGACAAAGTTTTCATTGCGTCGCGTCGGTCTTTGAATCTGATAGCATTACTTGTGCGTCGCGGGAAGTAGTTAACTATTCGTACGTAACTGTACCGTTTTAGTCTACCCACAGAATTGAAGGCGCGCGCATGAAAGAAAGACACGGTTTCAACTTTCACGATCGAATAGCGGGGTTTTTTCCGGGAGAAGCATATAACTTGAATAACTGGAACTGTGCATCAACATTATTACGTGGTCATCGTTTGTCCTCTCTCTATATTTTTCCCCTTTCTGATCACACAGAGAAAAAATGTTTTAGATTTAAAAAGAAATATTTTTGAATTATAATACAAAAATACGTATTTTAAAGTTGAAACTAGTTGTAAGTTTTGTTAGATTAAAAAAAAACTATTTATTAGATCAAAATACCGAATTTTTAATTAACAAACAATTATTTCCCATTTAATTACAGCTATTTTTAATTTAAAAACAACTATTTTTACTTTAAAAACAGTTAAGTTTAATTTCAAAGTACGTCTTACTGTCAAATAATTTAAAATATTTTTTTTAATTCAAAGCTTATTTTCTCTGTGCAGACCACATGACACGAGACCTGGGATCTGATAAAGTATATGAGGTCTTTCATCTATCTCTCAATGTCTCTATTTTTTATAATTAACTGTCTTTTTCATTTCTTTCCTCTTTTTCCTTCCTCCCTTTCTTTCCCTGTCATTCCTCTCGCGGCCCGGCCGACTCAAATTGGGCCGCAGCCTACCGGGAAATTTCCCAGTTTCCCGGTGGGCCTGTCCGCCTCTGAGTTCGAAACGAAAGAAAGAAATATTACACACAAGTTTCTAATTTCAAGGAAAGTCTGATAACTGTAACTTTAGAAAATAAATGTGTGGCGGCTCATGCTATTTGGCAACCATGCCTTTTTGCTATTCAAACCTAGGCAAAAGAATCAATTTTTCAGGGATTCAGTGAATCTTCTGAAGACCGATTTATTTCCCATATAGGTTCATACGAGAGTTACCTACAATCTACATGGAGAGTCACAACATCCGTTGTTACCACATTGCAGAAGCCACCAATCTTGGTGAGGTCGAATTGTTTTTCGTCAGCAGAGAAAGTCGTACAAAAGTACATCCTTTAGTAGGCTTATTTTCTTTCGGTTTTCGGACGGAGATGGGCTGAAACTACGGCTGAGACAAGCCAAACTTCAAAATTTTCCGTGTGAAGACCCCCGTCCCCCGGACTCCGCTTCTATGATGGAGGATGTCCTAAACCTCTCACAATAGGGTTTTAACGTTAGGCCCACCCCAGCAATTTTTTATAGTTACGCCGATGGGTCTATGAGGATCAGTTTTGCAGGTTCAACTTTCAGTTACTTCTCGAGCTGTTAAGCTGACTCGTTTTTTTTTTTTTAATAATATTTCAGCCCTGACTAAACGATTCGACCAAAAGAATGAGAGTTATAAGAAAAAGAAAAAGACAGCTAATGAATAATCAAAATCAGTCTTTCCGAATATGTTTCAACTGAGAATCGATCTATACACTGGCGCACCGAAGGGGGGGGGGTTTAGGGTTAAACCCCCCCCCCCCCCCAAGCTTAAAAAAAAAAAAAAAAAAAAAAGGAGGGAGAGAGAGAGAGAGAGAGAGAGAGAGAGAGAGAGAGAGAAAGAGAGAGAGAGAGTGAGATAAAGAGAGAGACAGAGAGGATATGGTTCCTTCACAAATAGAAGAAAGAGAAAGAAAAACAATCGTGATCAGCTAGGAAAGGGGGTTCACGGTGAACAAATTCCATATTATCCGCATTTGCTTAAGAGTTATTCACTATGGTGGGGGGGGGAGGTAAAATCTAACTCCTCGGTGAACCCCCTCCGTGAATATTCCATGGCTCCTTCAACCACATTCTACTTGACTCTTCTCCCTCCAATTATGAGTCGATAGCAAAGATTTCATGCAGCAAAATCGAAAATATATTTTAGCATTTCAATTTTACTGTACATAAAAGTACCGTAAAATTGAATTTGAAGGTAAGGAAAATTGAAAAAAATTTCCGGGGGGGGCCCCCGGACCCCCCCTCTTGGTGAACCCCTTGATGAATATTCCATGGCTCTTTCAACCACATTCTACTTGACTCTTCTCCCTCCAATTATGAGTCGATAGCGAAGATTTCATGCAGCAAAATCGAAAATATATTTTAGTATTTCAATTTTATTGTACATGAAAGTACCGTAAAATTCAATTTGAAGGTAAGGAAAATTGAAAATTTTTTCCGGGGGAGGGCCCCCGGAGGTTGAGTCGTACCAAACCCCCCCCCCCCCCCCCCCCCCCAAGGCAAATTTCTCGGTGCGCCACTGGATCTATAATCTATATCGATCGCTCAAAGAGTGCGCGTTGGTCACATAGAACTACGCTGAAAAAATCGGAGAATATTGAACGAATCGTTACACAGCGTTTAATTTGACAACCGCGAATGTCGGGTGCCACAAAGCATTTATTTATTTATTCAAAATTTCCAGCTCAAGACGCCTCCAAAGAGGCATGTATTCTCATAGCATAGACCACGAAAGCAGCGGGGGAGAGGGAAGTGTCAGCCATTTTGACGGCCGAAGATGCTCATGCACCGACAGCATCCAAGAATAACTTCTTGTTTCGATTGGTTAAGAGGGGGCGCCAGCCGGCCAAGGCCCTCTCCTGATCTTGGCTTGAAGCCTCGGGATGCCTCGGGTCCGCCTCCCAAAAAAATGCCTCCCTTCCAGCTTCCAGAAAAAATACACACAAGCGCAATCCCAGATTTCTAAACAAACCAAACTCGCGTCGGCCTCGGGTTGTTTAAAGTAAACTCTCGATTAACGATATTTCAATTAAATATTTTATTTATCGCGTTCCGTTCATAACTTTCCTTTATTTACCTATTAAGGAGCTTTACGCCAACCCTGTTTATGACAAACTCGAATTTGCAAGGATTGCGCTCTTCTTTCGCTATTTTGTTTACAGCGCGTGCGTTTTTCGCGGTAAAGTGGAAGTGCGTGAAGTTTACTTCGGTAAATTGTTTATCAACCAAGATATTTTTCCCCCTCAGATTTTCAAAATAAATATTTATTTTTTCGTAATCAACACGCCGTAAGTCGCGCAGTATCCGCATGTATACTTCATGCTAATACGAACTGTTGTTTGAATGGTGTTTTTTGAGTGAATTTATGTTCAAGCCCCTCCCTTTTTCACCAAACTTTATTTTATCACCTTTTGTTTACATTTTTCTTTCTTTTGTCATTACTTTTAAGCGGATCGCTCTTTGAGGTAAATATTATGATAATGTAGCTCAACTATAGGACGGCGGGGTAGGGATAGAAAAGTGGTTACTGGCAAACGAAATTGTTATAAAATCGCGTTTTACTTCCTCTTGTTTTATTTTTATGCTTTTTATCTTGAAAACTTGTTCTAATTGTAAGAGGAAAATGATAGATAAAAGAATTATGAACGCAAATTTTTTTGATACCTAGTCTACAATGAGAATCGATTAAATATTTTGATGTGATCCGTAAATATAAATCATCGAATTGAGCTCTTTTTTATGCCTTCGAAATTTTTGCGAATTTGCCGTTGCCTCTTAAAGTAGGCAATAATGCTTCTTAAAAGCGATTAGGATGTTTGCCTCAGAGAGAAAAGAGAAAATCTACATTTAAATCTAGGTGTTCTACAACAATATACTTTTTTTTTTTTTTTTTCCCGGGCCAAGAGAGTGTGGACATTAAATTTAGGTGACACATGATTATTATTATTATTTTTAACCTATAGCTGATTTTTCTCCCCTCCCCCTCTAATCGCCGATGTTAGGAAGTGATCTCCACGGCGATTTCGTATAGAAAATGTCAGTTGTGTGGGAAACAAAACAAACAACCTTATAGTAAATCAAAATAATAATAATAATAAAGTATTTTGAAAAACCACAAAACTATAATTTAAGAGCCCCCCCCCCCTCCGTGCATGGTTTTATACAATTTTTGATTTTCAAATCGGTTAAGCTAAAAAAAGAAATAGATTTTTGGATATTTATAGGAAATCGCATAGACCCGTAAACAGTAATAAACCACACCAACGTAACCACACTTTTTTCAGACATCGGATTCTTCAAAAATTATTTGAACATTAATGGCTCCCATAAATGTATTACTTGGATTGAACATAAATTCACATTTTCTACCATTCTTTTTTCTCTCAAGAAATTAGAAAATAAAACAAATTGATTTTGCAAACGCCTTAATGGCTAAATTTTTGTTACCAATATAATTCTATTTCACCCAGTTATTAACGTAAGTAAAAAGTAATGAAGTCAGTTAATGATGTGGGAAAATCTGTGATGAAAACAAGTTCAATATTACAGATTCGCGAGTTAAAGAATGTTTTAAAGATTAGGTAATGCAATCTGCCGTGGTTGTGAGTGATTATTTTGTGCTAAATAATTTACTAACGAGTTTTGATTAAACAATAATTTATTGATGCAAGACAAATAAACACTATACCAACGTCCAACTAGGTAGTCAACTACAGATCAATTTTTGACAAATTTAACGAACTATTCTGTAAATTTTCGAGACCCAAAGTTCCTTCTTATAGGTGTGTTACTTGGTTTGAACGTAAATTCACATTTTCCCAATTTTTTTCCATTCAAGAAATCAGAAAATAAAACCTATTCATTTTGAAAACGTTCTTCCATGACTATATTTTCGCTGCAAATACGATGCATTTTACGCAGTTGAACGTGAAATTTGATAAAGTCAGTTAATAATGTGACAAATCAGTCTGTTATAAAAACAAGTCCACTTTTGCGGGTGCGTGAGTTACAGCAGAATCCTTCGATTACTATTGCAATCTGCCTTGGTTGCGAGTGATTATTTTGTGTTTAAATGATGAACTATAACGAATTTTGATTGAACAACAATTTATTGATGCAAAACAAACGCGACCAATGAACAAGTAGAGCAAACTTTGAAAAATTAATAAATTATTTTATAAATTTTAGAGGCTGTACGGAAAGTCCGTGATGAAAACAGGTCCAATTTTGCGGATTCGCGGATGCTTCAAAAATTAATAATGCAATTTACCGTGGTTGTAAGTGATTATTTCGTGCTAAATAATTGACAAACTAATTTTGAATGAACAATGATTTATTGATGGAAGACAAAGAAAATAAATGTGACCAATGAATTCTGAAAAAGTAATAAACCGTTTTGTAGATTTTCGAGACTTTGAGTTCCTTCCGCGATGACACCGAGCATGATAAAAACTGAGAGTCCCGGCTCAACCGCCGTTGTTCACGACAGCATCAACATCTTACACCATCATTCGCACCATGTTTATTTGCACCCGCGCTTGTCAATGAACGGGGGAGTGAACCAAGAGCAGGGACCATCGGGTGTTGCTGAATCTATGGTGGGGTCGGGGCCCGGGGCGGTGAGTGGTGTCTTAACGACTGCGGTAGTGTCATCGACGAAAACCTCGAAAGCTTCGGCGACATCGGTGACCTCGACCTCAACAGGTGGTCAAAGCTCTAAATCGAAAGCGAATCAAGGGATCCGCCGCCAGGAGAAACCACCCTACTCGTACATCGCTCTCATCGTGATGGCGATCAGGAATTCGCCGATGAAGAAATTGACCCTCAGTGAAATTTACACCTCGCTCCAGCAAGAGCACGAGTTTTTCCGTGGAAGTTATCAAGGTTTTTAATTTTTCCGTTCTTTCTGTTGCCTTTCATACAGTTGACTGTGCATGCTTAGCAGAGTTGCCGTTCCTTGTATATTTAATGACATTTTTTAATTCACCGATGATCCCACCGGTTGAGAAAATATTACACAGTTCAGTTCGAAGTATGATGACTGTGATCAGTGGCGTACACATGATTTGTCTTGGAGGGGGCTCGCACTGATGAGCGTTTGACTGAAAATTGTTCCCCCCTTCCCCTCCAACCCCAAAAATCGGAGATCTGGGGGGATTTGGCCCCCTAAGCTCCCCCCCCCCCCTAAGCTCCCCCCGCGCACGCCACTGGTGATGCAAATATACTCGATTACTCGCATATGTAATATTTTATCAACCGGTGGAGTCGTCGATATATGTCTGTAAAAACTTGCGGATATTTTAATAATTCAACGGTGATTGTGCCGATTGAGAAAATATTACAGCTATGCGATTACTTCCGTGCATTGCAGTCGTGAGCTGAACTGAACTGTGTAATCTTCTGAACCGTCAGAGAATTGAAAAATGTCATTAAAATATACACGAGCGACAGCACTCATCTATACGTGACTCGGTGCGTGCAAACTGGAGACGTTGCATTTGGTCCATTTAAACCCATGTAAAATATCGATTCGAGGGAGTACACTGTGCTGCCCCGGTATTTCAACCTTTTTCATGACTTTAAATGGACTAAATGTATTCTGCCTGCCACCCTTTGCTCGAGGATAGAGTTTATTCATGGTGTAATAAGCTCATAAACTCACGAAAAAAAATCGGTCTATTAACCTCCGATTACTGCCGTTTTGTGGGTGTTTAATGACACTCGCCAATGATTCCACTAGTTGATTAAAAGATTGCACATTTCAGTTCAGTGTATGACTGAAATACACGAACTTACTTGCTTAAATACTACAATATTTTCTCAAATCAATGGAATCACCGCACCGTCACGTTAAATAATCAGAACATGTGCAATTTTTTGTTTAAATTCAGTGCCGGAGACTCCATCTGTCGAGAAAATATTATAGTTGAAGTGTTTTCGTGCATTACAGACATGCACTGAACCAAACCGTGTAATATTTTGGTCAATCGGTGGAATCATCGGTGGATTGAAAAATATAATTTAAAGATATAAAAAACATAGGTCTACAACTTCCAAATAACACCGAGATTCACAACTTTCGGGACTGCTGTCTAATTGTAAGAAAAAAAAAGAGTAAAAGGACCGGGTTCTGTGTCGTCAGTCACGGAGACAAGAGTAGCGCAGCTAACACAGTAGCATATAGGCTCTACACATAGGCGGATCTAGCAATCTGGCAACTGCGGATTCTTCCTATTTGAATGTATGATATACAATCGATTCTTGAAGGGGCTACAGCCCCAAGACTATTCGATTTTTTCTCATGCAATCAATTGAGAAGAATACACTGTTGCCAGATTGCTGGATCCGCTAATGGCTCTACAGTCTTCTCTCCAAGCACCTGCTCCCAAAAGCGCCTGGAGTAAATGCAGCGGCTGTGAGATAACTATTCCTACGTGATTGTACGGTTCTTGCATAAACCAATAATTGAAGGCGCATGAGGATTACCTCTGACTCAACCGCTAAACGAGTTATTGCTTCGGATGCATGCCTCTCACCCTCCTTATGAAATAAAGGCAGTGGCGGATCTAGAAATCTTTCAAGGGAGGGGCTAAGGTTCGGGGGAGGGGGAAGGGTTAAAACCTACTTTTTCAATAAAACGCCCACAATTTCCCCAAAAATCCCCTCGTAGACAGTGAAAATTTTGCTCAAGGGGGTGGGGGAGACAGTTGCGTTCCATCATTTGTTCCTCCACTGTTACGGCCCTTCCGCTCTTCTCTCCGAGACCCCCATCACCTCAAATTAAGGGCATCGTTAGCGGCTGCCCAAAAATATCGCTTAAATGCTTATCTAATAAGGAGCCCATCAAATCGTAATTAGTTGCGTACAATGGGGGTCATCTATAAAATTAGTTTTCATATATTTTTAATGGCCTTCTTCAAGACCCTGAAAAATGTAAGTGGGCGCTCTATTCGATGTCTCACAATATGATTGATTTGGGAGATCCCGAGGGTACCTTATTATTTAGATACGAGCACCCATTTGCGATGTTCTTCAGTGGCGCACCGAGAACTTTAGTTTGGTGGAGGTTTCACCGCAAATTTTCCATTTTCTTAGGCCTTGGGGGGGGGGGGGGGGGGGTTGAAAGCAATTTTGGCCGAAGATGACCTTTTTAAGGGCAAAATCTTGATTCTTAGGGGGGGGGGGGGGGGGGGGGTTTGACCCTAAAACCACCCCCTTCGGTGCGCCACTGATGTTCTTAAAAACTTTTATGAAGCAAAATACTGAAATTTTTCTCGTCCAGTAAAAAGTTCTCGGCAAGGGTGTCTCCAGAAAAAATGTCAAGGGAGGGGGCAAAAGTTCACTTTTGGCCGATTTTTGACACTTACAGGTAATTTCCCGCCTTCTCTCCTCACATTTTAGCATTTTTCAGATACTAACGGGGGTTGCCCCCCCTGCCCGCTGTCCCCCACCATTTACACCCTTGGAAGTGTCATGAAAAATAATTCCGTGGGCTATTACGAGGGTTGTCCGTAAATTAAGGTCTCCAAAGCTGTTTCACATAGAAAAAATCATTTTATTGAAAAAACAAGTACAGATTCTGAAAGCTTGAACTCTTAGCTTTTTTTCTACCTAGTCGTCATTACGATCAAAATATTTTTCATGTCTCTCAGAATGTTTTTTCAAATTCGCGTCATACCCCTCTCCCGCCAACTCGCATAGTGAGAAATTGACAGCTTCTTCGAGCTCTTCGAGACCCCCAAGTGTTGTTTCAAGTTGGGGAACTATAATAATAGTTGCTTGGGGCCAAATCAGGACTATATGGAAGGTGGTCGATGATTTCCCACCCGAATTTGGTGATGCGAACTGTCGTGACGAGGAGGACTTGAGTTGAAATCGGGCGTTGTCTTGGTGTAAACGGACTCATTTGGTCAGCCAACCTCTCCTTTTGTTCTGTATGGTCTGGCGCAGTTTTGTTGGTGTCTTGCAGTACCTTTCCTCGTTGATTTTCTTACCTTTTTCAAGGCAGTCGACCAGCAAACCGCCTTTTTTGTCCAAGAATACAGGCCACAGGGCCATACAGAACAAAAGGAGAGGTTGACTGACCAAAGAAGTCCGTTTACACCATATGATAACGCCCGATTTCAACTCACGTCCTCCTCGTCACGACAGTTCGCATCGCCAAATTCGGGTAGGAAACCATTGACCACTTTCCATATAGTCCATATTTGGCCCCAAGCAACTATTATTAGTTCCCCAACCTGAAACAACACTTGGGGGCCTTGAGGAGATCGAAGAAGCAGTCAATTCCTCACCTTGGGAGTTGGCGGGAGAGGGGCATGACGCGAATTTGAAAAAGCTTTCTGAGAGACATGAAAAATATTTTGATTGTAATGGCAACTATACGTAGAAAATAAGCTAAGAGTTCAAGCTTTCAGAATCTGTACTTGTTTTTTCAATAAAATTATTTTTTCTATGTGAAACAGCTTTGGAGACCTTAATTTACGGACAACCCTCGTATTTCCGTGGATCGTTCATAAAATTCCATTAAATTTTACACATTGAAAACATGATGGAATCCCAATCGCCCACGGACTTCCATACAATTTCATGTAAAAATAATAATTTCCCATGAAAATAACGGCCTACGGAATGGGGCAGTTGCAAAAGCCTGAAATGTTATGTTTTTTATAAAGAAAATGGAAATATACTTGATGAGCTGAGAACAATGGCGCCTTTGGTTTTTTCCCAAGTATCTCGGTTTTAGAGAAACTCGCGTATAAAGTTGTAAAAAATTGTGTGCGTAGTGACGCCACTACGCGGAATTCCCATTTAAAACAATGTATTTTGGGCCAAAATCTCATCGCCAGAACAATTAGAAACTCTGCTCATCAAGTATTTTCATTTTCTTCATAAAAAACTCATCATTTCAGACCCTTATTGTGAATGCCCCACTGTGATGTTTATCCACATCTGAACAACAAGAAGCCGCTTTTAACTCAATAATTAGCATCTTTGTCCTCAGCTTATCAATTACTAGAAACCAAAGGCGTTTTTGTCCTCAGCTCATGAAGTACTTTCATTTTCTTTATAAAAAACGCAACATTTCAGACCCTTGCAACTGCCCCATTCTGGTCATGGAACTTCACGGAAAACCTTCACCGGGGGTTGAATTTAACTTTTCCCTTTCCTTTTGATTTTTCCACAGGTTGGAAAAATTCAGTTCGTCACAATCTTTCTCTCAACGAATGTTTCATCAAACTGCCCAAAGGGATAGGTCGACCTGGAAAAGGACATTATTGGACTGTTTCCCCCGCCTCGGAATCCATGTTTGAGGACGGCTCTTACCGGCGGAGACCTCGCGGATACAAGAAGAAGTGTCAAATGGACAGGGCGGGACCTTTCCAGCATCCTCATCAACATTCGCACTCTCTCCACCCACACCACTCCCACGCTCACACTCTTTCACATTCACACTCGCACCCGCATTCTGTATTCATGGCGACCAATGTGGTTGCAGGGAATATGACCGGATCGGCAATTCCCCTGTCTATGGGAGTTGGAGCAGCATCTGTCCATCATAATCAGTATGAGCAAATGCAGGGTTATCATGGCGATTATTCAACGATTCCATCGTCTTCGTCGCCCCCTCCCCCAACGTCATTCTCTAGCGCTCATGGTCACTATCCGAGCTCTCTGGGCAGCAACGGGTTAGTTTCAACCTTTTACGTACCTACGTTTTCTCTAATTGTTAGGCGAAATTAGGCAACGTTGCTTTTCGGCCATCTAAACCCATGTAAAAGACTGAAATTGAAGGTGTTCACCAATCACATCCAGTAGTTCAATCTTTTTTCATGGGTTTCAATGGAGAAAGTGCAACGTTGCCAAATTGCACGCTTTGCCACTGGTTTTCTCCCTTAACCCCTGTGACTGTGAGTCCAGGGTGGAGGGGGGGGACTGAAATGACTCCAGGTTTCGTCCCCGTTAAACTTCCATATTTTGGAGTTAATTTTTAGGACATTCAAGGTACTAGCGGGGACAAAGATACCTGGCCAAAGTATGTAACACACAACACACCTAATACACGCGTTGAATGGAATTATGTGTATTGCTTATTGCATACCCTGTCTAGGTATCTTTGCCCCCGATGGTAAGTCGATTTTCAAGTTTTTGGACACCAATAGTAAAGGTGTTATTAAATGCTTTTAGTGCTTTTAATAGGCGTTTTAGGCTTAAAAAAACCTTTAGATCATAGATGGAAATCGTTTCAATTAACTATTTTTAGAAAATGTAATTTCTTCGTAGGATCATTAGTTCAAGTTGTCATATTTTAACGACCAATAACGGGGGGGGGCGGGGGGGGCGAAAAAAAAAGAAAAAATTGTTTTCCCAATTTGTTGTATTTTTTGGTATCGTAATATTTCCGACAAAAACCGCAAATATTCAAAAATTGTTGATATTGATTACAGTATATAAGATGATCTTGAAGTTCAGCAGGATGTATTAAAGCATACTTAAAATACTGAAGTTGGGGGGGGGGACTAAGATTCCAAGGTGAAATCCTGTTTCAAGTCTATTCAGATAAGTTTTTGTTAAGTCTAATTTTTTCAAAGATTGTCCCCTGGGGTGGACGGAGCAACATTTTTCGTCATTGATGGATAGAAAGCCCAATCTGTCAATCTATAAATTACAATTTTGTTCTCTTTTTTTTCTTCTTTAATTTAAGAACTTTATTAATCCATTGTGTGAATACCAATAGAACTAAGAAGAGTTGTAAGAAGACTTTAAATACATAGGAATTAGTTGTATCGTTATATCTTATGGCTCGAGTCGAAAAAATACCAATACGTCTTGAACTCAAACCATGGAAAACGTAAAGTTTACAATTTTCTTGGACTGTCGAAAATTTAAACCAAGTGTCATGATAAATCTTACGATAGCTGTTTTTTTCAGTGTGCTGAACCACTTCGGTACTCCTAACTGAAGATTCAAAGAAAGAGTTCTATTGGTATTCACACAATGGATTAATAAAGTTCTTAAATTAAAGAAGAAAAAAAAAAGAGAACAAAATTGTAATTTATAGATGGATAGATTGGGCTGTTTTCTATCCATCAATGACGAAAAATGTTGCTCCGTCCACCCCAGGGGACAATCTTTGAAAAAATTCAGTTGTTAAGAAATTGCTTAAAATTCGTTGTTTTCATTTCAGGGCGCAGCTGAGTCATTTTGAATACGCTGCGGCGTCCGGTCTTCACGGATCATCCTCAGTCGGATCCTCGGCGCCGTTCGAGCGGGATCCGGTCCCCAGTTGGATGTGCGCTTTTCAGAACGAGTCGGCTTTCCTCAAACCATCGTTCAACTCAATAAACTCGATCAACTCGATGTCCGTAACCGTTCCGATCCCCGACAGCTCCGCCTCCCCCAACGAATCTTACTTCCACCAATACTCGCTACCGCCTACCAGCGTTGATGGTGAGTTTGACTCATTACTACAATATACCATCCTTCAAAATTGTATAGGTAGAGGTGGTTCGTGCCTAGTGGCAAAAATTGACTCTAGCTCTCCAGAAAAACCAATGTAAAATAATTGGACTCATTTATACGAAAGGACGTGCCTACTCGACTTTAGACGTTGCGATTTTCACCTAGCTTTAACCCTTTCAGTGCTGCATTCTCAAAAAGTAGTTTCAGTCTCAGATCTTCATTATAGGGAATTGAATGACTTTTTCTCATATAATTTCATGTGCATGTCAATTTTTTTGAAATTTCATAAAATTCCATGTTAACAAACGTCCTCTATAAGGGATTATATAGCGAAAGGGTTAATATTGTTATAAAATTAAACATAGTGCAAAGAATTTCTTCAAACTTCCAGTAACTTTCCTTTTCTACGTTACGTATTGTTCCTGAAAATATCAAGCAATTTCATCGATCGGATGATTTTTAAGGGAATTAAAAAGTCGAGATTATATGGTCACGTTGGAATACTAGTAGGTCTATTTTGTATAAATGTGTCCAATTGTTTTCAGAAGGTTTATTGAACCTCCGAGGAATCGATACTTTTGCATGAGCTTAAATGGCAAAAAATTGCATAAGCCACCATACATTTCAAAACCCAAGGTGTCTGTAAGACTGAGAAAACAGGATGTGTTTGGATTTTTCTTTTTCATCTTTTTTTCGCTCCTCTCCTTCAAAAGAATGAGCAGGGAATGTCAAGAGATTTGTTCTGATCCGAAGAAAACCAGGAAATGTTCAATGTTTAATTCTCAAGTTTATGATAAAACCAAACCCCTTGACTTCGTCACATGTGATATTCGGAAGTCGCGATAAAATTTGCGTCAAGGAAATTTCGTTGGTTTGGAAAAGAAAAACTTGGGGAGGACAGGAATTTTTTTCTCCCACCAAATAGATGTCAGCGGAGCCGCAGGAAATGTATTTATTTTGTTTTTTTGTTTTTGTTTTTAAATTTTTTATCAGGAAAATCAGGTTATTTTTTGAGGCTTAGCTTTCGTTTTTCGCTTCAATTTTTATTTCTCAAGTATCCCTATGATTTAGCCTTTCAATTTTTTTCACATGTTCGGGCGAGTGTACAATTTGAAGGCAATGCCAATAAGCCGTGGACTTTGCCGCCTCAGTTTTGTAAAGAAAAGCACGGAAACGTCAAGATTTTCTGTCCCCTCCCCCTCCCCCCTCCCCCCTTCCCCAATCCAAATCTCTTTATCACCCTGAAATGGTGAATATGATGTCGACTAAAAGTTATAACCGCCGCGGCCGGAAAGTCAGAAAATTGATCTTCGATCAGCTTGGGTTGTTTTTGACTCGGCTAAGAATCTGAGGTCTGCGAGGGCAACCAAAATAAACTGATTCAGGCTCGAATCAACCGCTATTATAACTTAAGCATACATGATGAATTCCACCTATCCATGAAAATACACTCGAATATAAATTATTATGACTGATTGTGAGAAGAATTTTCGATGGGGACACCGCACCGGGGCGCGACTGCTGAGATAACTCATCCTACTCTTAGGATCTGGAATTGCGTCACTCCATTTTGAAGGCGCAACCCAAGATGCTGAATAATCCGAACCGAATGTTTGAATACTTAAAAAATAGTTTAAAGAGCTTGATTTTTGTTTAGATTTTGGTGAAGGTGACGGGTGACAATTAAACGATGAGGTTATTTGATACGACTGAGAAATGACTTGATTTTAATGTGATACAAAACACGATTTCATTGAAAGGAGCCGCTCGATTTTTATGCAGTAAAGTAATTGATAAACGGCTAAAATTTGTTAATTTAATTTCAATTTGAAAAAATGTCTAACTCTTCTTTCCTCTTCTGAGTTTTGAATTTTAAAACAGTGTAATTTGGGCCAAAATGGCACCTCCAGTCCCTCCAGAATCGTAAGCCTCAGAAACAAAATTGACGATCGAGCTCTTTGAAAAAACGACAAATAAAACAGTGGGTATGCTCGTCCTCAATGATTCACGTTTCAAATCGTCATTGTGTGTGTACCTGATGAGTTAAAAGGATTGTTCTATTTATCTGATATGTATCTAATGTCTAAGCTCCAATACCAATAGTCAGGTTAGTCAGGTAAAAAATAACAATTTGTTAAATTCACCAGAAACACACAAAACAACATTTTAAAGTATGAGTTTCTGAGGACGATCATATCCTCTGTTTTACAGGTGGTTTTTCCAAAGAGCTCCTAATTTGCCTTGTTTTCAGCATGCCGAGTCCTTATATTTGCGTCATAAAAAGTCAGAGCCAATGAACGCACGTCATTCGAGTTTAGAGATTTCTTTCGAAAGAGTTGGATCGCGCCTTCAAAACAGAATAATACAATTCCAACTCCTACGTGCAGGAATAGTTATCTCAGCAACGGGTTATCGTTAACATCTTCTTTGCTACCGATTTAAGCCTAAAAATCACGAATGCTTACGAATTGAAAGGTGATTACTGGCAACTATTTGCCGGATTTCAACCCAATAAAAATACCACAAGTCATTGCTCTAATTTTTTTCTTTATTGGGCAATTCGTACTTACATATTCGCATTTCTCTCTCTTTGTCCAGTTCATCGTAATTATCAGAAAAGGACAGATAAAGGGGGCTAGAGCCGACCCATAATAGGCCCCCGAGTCCTTTCTCCATTCTTCTCTAACACCTAGAGGCGTCATTTCAGGTCTTGCCGCAGGGGGGGGGGGTGAACCTTTTTTGGTGATTGTTTCGATTTTGTTCTTTTTGCGTCGTGAATTTTCAGTTTTAGCCGGCATTTCAGGATATGCTATATCCCCCCCCCCCAACCCACGACACTACTGCGAATAATACTTCGAATAATGCGTCGCGTCGCGTCGGCTCCTCCGTAATTTTTTGTAGACTTTTTTTAAACTAAAAGACGCGAAAAAATGCAGTCGACAAACACGAATTTTGATCAGTAACTAGTGACGCTAGATATCTAATTGAAATCCGCGCGAGTTCTGTTTGGAACCGCGTTTAGATTTCACACACCTGGTGGAAGTTCATTGCATAAGTATCTTCTGACTAGGATTGCCGTTTTATAGATTTAAAGTGGATTTTTTTTAAGTCATTCCATCGGTTGTCGAGAAGATTTCACAGTCAAGTTAAAATTCAGCTGTATAGAGTTCTTTTCAGCGGTGAAGGCAGAGCTAGCAGATAATTCTCGGCGATTTTTCTATTTTCATTCTTCATTCCTCCAAATCAAAAGAAAACTTGCCTGCGACTTTGACCTTATGACCTTTGACCTTTTGTGTCTTCCAATCATATACGGCGCGTGTATGCCGTATGGGGCTATTGGGGCTATAGCCCCCTCATTTTTTGTGGACGTGAGACTCAAATTTTGGGGGAATCGATTTTTTAGCCCCCCCCTCAAATTTCGACCCCATGCTCTGCCCATATGCCACCGATGAAATGTCAAGGCTCCAATTCATTTCCGTTCATTTGTATTAAGGTAAACACCCCAGTAGCCGACATGCGACACCCCTAAAAGATTTGCACTAGTACCCGACACCCATTTTTCACACTGTAAAAAGTGATAGTTTGGTGGCAATACTAGTGTTTTGTGTGGTTTCTTTCTGAGACTTCGAATGTGAAACATTCGAAAAAAAAAAATACGCAAAACACCAAAATTGCCACTAAACTAATATTTTTTACTTTGTAAAAAATATGAGTCGGGTACTGGTGCAAATTTCAGGGATATCGGCTACTGGGGTGTACCTCATGTGTAATATAAGAAATATAATATCGGAGGATTGTCTAGGGCAGGGGGCGAATCTAGGTTTTTGGGAAGGGGGGGGGGGGTAGGGTGATTCTTATTCAAAGGCAGGGTATTTGCAGCATGCATTCCTGTTTGAAGCTTTTTCGATAAAAGCTCAAAAAGCTTGTCTAAAACACGTTTTAAGGAAATTTGGACTCCATAAATGAAATCAGCGACCTAAAAAACCCCCGGTTACCTAATTTTATAAAAATCGGAGCACTCTAAATGCTATACGGTAAGGCGATCGAAATCATTAAAAATAACGTCGCGTTAAATGAGCGTTGCCACAGGGTAGGTATCAATTTTCCTGAAAATCGCCGAAAACTTTAAGCGTGTTTTTGAGAGCTTAGACGTCGTCAGAGCGTAAAAACATAGAAGACCTTTCTTGTTGGAAATTACCTCAGAAACAAAAAGCATGCATCGATTTTTTTGATATCTTGCATAATTTTCGATATATATCGAAATAATCGATTTTGGGGCCCTTTCCCCCCTCCCCTGAATTTAGCACAGCACCTAGGCATGGGGACTTTTAGGTGGTCATTACTGACACCAAGACGAAGCGATTAAGCCCAAAAAACCTTGGATGGGAATTTGTTCTTCCAATAATCACCCATTGCCTGGACTAAAGCGCGGCGAGAGCATTTTACGCATATCTTAAAATGGACTTTTGTGGCATTAGAACTGCAGATAAGCCAAAAATAATGAAAATTTTAGCCCTTTAGGGCCAAAAGTGGCTATTTTACACCATAATTGACTATTAAAATACCCAAAAATTCATATTTGGTACTTACGCCCTTTTTGCCGATGAGGGGCCACTTAGAGTCAATTTTTTTCAAAATGCTTGTTATGGGTCGATTTTTTAGACCACAAAGAACAAAAAATCCACCGTTCGCACCAAAAACACTCATTTTTGAAAAATAAGAATCACCCTAGTGGGGGGGGGGGGGGGTGGTAAAAAGAGATTCCCCCCTCCTACGGTGGAAAATTGTTAAAAGGAATGGCCTCTTTATTGGTTCTTCCTCATTTTTTCTACCTCCCTCAAAGTGACGTCCCTTGGTCGGCCGGGATCCGCCTACACTTCTGCGGAATTAACTCTTGCTGTAACGCACGGTAATACTCGGCTCTGCAATATTTTTTCAATCGATGGAATCATCAGTGAATATCAAAATTCCATCAAATAAAGTCAAGCGTTTCCATCGGTGGCTGAAAAGATTACAGGTCAGAGTGTTTTTATTGGTTTATAGTCTTATTGTTGAACTAGACTGTGTAATCTTTTTGACATCCAGAGGAATCATCTGTGGATTAAAAAAGTATCTTAAGGTCTGCAAAGTGATACTGCAGTCCTGCTTCTGAAATTCCTCTAATGTAAAATGATAGTATAATATGATCTCGAAAATATTATTTCCAGGTCTCCGGAGCTATCAGACTGACAGAAAACCAGTAGTGGCGTCCTCAAGTCAACCACCAAGTTTCTTGCCAAGCGAAGCATCGCAGTCCATCTATTATAATGACTGTCTCAAATACTCATAGCCCAGGATGGAGTCGTACTGAATAAGGTGTCAAAATTATTTTTTGGTTCTTCTCGCAGAGTCAGGCGGAAGAAAGTTCAAACGTTTCATAGATGTGTAACAGTCAAGTTTTGTAATTTTCTATGTTAACGAGTCAATATTAATAGTTTTACTTAAGTCATGCGTTCCTTCGTTTTGATAGAATATTAAGTTACCGATCACTGATTAGATGAATAAGACTTATTTTCATATTTTTAATATCCTAAAGCTTTCATTTTACTTTAATTATTTGTCCTGCTGTGGCGAAGTGTGCTATTCTGCAATGTACCTTTTTGCCCGTTTGACTCAATAGAAAAGCTCGAATTTGGTGGTCATCGCCGATCATTAGATAGTTCGATATTTTTCGTGAGTTTAAACGAACCAAAAGGAATGTTGCCAGTTTGCACGCTTCGCCACTGTTATGTCCTGTCCAATTTGGATATCTTTGATTGGGAGATGAGAGGCGATAGAATGGGCTGGAGATCACAGTCTTTGACAACTGGCTGATGGGAGAGTTTTGAGGGCATAGGTATGCATGCTGAGTACTGACGTCACTACGTTGCCTAAACCTGGATATTGCCTTGCCTGGTACATTCTTGAATAATTCGACTCCTTGCTAATGTTATTCGAGGGCTGTTCCACCGTAACTATGTGCTACCCGCAACATTTTAAATCGTTATGCGCGTTTCATAAAAAAGTTGGACTTTTTTAATTTTCCAGTGATAAGATGGGTAGTAAATGTATGACATCTCGCCCTTTCCACCGCTAAAAAATTGACAAATCAAGTTTTAGTCTATAGAATTTAGTTTTAAATTGCGTTGCGGGTGGACAGCTATTAAGAAATAACTCTCGATCAGTGGCGTCACATCTGGCAATGCAGCATTTCGTCCATTCAAACGCACAAAAAAAGGTTGATCTTAGAGATGCTATAGGAGATGCACAATGCACTCCCTCAAATCGAGATTTCACCACTGAGAAAAACGATAAGTAGTCGATTATTATTCCCAAGCCGCCTCTGTCAATACAGCTTTGAAGTCTTTGACGACCAGATATTTCGAGATAGTTGGCCATCACTTTTCGTCTTCCTCTTCTTCATTCGGTTTTCTTCTTCATTCAGTCTTCTTCTTCTTCATCCAGATGCTAAAGATTCACCCCTTTTCTCTCCATCGCGTGGGTGTCTAGTCATTTCTAGTGCTTCGTCAATCTTAACGATTTGGGTGTAATCTTAACTGTTCTGATGTAAGATCACGTCGTAAATTCAACATGTTTCCCAGGTCGACTGCCGTGGGGTTGTGGGGAGGAGGTGGTAAGAAATCTATCAGTCAGAAGATTTGGCCGCTCGCGTGTGCCGACAACGAAATTATTAAAACTCAGGGTTGCCAGGTTGCTTTGCAAAATAAATTGAGAGACCAATTAGTTTCTCTTAAAAGTTAGATTTAAAAATAATAATGGGGGGGGGGAGACATACCCGAAAAACGAAACTATCTAGAGCAATTTAAAATTTGTCTTTCAAAGTTGAATTTTTAATTTTAGAATTCTAGTGTCTCTAGAACAGTGACGGCTCATACGATTTGGTAACAGTGCGTTTCCCCTTCAACTAAACTTGGGGCAAAAAAATCGATTTTTGAGGAGGCTACGGGTATGCTGGAATCGATTGTTTTACATTAGTTCAAACAGAGGAAAAACACTGATGCAAAATCGCAAGAGCCGCCGCGCCACTGGTCTAGAACCAAGTGAGTAATCGAAGCAGAATACTCTATAACGAAGCATAATTCACTTCAAGTATCTGATAGACAAATTTGTATCAGGTGCCGAAACACTGAATAATGCCAATAAATCAGAATGCATAGATGAGTTTTCCCCTTTCGGGCTCAACTTAGAGATTTTTTTGGACCCTCCTCTCGCTAACTTGTTACGGGTTGGATCCTAAACCGGTAATAATGCGGCAGTTGCGAGGGTCTGAAATGTTGGGTTTTTTTTTTTTTTTTTACAAAGAAAAGGAAAGTACTTGATGAGCTGAGAACAAAGATGCCTTAATCGGTTTCTAACTAAGTCCCATTGTTCCGACGGTGAGATTTTGGCCCAAAAATTCATTCTTTCAAATGGGAGTTCTGCTCAGTGACGTCACTACGAACACAATTTTTTTACAACTTTACAGGTGTGTATCTCCAAAAGTGGGACACTTATGAAAAAACCAAAGGCACCATTATTCTCAGCTCATCATACTTCTCTTTATATAAAACACAACATTTCAGACCCTTGCAACCCATTGCTGAAGCAAGCTTAAGGGGCAGATTTTCACCCGATCCTAACTCGATAAGTCCTGACTGATAAGACTGGAGAAAAACATAGGTCCTTCCTTGAGACCCGACAACGCTGGAACGACCCACAACCCAACCCTCGGGACCCGGAGTCAGAGTAGGTGGCGGAGCGAAGCCTTCCTGAGATTTTGGCTCCGCGCATCTGGCGAAGGAGTTTTAGCTCCCTGTGCGTTCGGTCTCCGTGATCTATGATATTGATTGTAGAAAGGCCAATGAGCCGGGGAAGGGGGGATCCTCCCGATCCTGGACAGGGTTGCCTGATCTAGAAGGGGGGGGGGGGATAAAATCTCTCAATGTGCATGCTAAATCTTGGATTAGGAACATTAGGTGGGCGGGTGGGCGGATGGGTATCGGATCAGGGGGTATGGGGGGATATGGGCAAGTTTACTGAGGAGACCATGGAATAACGTCGAAATCGTATAATAAAATAACTCGAAATCGTCAATTTGCTCATTTCGGGGGAAGAGACCCGAACCGGCATTAGAGTCCCCTAATTAATTATTCTACCGCGGATTCAGAGTTGAGAGTTGACCACCGGTGAAATCAGCATTGCCTTTATTCCAAAGTGCCTATTTATTTACTATAATCCGGTTGACGTTATTCTACCTCCCGTTACAGAGGACTGCCGTTTTTCGGTTCTAAAGACGATTTTTTTAACTCACCGATAATTCAACCGATTGATAAAATTACTGCACAGCCCAACTCAGCAGTATGACTATAACCCAAGGAAATACCCCAATTTGCAATCTTTTTGGCCGCCGATGGAAACACCGTTGACTTTTCAACTTGATGGAATTTTATTAATTCACCGGTGGTTATCTATCGGTTGAAAAGAGATTACAGAGCAGAGCATTTTCGTGCGTTAGTCGTAGACTGCTGAATTGGACGGTGCAATCTTTTTTGTTAATTAACCGGTGGATCATTGGTATTTGGTGGATTAAAAGATTCTACTTCAGATCTGCTAAGCGGTAGGTACCCGAGTACCCCTGAGTATACCGCCTCTTTTTTTTTAATTTATGCCGCCGCCAAAAGAAGAAAAATTCAAAAGTGATGCTCTTTTTATTTTTTATTTTATTTTTCTTGGTATATTTATACACATTCTGCTCTCTTATGCCCCTCCCCTCCCCCTAGAGCTAAACTTGAGCTCCTTAGATACCTATGTGGTAATAAGCGTATACTTACACTATACAGCTTTTGAAAATAAGAGGTCAACTTTTCTGGTAGGAAGAAACGTATTTACTTATGCTTTAATTTTTTGCTCTAGGACCAATAAATGTTCGGTACAGACAGTCCTACCCCCAGATGATTGGTGAGCACCTAAAGTCATTCAAATACACACGTAAGTAAATGCTCACCATAGCCAACGTCATTCGGGGACCGTGTGTACCGAACATTTATTGGTCCCTAAAAATAAAAGAAGTTACCCTAAAATGAGCTTTGCAATCTGCATCACGCCTTCAGATATATGAATAAACAAGGGTAGATCTAGGGGGGGGAGTCGGATCCTTTGCCCTGGGGAGGGGGGCGGCAAAAAGAAGAAGAGTTGACACTTGATCACTTTTGATAAATTTTCCATCACAGAGGGTGGTCAAATGAAAATCAACACGAAGAAGAAAAAAAGAGGTCGTCGCTTTAGAAAATTTTTCACCAGGGGGGCGTCGAAATAATAATATTGCCACCCCCACCCCACCGAAAACCTTGATCAGCCCTTGTGAATAAGACGAGGGAAAAAAATGAAAGAATTCGTCTCTTAGCGTTTGCAAAAGTTAATCAAATGCGTAAATCTATACTTCACTGCATGTGTATGAACATTCAACTTCTTTTAAACGCCATCTTCTTAGTGAACGGGACTGCGAAGTGTACGAGAGAGGGAATTACCCCCGCCCTACCACACTCTACTCGCCCACATTTTGAGAGCTTCTAAAAGTTTAGGGGATGTTGGACATTTATGTGGAATTTCCAAAGTAAGGTAGAAGTATAAAATGTTTTGAAATGATTTAAAATAATTCAATAGAATTTTGGAATTTTTCATTCAGTCCAACTTGGCAACTCTGAGCTCCGTCTTTTTTTACGACTTGCCGCTCGCTGCCAACACGTCGCAACTCATCGGAACGTCTGGTTTACTTTACAAAAGTGTAATAGTTTGTTTTCTCTTCTTCGGCTGATAGTCTGAGAAGGGTTGTACACATGCATGTTTCGGGCTCGATTCCTTGATTCCCTTCCTGAATTTTCATTGAGAGTAATTTGCCGCCAGCCGCTGCCTTTTGTGGCCCCCTCCTCCTCCCATCCACCCCTCCTCCCATCCACCCCCCACCCTCCTCACCCTTCTCTTCCCGTCCACCCTCCCTTGTTTTCATTTTAAATGGAACACACACATATGGAAGAGGGGGTGTAAAGGGAAATGGTTAATTTGTTGAGCTGACCATAAAATTCAACATTGGGTTTATTTCGATTGGACATGTTCTAATCTGTCAAAACAATGAGTATATGTTACTGGGAGCTGAAATGTGTGCTACACCTGTTTTAAGGTCTGGTATTTGGACGTCTATTCATGTATGCACTGAAGTTTTGTCGAAAACTATCTAAAGCCAACGAACAATTCGCATCTGTGAAGCGGAATTAAAAAGTTTAGATTGATGAATCATGACAGAACTAAAGTTTGTTTGGACCTTCTAGTTTTGACGGGTCTTACTCGCAGTGGTGTGCGCAGGATTTTTGTTGGTAGGGGCTTATTGCACTGATGAACGTTTGACTGACAATGAGCTTGTTGCACACTTTTTTTTTAATTCAAAATATGAAAGTACTATGTGAGCTGAGTACTCAGTAATTTTTTCAGAATTTTTTGACGCCGGGAACACAAAGAAAAATTCATTTGAAAAGTCGAAAATTTGATAAGATTTGAAACGGCTCCAAATGGCGGGAAACCGCCGACTACGTCACAGCTAGGTCACAGGTAAGTACGGTCGATTTGTTTACATTTCTGCCCATAAGCTACCATGCCGAAAACGTGAAATTTGGACGCTTATGTCTTCTAAAAAGTCGTCATCTTTGGTCATCTGCCGTACTATATCGATTGTTTTGGACAAATAAAGATCCTGACAAGCCACGAAACGCGTCAGAGTTTATTTTTTTATGCATCAAATGAAAATACGAGGTCGCAAAATTCGTCGGTGCCGCTAGTGAAACCAAGGTTAGGGGACTCTGACAACAAGTTAAATTCAGTCCATTGCATCTCTTTTCGTCCATTAAAGTGAAGCGAATCCGTTTATTTTGTCTTTCCTTTGCCTCTTTGACCTTTAATGAGTAATTCTTCAATAACTTTGAACGTTTTCGGACAGTAAGAGTCAAGGGAAACATAGTGGCTTTCCCCATAACCTATATTGCCTGTAAGCTTATACAAACTATACAAGATCATTTCATTTGGGTGAAAGCATCTTGTAGTCATGTAAAGTCAGAGTATCTCCTTGCTAAGTATGAAACTGAATTGGACAGGTAAATTTTAATAATGTATGGCACCTGACTCATCCAAGTCAATTGAATATACTTAGCGGTGGAATTTCATCGGTCAACTGTAATGTTTGTAGCACTTTAACCTATATTCTTTTCATTGGCATTTCAAGAGGAATCTGCCCTTCCTATACTTAAACTTAAGTGTGGTAAGCAATTAACTTATAGTAAATAATAAGTTGGCATTTTCTCATTAAGCGTTTCATGTGAAGCTTGCATCGATTTAAACGCTAGCCAACGGATAACGCTGATCCACTCACAAATTGACAATCTTCCTAAAATAAGGCAGCATATTCTCATTATATTTCATCAGTATTCATCAAGTGTTTACTAACTTTGATTTGCAATGACTTGATGCAGTCAAAGCTCAATACTCAGTTAATCCATTTTGACAAAGAAGAGAAATATTGAACATTGGAACCGCTCCGTCACATGTTAATGGGCTCTTTATAGGTATCAATTTCCCAGAAATTGTCAAGACATGTTTAGTGCCACATAAAGTACAGCTAAATCTGATGCATACTGCAGTGGGATGTAAGTATTTCAATATTTACCAATCTCCTTGCAAGAGAATGACACAATAACTACTAAACAATCATTCACTTACCCGCAGAATCATTTTAAAAACTCCAAATTTACACTAGTCAAATTTATGGATTTTTGACACATCCATCCTGAAACATTTTTTCAATCATATCCACTTGAAAGTCATGCTCACTAAGCAAAACTTGGCTTTGAATATAAGCACAGATTACAAATATAATTTTCTAAATCAGGTTTTGTGAATCAATTTTCTTTCCCTCCACCCCTATAGAAATCGGAGGTCTGGGGGGCTTTAGCCCCCCCCCTCCCGCGAACGCTACTGCCTACTTAATCCTCCCGACCTCGGTCCGGTGGCTAGCGCATGGCGTAGGAGGCCGGAGGCGCCACCGCGTGCCGTGATGGTACCCCTCCCTTGAGTCAAAATTTGGCGCCCCTCGCAAATCGAAATGCAGCCCCATCATTTCACCTCCAACTGTCCCGCACCTCTTCCCCTTCCCATTCCTTACCTTCACTCTCTTTTTCCTGCTCACGTTCCAGTTTCAATTCAAACGTTCGTTTCAACGAACAATTCGTTCGTTTTGCGGAATAAGGCAAAGAACGAGAACGCCATTGCAGAATTTGTTAGTCGACCGCCAGACAGTAGGTACCAATCTAATATCTATGCCACTGGCGGCTCGTGGAGGTAAGGCGACAAAAATGAGCGGCTCATTGAATTTCATTTTGAAACACTCCGTAGAGAAACTTACCTTATTTCATTCACAATTTGTTGATTGTTGAAACAAAAAAAGATGGAAAAATAACTTTTTGAACCTTATTATGTTATATTTTTACAATTTTTTTTCCCTCCTTCATCAAAAAATGTGAGGCGGCGGCACCCTATTGCTTTATTATTTGCCTTACCTACTTGACGAGCCACCACTGATCTATATTGCACTTGGCTTTTACGGTAAAAAAAAAAGCATACAGTGGATCCTGTCCATAATGGACCCTTACAGTGGGGGGGGGGGAGAAATGTTTCCGTTATTATCAGTTTTTATCCGTTATGTGTAGGTTTACCAGATGGAAGAAGAAAAACGTGACGATTAATTTAACATTAAAAGGGCAACAGTCTTATTTTTACAATAATTTCTTCTGCCACAAGCTAGTAATTTGTACCTAATGATAACTAAGAAAAAGAAAAGAAAATAAAAAAAATTAAAAAAACAAAATTTATTGGAGCCACTGTTACTATAATTATTTATGTAATCATTATGTATCACAATGAGGTTGTTGCACACTTTCGCTGCAAGCTATTTAAGGATTGATTTAGCAGTAAAACCCATCAAAAATAACGATTGCAGCACTAAAAACTCACGAAATCCACTCCTAAACTCATAAAATGCTTTTAAATGCGCCAGTTTAGTGGCAGTAAAGGCCCTAATAATGGGAGACACCTATCTAATAATAATATACAGGGTGTCCGAGAAATGAGTTCACACTTTTGCTGTGAGCGCCTGGTTGATTGTAAAAATCTGAAAAATTCAGGAATAATCTATTACCCCTAAGCGACTTCAGAGAAAATATTGGGGGGCTCCCACCCCCCTTAAGGGGGGCATAGGCCCCAAAACGTACCCCGTGTTGCCAATATATCGCATATTTCAAATGGCAGGGGGTATTTTTTATTTCATCATTCAAAAGGGCTTAAAAAACTGAGCAATTTCGTTTTTTCAGATTTTCGGTAGCCCCTCTCAAAACAAAATGGCGGCCAAATAGCTGCCCCATACTTTAGAGGCCCATAACCTCGGTTTGATGTAATATTTTTTCAAAAACTAAAAAGTTTCTGAATCCTCAGAACGTCTCCTTTCGAATGATGTGCCACACTTAATCATTTGATGGAAAATAATTGGGGCACGGAGCCCCCCCAAAAAATTTTAAGTTTGGGGGGCTGTAGCTCAAAAAAGTCAAATGTAAAGGGGGGTCGTGTTGTACATTAATCGAAAGATCTTAAAAAAAGGAAGAATTTAGCGCAAACCCGAAGTCGCTATGATGCGTCTATCCAAAATGGCGGCCATGTAACGATTTGGGGGTGGGGACCGCCCCCCCCCCCCAAATAAAATCCGCTCCATCGAGTGATACATCAATCGAAAGGTCTTGAAAAGAGAAAGAGAATGGCGCAAACCGGACGTCAATACGATGCCTGTATCCAAAATGGCGGCCGGTCAAAGTTTTTTGGCTTATGACCCTGCAGGGCTATAGCCAAAAAACTTTGACCGGCCGCCATTTTGGATACAAGCATCGTATTGACGTCCGGTTTGCGCCATTCTCTTTCTCTATCCAAGACCTTTCGATTGATGTATCACTCGATGGAGCGGATTTTATTTGGGGGGGCGGTCCCCCACCCCCAAATCGTTACATGGCCGCCATTTTGGATAGACGCATTATAGCGACTTCGGGTTTGCGCTAAATTCTTCCTTTTTTTAAGATCTTTCGATTAATGTACAACACGACCCCCCTTTACATTTGACTTTTTTGAGCTACAGCCCCCCAAACTTAAACATTTTTGGGGGGGCTCCGTGCCCCAATTATTTTCCATTAAATGATTAAGTGTGGCACATCATTCGAAAGGGGACGTTCTGGGGATTCAGAAACTTTTTAGTTTTTGAAAAAATATTACATCAAACCGAAGTTATGGGCCTCTAAAGTATGGGGCAGCTATTTGGCCGCCATTTTGTTTTGAGAGGGGCTACCGAAAATCTGAAAAAACGAAATTGCTCAGTTTTTTAAGCCTTTTTGAATGATGAAATAAAAAATACCCCCTGCCATTTGAAATATGCGATATATTGGCAACACGGGGTACGTTTTGGGGCCTATGCCCCCCTCTTAAGGGGGGTGGGAGCCCCCCAATATTTTTTTTGAAGTCGCTTAGGGGTAATAGATTATTCCTGAATTTTTCAGATTTTTACAATCAACCAGGCGCTCACAGCAAAAGTGTGAACTCATTTCTCGGACACCCTGTATGTAACTCCATTGTGGATCACTATACTCTGGTGTTTAATTACTGTGTGAATCTTCCTTGAAAGCATAGAGAGAGTGGTGAAATTAAGATAGGAATCTCTCATTATTACTTAGTGCCCTCCGCCGCCATTTTTCTAGCGCATTTAAAAGCATTCCATAAGATTAGGAGTGGATTTTGTGAGTTTTTAGTGCCACCATCGTTATTTTTGCAGAGGTTTTTACATCTAAATCAGTGGCGTAGCCGGGGGGGGTCCAGGGGATCTGGAACCCCCCCCCCCCCCCAAATGACACTTGACACCAAAATTCGTTCTTAAAAAAGGTAATTTGACCAAATTAGTATCTTTAGACACCTCTCACTTCCCTTGAAAAATTTCGGACCCCGGACCCCCCCCCCCCCCCTAATTCCTGGCTACGCCACTGATCTAAATCGAACATTAAATCGCTTTTACAGCAAAAGTGCGCATCAGCTCCACTTTCAAAAAATGTAGATCCAATTTTTCTCATCGCTGCCGAAAATTGACTTAAAATTGGCAAAGAATTTAATAACTCATGGTCTGCAGATTTTAGCTTAAAAGTGGCGTGGCGCTTCCTGTGTTGAATAGTATGAAAGGTGGGGGCCATTACACTTGGTCACAATTTTATACTCGAGACTGCAGGCGCTCGGAGTTCAGGGAGCAGTCAGCAGAGCCGTGAGGTGTGAATGAAAGCACTCAGGAGCAGTGTTGAAAGAAACGTATTCTCACCCTTATCTTATACGCTATCTACTCCATCAACGTGCATCTCAACGCTCGCGGCACGCATGCCACCCGCTTGTCTAAAAAATATAGCACGGGTCGGGTCCTCCGTAAGCATTATTGCCAGAGTCACACGTGTTTATATCGACCTTATTCTTCCGAATTCTTCACACTCTTCCTCTCTCATGTCTGACTCACTAAATCATGTTAAGCTATTAGAGAACAGCAGAAAAACAAAAAACAAGAAAAAACAAAAACAAAAAATAAAATAACAACCACCCTCCCCCCCTCCATATGGAGAACAAAATATTAGAAATGCTTGGGTTCTCTAAACCTATCGTTTGACTTAAGTCTATCGAAACAATAGTTTTGTCTGAAAAGCACTCCTTGTTTAAAAAAGGCACATTAGAATTCAAGTTATTTAACTTCTGACTTTTCAGATAAGAGTAATAATTTTTTGAAAATTGGCCCAAATCAAAGTAGAACCACAGAATAATACAATTAGAACGGAAACTCCCATAAGAGCCAATGGAAGCAAGTTTGGGATTTAATGGTACCAATAGGCAACGCTGTGGTGCTATATCCCAACATGGCGGACGAGTGTGATTTGTGTTGAAACTCATTTATTTCTGTAAATTCTGGAGAGAAATCTTAAGTTTCCGGTCTCACTTATATTCTAATGGCATTTCAGAATGAAAATTTCGCGGATCATGTCCTATTTTTTTTTTTTTTTCGCGCGCGAATCCATATGTAAACATCTTATATCCCAACATGGCGGACGCGAAATGAATTTGCTTCAAAATCCGACAAAGTTTCCGTTCTAGTTGCATTATTCTGTGGTAGAACCCTCGAAATTTTAAAAATGAAAAGAGATATTGACCTCCAGGTTGAGCTTAAGTTTTAGAATATATGTATGTTATACCCTTTCAAGCGTTGTATCACAAGATAGGGGTTGTTGTTGAAATTTGATAGATAGCCCTTTTAGAGCCTCCCCCCCCTCCGCCCGAACGAGATCCAACCCGTGACCCGACTTGAAAAACCCCAACCCAGGGAACCCCCAATTCCAACCCGATACCTGTGATCCGACCCGGCACGACATAGTTATAAAAACAAAGCCAAGTTACCCCGGGTAACCTTAAGTATGATTAGGGAAGATAGGGTTTATTCGAGTTATTTTGGTGGCTCCTGAGATTATTTTCGGCTGTTTGTTTTTCAACAAAAGTTGCCAATTTTTTCTAGTTTTTCCAAAGTACTAGACGAGACAAAAATAAGAATGAAGAGGTAGAAAGTCTTTACTTTTCTTGAAAAAGCACGCACCTGCACTATAGAACGTGTGGCAAAAAAATCAGAGCATTTTAGCTTATGGTCAAAGTGATAATAATTTTGTCCCTAAAAATGATTAATTGCAATTTGTTTTTTGGTCACAACGGAGCTCTTGCAAACTTTTGCTGTGAGCAAATGAATAGTTCAATCTGTGATGTAAAAACCAGCGAAAATCACGAAAACACTCTACTTTAGTAAGTCTAAAGTTTAGGAATAAACTCGCATAAAAGCTATTACGGCAAGGTCTTAGTGACGGTTCAACGCAGGTATCATGGAAGATTCCTGTCTATTATTTCACTTTCTCTACGAAAACATAAGGCGAATTTTCGCGACGAATATATCCAACGAAATTATACAAAATCATTGCCAACCTACGCATGACAACAGTGGATGACACTAGAGTCCCTATATGTAGAGAGTTAAGACAAGAGGGTAGTCAACTTCTGATTGGTCGATGAATTTTAGGCTCTACGGACGCCGCCATTGGATGCGATTTTGCACTTTTGTTTTGTTTACCAACGGTCTTTTACAGATAAAAGAGTTAATTTGCGATGAATCTGTTAATTTTAATCATAATGCACCACAAGAATGTCCATAAATCTCAAAAGAATCATTAAAAAGTGTTAATACATGTCGACCAACAAAAGCAGGGATAAGATTACATCGTTTCAAACTTAGCGGAACTGTAATCTTTGCAGTGGAGGAAAACACAACGGCCTCAGAATGTAAACAAATGTGCAAAATCGCATCCAATAATGGCGGCGCCCATGATTTCTCTCGTCTTAACCAAAGAGTAAACAAGAGTCGCAATTGAATGGAAGGCCTGCGTGGTCAACGTAGATAAGGGATCCGAACGCGGGCTGGCCTGGGCTGGCCTCTGATTGGCTGCAACGGGTGGAGCAAAAATGACTCGGGGTATAGGGAAAATAACACGGGATTTTCGTTCCGGGGCGTTTATCTCGAAACCTAAGCAAAATCGTATCTAAACAATTTATACGAGTCGATTCAGCAGATTTTTCCAAACAATTTGATAGGTCATAAGTGCCACTTTATTGCAAATTCGAAAAGACTGTTTCAGTTTAAAAGTACGCACAATAGTGTGATTACATGCTTGGCGTGTGTTCGAGCAGTGTTTGAGTAACTCACTATTGTGCGTACTTTTAAACTGAAACAGTCTTTTCGAATTTGCAATAAAGTGGCACTTATGACCTATCAAATTGTTTGGAAAAATCTGCTGAATCGACTCGTATAAATTGTTTAGATACGATTTTGCTTAGGTTTCGAGATAAACGCCCCGGAACGAAAATCCCGTGTTATTTTCCCTATACCCCGAGTCATTTTTGCTCCACCCGTTGCAGCCAATCAGAGGCCAGCCCAGGCCAGCCCGCGTTCGGATCCCTTATCTACGTTGACCACGCAGGCGCAGGCCTTCCATTCAATTGCGACTCTTGTTTACTCTTTGGTCTTAACTCTCTACATATAGGGACTCTAGATGACACGAAACTGGATCGTGTTTTTCGAACTTTTTCGGTGTTTTCAGTCATCGAATTGATGCCATCGATGCTCCGAAAACATAAAAACATAATTGAGTTTCCTCAAGTATGTAGTTAGGTTGGTATTGTTTATGATATTCGATCGCGAAAATTCGCCTCTTGAGATAAGTCTCAATTCAGATGGGAATCTCTCATGGTACCTGCGTTTCTCCGCCATTAAGCCTAATTCTGAGTGTGAATTTCGTGATTTTTTAGTGGACTCATCGTCATTTTTATAGGTTTACATGCAAGAATCAACTAATCAACTCTTCCATCCCCTATGCCCAATGTCAAAAGTTTGCAGGGACCACTATCGTTTTGGATGCGTCTGATCAAAAAGCGCGCCACTCAATGCTACAGTAGTGCCTGGCGGCAACTGACTGTACTAATCGGGCTATCTGTTTCTTCTTCTTCCTTTTCTTTTTTGAATTCGAAGATGACTTGTTTGTTTACGTCTGGTTACGCATTATAATTTTCATGCATTAGTAGTTAATTTTCCTGAGAATTTAAACACCTTCAACTCGATTTTTTCCGCAAGAAAATTATCCGTGGTACAATGTCGGAATCAGCAGGAAATTGGTGTCTCATTGAAAGTGATCCTGGAGTTTTCACAGAACTAATCAAAGAATTCGGTAAGTCCTTTGTTCACTGATAGTCACCGGCTGAGGTTAGGTTCATCCAACTTTCTTTTCATTATTGCATTACTTTTTCCTGATGAGTGCATCGTTAGAAGTTATATTTTCACTGTTATCTCTCGCTGCTGCTCTGATGAAACATGAATTGTGTGGAAAAATTTGATACCTCAATAACTCTGATCTTCGAGGTGCCCACTTGATAGTTAGTGTTCGTGTACGTCATCCCATGCCACGAATTTACCCTAACCCATCTCTGTTTACACTAACTATCAGGAATTTTTAATTCATGGAGTCAAAAGCCAAGTTTATATCATCAAAGTCATTCTCTATAGTCCGTTTCATTTAAATAGAAGCTTGAGCTCGACTCTTTCCCCTACGAGTTTTACCCTCACTCTCGTACCTGCGATGACTTGAGGCCCGTCCCGTAGGTCGGGGATTCCGTCCGACACAATAGACTGTCCTTTGGATAGCTGTCAGTCTATTGTGATCGACGGAATCTCCGACCGATGGGGCAGGTCTCGAGTCATCACAGGTACGAGAGTGAGGGTAAAACTCGTAGGGGAAAGAGTCGAGCTCAAGCTTCTATTTAAATGAAACGGACTATAGTTATCTTCATACAGTAAAGGAGCATTTTCCTAAGTCACCCTTATCATTCCCAAAGTACTGCGTTTCATGCGTTGGTCTTAAATTGCTTCAAGTAAGGTACAGAATGACCTGTAGTAATCTCCGGAAAACTAAGATACTATTAGGTGCATCTAAATGTCTAGGAAGCTGGAAACAGTTTTTTGTTTGCAGTTTCTGTTATCTTGGTAATTTGTAGTCCAGCTTTTCTATGAATTTGGATGCTACATCTGGTGAATTAAATCAGAATTTCTGCATTAACAGTTAAAGTTCTTTATTGTTAAGGATTCTGACAGTTTTAGGTTGAGCACTTTAAAAGTTTTGTCGGTCGAAGAACAGAAAGAAAGGCACTGTGAAGACACATGTAAAAGGCAGTGAAGTGTTGTTTTCAGAGTCAAAAAGAGGTGGTGCACTTTTCAAAACTACGAAGGGTGCATTTGAGGCACTCTTAAATCTTGCAGATTCAACAAAAGAACAGTCAACACCTCTCTGATTCAGCAGATTTGCTTTAGAGAAGATAATACTTGACAGTTCTTCAGGTTTCATGAAAACATCAGCTTCATGCCGCCAATAGGGTCACTCCATTGGTTAGTAATGTTTACAAAACTGATATTTTTATAAAAACTGTACAGATGCCAAGTCCAATTTCTTGGGAACTATCCTGAAATTGTTCCAAGCATTTCATATTCTCTGCTGTCTAGAATGAAGATCACCCTCAGTTGATTCTCTTTCTTTACCTAGTTCTTCGTTGTCCTCCTGTTTCCTCTATCTCATGCTTAATTTGTATTTGCAGGAGTTAAAGGTGTCCAAGTGGAGGAGTTGTGGAGTCTAGATGCTGACTTATTTGAAAAACTAAAGTAAGTATTTACCTCACTTTTCCTGTAGAAGTTTACCAATTTCCCCTTAAATTAACCCCTGTAGCCTTAGTGGGACCAAATCTCACATTAATTTTTACAGCTCCAAATAATAAATAATTAATGATAATAATAATCATAATAATATAATTTTTCCAATTGGCTGGACTCAAAAATGCCAAGTTTTTTCATAATTTTTAGCTCTGATAATGAGATGGTGTTTTTTTGGTAGAAAAACACAAAAAAATGTCAAATATTTTCGAGCATATATGGGTTAAGGCCACTACAGACAATCAAATTGGATCCTCCAAGTAGCCGCCTAGTGGGTGTTTGGTTATTGGTGCTCAACCATTAACATACATAATTTTCGAATATTTGCTAGAGCAGGACCATTTTGAGTATCGGGTTCTAACAAGTAGCTGTGCCGGCTTCCGAACCGTTTGAAAACGCATCAATGAGCAGTTGGTTAGCGCATATTTTTGACTCGTTGCTTATCAACCACTCACCGATGTGCCTTGATGCAGTTTGGAAGCAGGCACCGCTAATCAACAGAACCCGATACTCAAAATGGTCCTGCTCTAAATAACGGACATTTGACATTCAAACTTTCAAAGTATGTATCTTTACACAAAATGAATCTGTGTCTTGATTAATGATAATCCCCAACAACGTAGATGACCCTCAAAGGTTTGCGAGCTATCAAACTGTAATGGTTGATAGTCCGCACCAATCACTAGATTTTCCTGGGAAGACTTTGAGGATTAAATTATACTGTCTGAGTAGGCCTTCCGACAGAGTAGTTCCTTAAATTGGTTTTCTTTTCTTTCAAATTTTTCCCTTTACTTATTTCCTTGTATCTAGTGTTGAACTGCATGACTGAAACTCTAGTATCAAAAACATTTAAGTGATGGCGTTGTGATCGACTCGAGCATTGCTTGTTCTCAGAGAGAATTCGGTTCAGGTGCAAATCCTCTGTCACCTTTTTTTTTATTTGAGGGAGTTTTAGAATTCATTGGACTGGGGAACTAGTGAAATTTATGCTATATGTATGTAGATGGAAGGTAAGTTTTAAAATTAAAAGTTAGATTCACTGTTACTTTAACGTTTCTTAGATAAGCAATAAAGATTTAGTCAAATATAAGCTTTCTGGGCAAGAATGAAAGTACACTTCCGGTAACCCAGTTAGCACCTAATCTATCACAGCTCCACTTTGATTAAATTGGGGTGCACTGTTTTACCAGCTTTGTACAACTTCCATTTTTCCTTAGAAAGCCCTTATTTCCCTAAATTTTCATTATTTAGGGAGAATTGGTTGACCAATACATTATTTTAAAACTTGCCTTCTAATCTCAGTTTCACCAGTTTGTTGGTCAGATGAATTCTAGAATTACCCCTCCTTCATTAGTTTTGAAAAGTAGCTTGCCTCACTTTGCTGATCTCTATTGTTTCATTCTAATTTTACAACCAAGTGTGTTAGTCAATGGAGTTCAATTATTTTTCAGACCAATTCATGGATTAATTTTTCTATTCAAATTGGTCCATCAAACTGATGATCAATCAGGATCTATTGTGAGGGATAGCAGACTGGAAAAAATGTTTTTCGCCCAGCAGGTATGTAACTTTAATGCTTTTTCGATTACTTTATTTAGTTTTTGGTTGAATTTACTGGAGCTGGGGAATTCATCATTTCTCTTGGTCTATAAATGCATAGATAAGTACTATTTTACCTGATTGCCTAGGTCATTTGGTCATTTGTTTATTTTGTAAGGAGTAAACTTGAGTAACATTGCAATCACAGATGTATAGTGGACTAGATGCCTCATATAGCTACTAAGAGAAGAAAAGATGCCTCATGTACCTACCTCAAGAAGTGAGTCAAAAGGGCAGCAAACCAGTTGATTGGCTGATGCAATTTAAACTGTATTGAAGCAGCCATTTGAAGCATTTTTGCGCCTGTGTTATTTTTTAAAAATGAAAACTGTGGTTGTAGTCAGTGGCGTACGCAGGATTTCTTTTGGGAGGGGCTTGCACTGATGAGAGTTTGACTGAAAATTATTCCCCCCTTCCCCTCCACCCCAAGAAATTGGAGTTCTGGGGGGGGGGGAGGCTTTAATCCTCTTAGCCCCCTTGTGTACGCCACTGGTTGTTGTGAAAGCTGTTAATGTTACTGTAGTCTTATTGAAAATTTTTTGGATTGGGCTCTGTGGGCAGTCCATGGGTTAAGGGTTTAGAAGTGGGAGAGGAGGGAGAAAGGCTTATTGTTTTGGACCTGATGCAAGAAAAAAATTAATTTCTTTTAACTTTGTGCAGCCACAGACATTTTTTTTGCCATTGGTCTTGCCTCAGACCAACAGTTTTTATGTTTTTCTCTTACCTATATTGTTTTTAGCAAAGTTGAATTGAAATTTCTGTGTACTTTGGGCTTGATTGAAGCTTTTTGATGAAATGTGGTGTGTTTCTCAGTTTTTCAACTATATACACACTGTAAGTTCTGTATATTTTTCGCCTAACCATAATTTTTCGCTGAGTTTTTGAGCGACTGTGAATTTATTTCATTTACAAATAAATTAACTTTTCAATTAATATGCATTTTTTTTTCTCAGGTCATCAACAATGCTTGTGCCACTCAAGCTATTCTCAGCATTCTCTTGAATTGTAAACACGCAGATGTTGCTCTAGGATCCACTTTAACTGATTTTAAAGAATTCTGTGCAAATTTTGATCCGTACATGAAGGGTCTAGCTTTAAGTAATTCACAGGATATCCGAGCCGTACATAACTCATTCGCTCCGTACGTAATACATAGTCTTATCCAAAAACTTTTGCATGAATTCAATCTTAAGTTTTGCAAAATTTGATTTCATAAAAGACTGAATGGTAGAATAATAATGATAATAATATTTGTAGACTGTTTAACACTGTCTTATTTTTAGTTGGAACCTTTTATTGTCGGGTGTATCTTGAAGGTTTGAACATATATGAAAGAATTAGATGGGCATGGATTTGGGTTCTAGATCAGACCCAGCTGATGCACTTTTACAGGTCAGATGGGACCTCAGTGGCAAACCCAGCTCACCCTCCTGATTTGCCCTGTCCAAAAATCCAAACCTAGCCAATGTCGTCAATTGATGGTGACTTCCCTTTAATTTAGATACCCTAAAAGACAGTTATGAGTGCAAGTAAAAAATTATTTAGGGTTTATATTCTTCTCTATACTCTTTAAGAACCCAGCCAAGAATTCCAATTACTCGCTATAGTTCAACATGCTTGTGTTTTAAAGGGAAAGTTGAGTTTGGAAGAGAAAACGGAAATGAACACATCGAAACTCGCAACCGTACACTAGAGTCCCTAAATACTATGAGAGTTGCGCCATCGCTGAATCCATTTCTGATTGGCTCTCAGATTTAGGCTGTCAAGAAAGCTCCAAGAGGCAAATGCAAATGGCGGAGGGTTTGTTTACTTTTCGCGCACTAGCTTTCATTACACATTTGAAGCAAAAGTGACCACAGTAATTATTGTTAATTTTTCCTCTGCTTGAATGTTATTTTGGAGAACATTATCTCTTTCAGTAACGACCGTTATTGTCGAAAATCTGAACATAACGCTGCGAAATAGTGGCAACAGCGCAGAGGTAAATGGCCATCCGCCATTTGCAATTTGCCTCTTGGGGGCTCCATTGATCTGCTTCTTCTTCTTCATTTTGAGAGCCTTGTCGCAACTCTTATAGTATATAGGGACTCTACCGTACACAACACAAATACACACTAACACAATTTATGCATGTGTTTACATCCATTCATCCATAAACAGGGTATATTCACGGTATATTTTTCATTAAGTTAATTAAAATCGGGACGCAGAGTCGCGAATCACGAGAGAGAGCAGATGCAGGAATTTTCATTTTCTGTCTCTCTTTTTCGCCCATTTGAATACGCGTGTTAGAAAAGGATAGAAGTATAAGTCATCATGATTGTATCTTCCAGCACTGGGAATCTGTGAAGGATCCTTGCAAGGATAGGAGTAAAAGGAAATAGTACCAGGATGTGATGCTTTGCAAACTAATCTTTTATGGAGGATAGAAAAACTGCACAAGCAATGAAACGGAGTGAGCCCTAGAGAAGGAAGAGAGTCCTCACCAGCCTATGATCTGTTGCAACTCGGCAAAAGCAAGACCACCAGACAAGTAGATGTTGCTATTCAGTTTTAGAATGGTATACTGTTTTTTTTTTGGAGGACCATGCTCCTTAAGCCCCCCCTCCCCCCCAAATAGAAAGCTGTAAAATTCTTCTAATAGAGTTAAATTTTTCCACAATTTTGTGTGCCTGTTCTATTATCCTTGCTCTCTACATTTCTGTTTCTAGGCAAACTTTATTTGAATTAGATTCGAAAATGCCTTCAAAAGAGGAAGACGCATACCATTTTGTAAGTTACATCCCTATTGATGGCAGGCTTTATGAATTGGATGGATTAAAGGAAGGTCCTTATGATTTGGGTCCCATACCCGAGGACAAGGATTGGTTGGATGTCGTTCGCCCAATCATCGATAAACGAATTAAAAAGTAAGTTAGCCAATTTAGTTTTTTTTTCCCACAGTGGTAGTTTTTACACCTTTAAAATCTATATGTTGGTTTAGCTGCAGGTGTTCCACTCAATGTTTAGTGGTGGGTTAGTTTCATGGGTCTGTATCAATCATGAACAAAAATCCCTTGTTAAACGCATCATTTTATTTAGAAATTTCTGTTGAATCAATTTAAAGAACTTTGGCTGATTTTACGCAAGTTTTGAGGAAAACAGCGTAAAACAAAACGTCTTTGTTAATTTCCGTAAGGTTGAAAAAGTTTCGAAACTGGCTCATCAGCCAATCAGAAGTTGCCTTTTTTTCCGCCTCTATCAGTGTTGACCATGTAGGCTGTCCATTCAATTGGAACTCTTGTTTACTCTTTGATAGAAACATTTAATGAAAGTGACAGTACATCATCAGCACTAAATGCTTCTATTTTGCCAACTTCAGATCTCTGCTGAGTGATCACATCAATGTATATTCAACATTCATCTTGACTTTTCCCCTTCATCTCATCGTTATGGCGGATCCTTTGTTTTTAATCATACGAAAACTGAGCCTTTTGGTCTGTAATCACTGTCACAGTTTGACTTAATTAAAAACAAAATGGTGCTTTCAGGTTTCACATTTTTAGTCAATGCTGAAAGTTTTACTGTAATACTAAATGCAAATTGGAAAAAGGACAAAAATACAATTTTTATCCGTTAAAATAGAATGATTTTAAAACTTTAACTTCAAACTCAAATTAACTTACTGTATCTTTTGTTAAAATATCTGTTTACTCTATTTTACCAGGTATAATGAAGGCGAGATTCACTTCAATTTAATGGCAGTGGTCTCAGATAGAAAATTAAAGTATGAAAAACAATTAGCTGAGCTTGAAAAGAAAATTGCAGTAAGTTTTTTTTTTTTTTTAAATTTCTTCTTGTTTTCTCAAAAAATCCTTCTTTCTTCCTTGTTGTACCGTCAGTTCAGTTGTTTTTAATAAAACACCAGTAGGAGGAATAAATTTGGGCGGCTGGACTTTACTACTACTGAAACTGATAGATATGGCATTATTAGATTGTCTCTTTTTAGCTACTCGAGAACCTTTTTGAGTTCATTTGGTGGGAATTAATCTAGAACTGAAGAAGTAAGGGATTTGAAATTCAACTCTTTGAACTTTGGATGGTGAACCTTTAAAAGTATTTTGAAAGTCTTGATTACTGTCTTCACAGTTTTGCTACAAAAAAATCCTGACTTTTTTTCTGGTCCAAATTTGAAGGAATGTCTACTGCATTGTAGCTGTGAGTGTGTAAAACATGCTTGAATACGATTCCAATGGGGTTGTTGCACACTATTGCTCCAAAACCTCCAAAAATAATAATGGCAGCACTAAAAATTTCTGAAATCCACTCCTAAACTCAATAATTGCGCTTATTTGTGCGAGCGTAATGGTGGCGTAGGGCAGTAATGATAGGAGATTCCTATCTTAATTTTGTCTTTCTTTCTACATTAAGGAAGATTCACAGAATAATTAGACCCCAGAGTTGTGATCCACATCTAATTAATAGTACAATGACACCTGGTGACACCGGTGTCAAAGGAAAGTCGTCTCTTATTGGTCCCTTCTTGATGGAGTTACAGTATTATTAGATGGAAATTTCCCATTATTAGTACCCTACGTAACAGTAAAGCTTGTGCAAATAAGAGAGTTAATTGAGTTCAGGAGTGGATTTTGGAAGTTTTGAGTGCTGCCATTGTTATTTTTGGAGGTTTTTACATCAGAAACAACTGTTAAATCGTTTATAGCAAAACTGTGCAACAGCCCCTTTTTTTGATTTTCTGTGATGTCTTTTTGTGCTTTTATAGCTTTGCTGGTAAATGTATCAAATGTGAGCATTGCTAAAAAATGGCCAAAATGTGGACATAGGTGCATTGATATTCTGACAAATGAGAAAATTAAAGAAGAAATTCTCATTGAAAACTGAAATTGTTTCTTTTTTGTATTTAGAAGAAATCCCAGCCATTTTGATAAGATTTGTTGGCTTATTTTTTTATTTCCAGAAAATGGTTTTGTTTGTACTCACATTTGGATAATCTTTTAACCCTTCTCACCTTTCGTACATACCTTACATGGTTTAGTTCCAAAGAAGGTTTGAAACTCTGTTGTGATGTTTGTGCTAAATACCAAGTCTCTAATTTACATCTATACTGTAGGGAAAATCTCGTTCTCATCACATCACAAAGTTTATGCTGATAAGGTGAAAAAGCTGTCCTTTTTCAGTGCTCTTTGACTGTAAAATATCCTCCTTTTCACTGACTTTAAACTGATTTCTTTGCTAACTTTTTGATTTTTTGTTTGTTATTACAGAGCAGTGGAATGGACGTAGATAGTCATCAACAAGAAGTCGACAGAATTAGAATGTTAATAGAGCAAGAAGAAAACAAAACTAAAGAATATCAAATGGAGAATATTCGTCGTAAGCATAATTATTTACCCTTAATCGTTGAAATCCTTAAAGTGTTAGCAAAAGAAGGCCAATTGTTACCCCTCTATGAAAAAGCTAAACAGAAAGCTCTTGAAAAAGAGACAAAGAAGCAAGTAAAAGTCTAGTGAGAAGGTCAAATTCTGGAATACTGTCAAACTTTCATAGCATTTGTAAAATTACTAACTCTGATTTTTTTTTTTTAATTTTAATTCTTTTTGTTTATCTTTTTCAATAAATTTTTTTCCGTCATTTTCTGAACAATATGCTTTCTTTAACTTTTTTCAATCCTTTACCTTGTCACGATAATTATAGGTCTTATTTGAAACTTTTACTTTAGCAATAAAGAGGGTCAATATCAGTGGCGGCTCGTGCGATTTGGCAACCGTGCAATCTTTCCATTTAAGACTTTTTTACAACTACTACTTCTACTACTGTATTTAAATGATGAAAAAAACACTGTTGCCAAATTAAAGGAGCCGCGACCGGTTAATGTTTGAAAAGAATCATATGAAAATGATATTTGGCCATCAGAATGTTCCAAAATTGACAAACTGGCTGGTTTTTGGCAAACTTCTAATGTGGCTGTCTTACAGGGAGTCACAAAGTGGGAGTTTTGCTTAACTGCAGCTTTCTCTTTGCTGGGAATAGTGATTCTGATTCATCATAGAGAAAGGTGCAGTCAGATGGGACTTAACCATTGCAACTTGCTATCTAACAGCCATCTTGAAATTTTGTCTAAACGCATTTATTCAGTTTATGAGTCAATTTGGAACTCTCTGGTGCTCCCTCAATTAGTTACGAATGAGTTTACCATCAAATTGACCTTATTTACTGCTGTAGCAAAAATTTTGCGGAAGACTCATTAATAAGTAGTAAATTAGAATAAAAAAAATCCAGAGGATTTCTACAAAAATTCTTTAATTTCATTATTACAGTCATTTTATTAAACAGAAATAATTTCTAGTTGATTCTGCTAGATATTCGTAATATCGTATATTCCCGAATATAAGCAGCCCTTTTTTACCCGATTTTTCCAGTACGAAATCCGGGTGCGACTTATACAAGAGGATTTCCCAAAAAAAAAAAAAAAAAATAAATAAAATAAATAAAAGGCCGAAAATCGTGGCGTGCCTTCGGCTTCACGGGTCATTTTCGCGTGATTTTTTGCTGTTCGCGCCACCTATCACTCAGCTCAGCTGCGGTGCGGCGCTCCAGTTCCGTCTCATCTCGGTGCGGCACACGCGGAAAAAAGGTCGCGATTTTAAACAGATGATCTCATAGGTAATTTTTTTTGTTTCAATGTAATAAATAATTTGTTTTTAGAAGCTTTTTTACTTCATTCCATATAATTTTGGTCAGTTTCTGGCGCTATTTTTTAAAAATTTCAGGGGTGCGGCTTATATTTGAGGATTTTTTTCCTCCCATTTTTCCGGACCGAAAATTCGGGTGCGGCTTATATTCGAGGGCGGCTTATATTTGGAAATGTACGGTAACATTCTTTACAATGGAGTTTTTTGGTAAAAGGGCGGATAAAACAGGAGGTATGCTCATGCTCAACAATCCTGAGTTTAGATTGTAATTGCGATATATTTGGATGATGAAACCTGGCTTTTCTGAAATAACTAACAATCAGAGCATACATGTAATTTTCAGATGATAAAGTAAACCAAATTAAACTCTTCATAATTTTACACATTAATCGTTTGAAATCAGATTTTGTGAGCACAAGCACACCCTCTGTTTTATACGCCCTTTTACCAAAGTACTCGTCACTTATTGAACAGTGAAAGGAACGATTTCTCTGTTTGAGAAAATGCAGTTTTGCGTCCATTTGGTTTTCATTTTAAAATTGGCATTGTTGCTGATGGTTGATGGAGCACAGAAACCATTATTTATACAGTAGCAATTATTGCTAATGTGGAGGCTAGGTCAGCCCGTAATCTGGGACCAAATTCAAAAATTTATTACTTTAAAATAATTTGAACTATAACAGAACTGGCTTCAAACCCAATTTTTAAGGATTTTAAAACTATGTTGTGTTACAAACTCCATTATACTAGAAGTTCGGTAATTTGAAGGGGGAAAAACGTTGAATTGGTGCCATAGACCACCGGCTAACCATAACTGAAACTAGGTCCGATTAATTTTGTAAAAATTATGTATGTAGTTGTAACGGTTGCAATTTTAGGGAAGTAGAGAAAGAATGGAGAAGAAAACACTTTAATGAAATCAGAAAACACAAAGTATAAAAATTAAACACAATTTTAAGAAGGAAAACAGCTATTTTAAGATAATGGTAATTTTCTAGATGACATCATGGCATCTGTATCATCAGAAAACTGAAAACTTACGTCCTTATTTTAGCTTTTTATCATTCATATCACAAATACCTGAGGACAAACAAGTACACATATCTTCAAACCTTGCGGTTCAATTCTTATCTACTTGCAAAACATAACATTCAAATCAAATAAAAATAGTAATATTTACACAGTAATCTCAATAAAATTGATGGATACAAGGTCAATTAAGTGGAGAAGCCCATTTGCCAAAGAGACTCAAACACCTGTAAATGCTTGGCATGTCTTGTCGAGTTATTTTGGTGCATTAAGCTTCACGTCTTGATCTATCATAATCAACGAGAGTGGCGTCGACGAGTGTCGGTGAGACTCCATCTGGGCAATAGATTGTAAATACACCCAGTTTTTTTATATCCGCAATGTTGCGGAATTCATCATCGAAGAAAATCATGTCAGAATAATCAATGTCCGTTTCTCTTGCTATCCTGAAAATAGTCAAAGAGAATTAGTTTATGAAACTGATACAGATGAGAAGGGAGTTTTGATGATTATTGGTTTTGTCACAATCGGGGTAGTTTTATTCCAAAAAAAAAACAAAAGGAAACATACAGAATGAGTGGAAAGTCCAGGAATGGCTCCGCCATTTTTAAAAAACCCATAAAAACACTAAACTTAGGGAATGTTTACAACTCAAAAGGAGCTACTTTTTGGCGCCCCTCCGAAAATGTTGGTCTTGTCAAAAAGTAGCACCCACTGAGTTGTAAACATCCCCAAAGTTTAGTTTTTTTATCTGCAAAAGTGATACAATAACACAGCCGTCCTGAGACTTTCCGCCCACCCTGTATTACACCAATCACAAGCAGCCACACATTGTTTTAAAATTTTTATTCAATTAACCCTTTCCACTCGGGTGTCGGATATATCCGACCAGGAAAAAGTTGAGTTCCACTCTTGTGTCGGATATATCTGACAAAAAAAAGAGACCTTCTGCGGACTCGATTGTCGGATATATTCGACGCACTTGACAGATGGTGAGCTCTAGCGGATTTTATGGGAACTAGTACGAACATCATGCACTACACCAGCGCGCTCTGTACACCGTGATGTGAGTTTTTTACAGATCATATGGTTTGTTTACATTGTATTGTTGAAACTCCCCGAGCTGGTGGGGCAGTCTGGTAAAAATGCTCACGAGTGGAAAGGGTAAAAGAGAATGCATCCGGGAGCAATACTTCATCTGTATAAATTAAGTTCAAAATTAATTTTTGCTAAATTTGAACAAAATTATGAAATAATTTGCTGACTTTATTTAAACAATGCTCAATTTCTTTCCTTTGCACCACTCAACAAAATACTGCATAACAGTCAGGTAAATTCCTTTAAAACTCCCACGGAAGATGAAAAGAAGGTATGCGCAATTCGCGATATTAGCAGCTAGAGCCGTCCTGATTTCTAGCGGGCTATGATGTAGGCTGGTCAACTCCCATCACAGAATAATGCAACCAGAATGGAAACTATGTTGGATTTTGAAGCAAATTCATTTCGCGTCCACCATGTTGGGATATAGGATGTTTACATCTGGATTTGCGCGCGAAAAAAAAAATATAGGACATGATCTGCGAAATTTTCATTCTGAAATGCCAAAAGAATGAAAGTGAGGCCGGAAACTTAAGATTTCTTTCCAGAATTTACAGAAATAAATGAGTTTCAATACAAATCACACACGTCCGCCATGTTGGGATATAGGACCACAGCGTTGCATATTGGTGCCATTAAATTCCAAACTTGCTTCCATTGGCTCTTTTGGGAGTTTCCGTTCTGATTGTATTATTCTGTGCTCCCATGTTAAGCATATGGGAGAAAACTGGCTTCGTAAGCTGGTCAATGCTGGTCAACGGAGTTTGCCTGCTAAGCTCCATCGCAGGAATCAAACTGCACTTACCTGGTTTCATCTACCTTGGAAATCCTCAGAAAAAAAAACTTATTGGTTTACTTACTTGGAGAAATGTAAAATTTTGGATCCAGGATATATTTCAATGAAATCAAAATATTTTTTGAATCCAAACAATTCCACAAGCTGCTTGGCACCAGTTATTTCACTTGTGCGAGAAACTGCCGCTAACTTTATACCTCTGCTGTGCAACTCCTTCAAAACATCTAGCACTCCAGGAAAGCAACTGATATGCCTCCTTCTTGCATCAAGTATCACACCATCCCTGTCAAATGGAAAAGAACGGATGAGTAGTTTGTTGCTGGGAACGTTTCTTATTACGTTTAATAAGAATAATTAAGATTAAGAAGTAATAACAATATTGATGTATTGCATGTTTTTTTTTTGTATTTTTCTAGTATTGAAAATTGGTTTTATCGGATTCTGAGTTAGATGAGTGAACTCATTTCACACAATAAAGGTTAACATTATTGTGCTGTAAAGGTCTACTATGAAAAATCACTTCTAGTTAAATTGATAGATGGTGATGCCATTGGTGGATCCAGCCTTGGAATTTTCATCCCGCGGCGACCTACCTATCTATCTTTCTGCCTCTCCTTCCCACTTTCTTTCCCTTAGTTTCTTCTTTTATTCACGGAACGCCCTGTATCCGCTATTGGGTGATTTTTCAGTTTGAGCTCTCTATTTTTTAAGAGCAATGAGCTGTAAAAGCCCCTCTAATATTATAGGCTGTCCCCTGCTTATGAAACTACCTACAAATCTGTCTTCAATTTCGTGGTTCTTTTCAGGCTACAGTCGCTTTCTGGTCGCTTATTGTCGGTTCGTTTTGAAATTTCTTAAAAATAAAGTAGTTCTTTCATTGAATCGTGGAAAGAGAATGATCGGACGTGACAAAGAACCGTAAGTTTGAATGAAAACATCAGCTTCTTACTGCTCCTAACCAATCAGGTTGCCCCATTCGAGGTTTGAAGCTGATGTTTTCATCAAAACCGTAGAATTGTCAAATCCAATCTTTTCTGGGACAAGCTAAACTAAAAATGTTACATTTATTCTACTTTTTTAAACCTTTGTTTTCCTCTAAGGCAGAAATAGTTAAACGCGATGAAGAGAGAACGATTTTGTATCTCTCTCACTTGATATACCAGTCTCTTACACTATGCATTTTACCATTTTCAATTTTTCTCCTTTTTCAAGAATTATTTCTAGAATGTCTCAGGCCATCGGTCAATGTAGTAGCATCCTTACTGGCATCCACCATGGATTATTTTTTAAACATGCCAAAGATCGAATTAAAATTGAACTTACTCATTTAAACGAAATGGAGGTGTAACATGAGTATCTACCCAAAATGGCCACAGTGTACAGTCTGAAAAAAAAAGAAATAATGAATTGGTCTTCATAAAAAGTGAATGATTAAGATGAAAGCAGCATTTTTCTTTACCCAAAAATAAGAAGTAAGATTTGTAATTGTTTTGCTTTTCTTTAATCTCAAACGTAGAATAGTGAAAGAAAACACCCCTGACGTACCCTTAGGTCAGTCTTTGCGTTAAACTCTCAATACATTATTGCGTAGCGATACCCTCTGATAAATAACTCAAAGCAGTTGCAGATCTCAGAGTGTGGCATAATTCAAAAGATCTGTAGTTCAGCCTTTTGTCTGCCATCTTTTAAAAGTGAGGATTAGGGAAGATATGCAGGCTGTTTACACACCAAGTTTTGAACAAACTTGGAATTTTTTTCATGTAAAAAATGTAAGCCGTATTCTAGCGTCTCCCCTCAAATTCCCTTTCTGTACTCTGCCAGGACTGTAGCATTATGGAGGCTAGTGGAGGCTTCAGCCCTCCCACTTCTTTTGAGGGATTGGAAAAAAAGCGGGCCGCATAAGGTAAACCCAAAGAAAAAAAAAAGGTCATCAGGTTTCAGCCTCCCCACTTTTTGACCCCACACTAAGCGCCTGCAATCTGCCAATATTAATGAGAAAGAACTTCATTGATGGACAGGATTGCCGAGAAAAATTTCATCTGAAACTGTTTTTTAAAGATACCCACCAAAAAGCTACTTCCTACGTAAAACAAACATCGTTTAGGAAGTCAGTCAGGCTTTGAAGTCTTTTGTTTTTGTTTTGTATAACACTATTAAGATTTATGGTCAGGTCACAGCAATAAGCTCTAAAATATACAGTGAAACTTGATTGCAGAAAGTAGGGTTGTCAAACCTTTGGTGACAATTCCGAAGTATTGATACCTCAACTACAAAGTATCAATATTGGGTACTCGATACTAGGCAGTATTGGTACCAAACGGGTTCCGAGACCATCGCTCGTCGGTTTTTGCTCCACGTCAGTCAGCATAAGTGATACCACATCAAAAATCAACTTACCAATAAATTAAGTTCATTTTTCTTATAGCTTTTATTTATTTATTTTTTTTTGTGGCTTTAATTTTTATTTTAATTCCGCTTTCCCCTTACCTAAGTATCAATATGAAAGTTTTGATACTGAGCGGATGTATCGAAACTGTTATCCAAAACAGTATCAATACCAAAGTCTGGTACTGACAACCCCTGCAGCAAGTGAGTAAATTGATATTGAAGAGGTACTCAGGTCAAATTATTAATATCGGACAGTCCAAGTTCTATGTTATCAAAACTAATTTCAAAAAATTTCCGAGTGAAATTCAGCGATGTAAAGGACAAGATCAAAGAATAGGGTACACCACAGAAGAATATAAAAATTTGGCTTCACAGTGCTCTACAATCTATATCCACTCATCACATATTTTTGTTTTTTGAGGGGCCTCTCCTTCTGAATTCGCTCGATTAGGTCCACAGATCACTGAAGCGAGGGAACAAAATATTAATTAAGAGCATGGAGATCTATATCGCTTCCCAGAGTGTTACTTCCAGATGAGTCGATGTGATGACGATAACTATGGAGCTTGCTAGATTGAGGTCAAATATTCAAATAATGAGAGCTGGTCATTTTATAAAGCAGAATGGAGATATGGTCGTTTTGTGTTTGATTTGAGGTTAGGTTTGCGCTGTTTATCACCATCCCGCGATCCCGGGCGCCTGGCGCCAAAAAATGAATGTGAAGTTACACAGAGTGATGAAGTAAGTCATAGCTCCGCTTTCAAGGTACCTTTCACCAAAAAATAAGGGTGCGTTCTGATAAGAGTAAAAATGTAGCCCTAACTAGTTTTTTGAAGTTGATCTCCAAGGTCGATCGATACCTTATCAGATAGGGTAGCCATTTACACACTGGGTTCTCTGACGATGCTGCGTTTTTATATTTTGTGTAATTTTTATCGTAGCTAAGGAATACAAGTCGAAAATGCTTACCGAGATCAAATGCAATAACTTTCGGGTTAATCCATTTGGAATTTTTCCTTTTGACAGCAGTGAGGGGCAGCGTGTTAGACATGTCTGTGAATCTTTGTCTACTAACGTCCGAAAACTCCGAATAGGAAGTGAGCACGTTGATTACTGACATCATGTTCTGCACGTAGAAGTTACCACAGTGATTCACGCTAACTACCATTTTGAATTATTTTTATACAAAGTTTTTGACAATTTTGGTCCAGTTTTGATCGACGCCTTTTTTATTGGTAGATAAATAAAAATTCAAATCCAATCAAATAAAACTTTTAGCTTAAATATTCGTACCTGCTCATTATTCTAGTTTGAAAAAAGTTATCTATCTACTCAGTACGAGAGTACCTATCGCCATCCGCAGCTCCAAGAATTTCAGACCCAGAATTTTGAAATGGGACCACCAACAATAAAAAATGACCAATTCCCAACTTTGTCATCTCATCATAATAATCATTCATGTTGATCAATTATTCTCCCTCCTTCCATTTCCTACCTTGCCTATTATTATCAGAGCAATCAGCCGCATTGCCACTTCTCCGATTTTTTTTCTGCTGGTAGTTAAACATGCTTATGAATTTATATGTTGAAGTGATGAAACAAGAGTCACTTTTATTACAACTCGAAAAGCTTCAAACTGCTCGTTTTGTTGAAAGACCTCACTCTTTTATCAGTTGTTGCACAAACCACAGCTTAAAATTGTGGTTTCCGGTGGAGATGGGGGGGAGGGGAGCACTGAGGCTTCGATGTTTCCTTCCTCCATTTTTCCCACTGTTGTTCGCAGTTCGAATCTTTATACCACCGCAAATAAAATAATCTAAGTATGAACTTTTCAATTCGCGAGGTCAGTTCACTCTGATTTGTCGTTTGACTTCTCCGGAAAAACGGACTCCCTCCTCCGCTCCGTGAAAACCACCCTAGGCGGGGTTGGAGAAGGGCTCAAAAATATTTTCGTAAAAATTCTTGTTGGTAATCATGAAACGAATTTGTTCAAAATTAGCCTATATTGACCCAACTAAGTAAGTCAGTATCGATGAAAATATATTATGTCTGGGAATTTCCACCCCCCCCCCCCCCCCCCCCCCCCCCGCCATTACTAGTGGTGAGGAGGCACTGACTGTTTTTCCGAGAAAAAAAATCGAATATCGTCGTTGCAGAAAACTGAAGGAAGGAATGTAAGCTCGTTACGGAAAATTTCATAAAAGCCAACCATAGGTCATAATTCCTCAAGCCCCTCCAAAAACTTTTATGCGGTGAAGTGCCCTCAAGTAAGAAGAAGCGGAAAAAAGGGTCATCAAATCTTTTCACGCCCTTCCTCCCCTTCCCACCTGAACCCCCGAACGACCTGCATGAGGTCAACTCGGCCTACCTAAGAAACCCGAATTTTGTGCGCAACACAGCGTGTACATTTCGCAGCCTTCATCAATGGGTACATGGGTCATGGGGGCCAGGGCCCCTTGGTCCGCATGTCAGACAGAGCAAAGAATTCTTTGTCTTTGAGGACAGGGTTACGTACACACTATACAAGGTGTAACTGAACTCCAGAGTCCAGGTACAAACTTCTTGCACGTACTTTTGAGGTCAGAATAAGACTTTTTTCGTATGAACTCCGGGACCCGAATCCCCGAAAGACGTTGAATGGTGAGCGTTTACGTGTGATTTTAACCCTTTAATGACCAAGTTAGTTCAAAAGAACGCCTCCTCCGTTGATGTAGGGAAGGTAGTTAACTGTTCGTACTCGGTGGAGTTGGAATTGCATATACGATGAATTGAAGGCGCCCGACGAGACCTTATATCTTGTAGTGTTTTCATCGATATTTGCCTTTATTGGGAATGAAGAGTGAATTAATGTGAAATTAGACTAGAGGAGAAATTCATCTACATTTAATCACGACTCCAATGCAATTACGGGGCCCTCTGGAAGTTCGACCGGGTAAAGTTTTTTTTGGAATAGTGATCATAATAATTATGATCCAAATGTTATAATTATTGACGATCTTCAGTAACTGTACGTGTAAAATTAATTTATGGCCTCGAGAAATTCAGACATATTATACTTAAGTCTGACTGTACTTTTCAGGCTATCTCGTACCTTTAACGGCAAAACTTTTATGTTGCGGATAAAAAATTTGAAAAACAGTCACCTCAATCTGGTGGAAAAACTGTTTGAAAGATTTTTGGTCTCTTGCATTTTTTCGATACGACGCGTTTTAAGCGAAATAATGGAGCTGTTGCAAACTTTTGCTACAGGCTTATTAATAGTTGATTACGGGGTAATACCCAGTAAAAATAACGATTAGCGCACTAAAAAATCACGAAATCCACTCCTAAACTCACAAAATGCTTTTAAACGCGAGACCGTAATGGCGGCCGGGGCCGCGGTTTTCTTTGGGGTTCCCTATCTTCAATCAGCGCCATCTACACGAGGTATTCTCGCAACACCATACAAGAAGAAGAAGAAGCATACAATTGCCATAAGAAAACCGCGGCCTCGGCCGCCATTACGGTCTCGCATTTAAAAGCATTATGTGAGTTTAGGAGTGGATTTCGTGATTTTTTAGTGTGCTAATCGTCATTTTTACAGGGTATCATCCCATATTCAACTATTAATAAACCTGTAGCAAAAGTTTGCAACAGCTCCATTGCTGCACAATGTGGAAAATTCAGCGCTTTTACTATGGCGCACGGTGCGGTGGAATGAAGCATAGGGAGCGCTCGGACATCCACTACTTCCCTCAGTTCCCTCTGCTTCTTCCTTCAGTTTCTCGTGTTTCAGAGGGATTCACGCAATGAAATTTTGTGAGCCTATAGATTTTTAATCGTAGATTTCATTCTTGACCTTATTTAACATGTTTGGGTGACCTAAATGTAGTTTTGGGTGGTTTAATGACCTAAAATGTTCATTATTTCACCGAGTCGATTTGACGGTGTGAAACTTGTAGCGCATTGTAATCATAAAAACCGGTAAAGATAATTCTAAGTAAATGAGTAGAAAATGAAAAAAACCATGACGTAATTAATTAAATCAGCAATTTTTGTTTTTTGTTTGTTTTTGTTTTAGTTTTATTTTGAAACCACCTACGATTGCTGCCATTATACAGGGTGTCTCAGACCACCTGGCAAGCTTTTATTGTGGCCAAACTAAGGAAAATATGAAAATTCGGTAAAACACGTGTAACGTATATCGACCCCAAAGAATTCGGGGAAAATATTTTCAGCCCCCCAAAACCACCCCTTGGGGGTTATTTAGGGGGGTGGGTACCCGTATCTCGAAAAAATCAAATAGAAAGGGTATGTTTTGACATTGGAATCTAATCCGGCATAAAAAAACAAAACTTTTTTATACATGAGTTTTTCTTCTAAAAACCACCCTTTTTAGAGCTAGGGGTGGTTTTCCAAAAATTTAGGGGTAATCTTTGATTGACCGCTGTGACCCTCGAAATCGTTGGATTTGAGAAAACTAAGAAGTTTCTGAAAGAGCAGACCAAGGGCTTTTTTTTTGATGTATCACGTGCCTATTTTTTGTGAAAAAGGGTACAAGGCCCCCTCACCCCAAAATTTTGGGGCTTCGGGGGGCCCTACGTAAAAATTGTCAAGTGTAAAGGTATGCCTTGCGATACATCACTTGAAAGGTCTTTTAGAGACGAAAAAAATGATGCCCCCCAAAATTCGAAAAAACCACCAAGTTTCAAAATGGCGGCCGTTTTAAGATTTGGGGGCTCAAGGGGGGACCTTCAGAAAAATGACCCAAAGTTGAGCGATACACAGCTAAAAAGGTCTTGAAGAGAGAAAAATAATGGTTCAAACCGCGAGTCAATCCGACTTTTCAAACCAAAGTTACGGCCGATTGAAATTTAGGGGTAGTTGAGTTTCCCAGAAAGGCGCCCCTAAATTTCAATCGGCCGTAACTTTGGTTTGAAAAGTCGGATTCACTCGCGGTTTGAACCATTATTTTTCTCTCTTCAAGACCTTTTTAGCTGTGTATCGCTCAATTTTGGGTCATTTTTCTGAAGGTCCCCCCTTGAGCCCCCAAATCTTAAAACGGCCGCCATTTTGAAACTTGGTGGTTTTTTCGAATTTTGGGGGGCATCATTTTTTTCGTCTCTAAAAGACCTTTCAAGTGATGTATCGCAAGGCATACCTTTACATTTGACAATTTTTACGTAGGGCCCCCCGAAGCCCCAAAATTTTGGGGTGAGGGGGCCTTGTACCCTTTTTCACAAAAAATAGGCATGTGATACATCAAAAGAAAGCCCTTGGTCTGCCCTTTCAGAAACTTTTTAGTTTTCTCAAATCCAATGATTTCGAGGGTCACAGCGGTCAATCAAAGATTACCCCTAAATTTTTGGAAAACCACCCCTAACTCTAAAAAGGGTGGTTTTTAGAAGAAAAACTCATGTATAAAAAAGTTTTGTTTTTTTATGCCGGATTAGATTCCAGTGTCAAAACATACCCTTTCTATTTGATTTTTTCGAGATACGGGTACCCACCCCCCTAAATAACCCCCAAGGGGTGGTTTTGGGGGGCTGCAAATATTTTCCCCGAATTCTTTGGGGTCGATATACGTTACACGTGTTTTACCGAATTTTCATATTTGCCTTAGTTTGGCCACAATAAAAGCTTGCCAGGTGGTCTGAGACACCCTGTATATGGCCAGCTATATTCTCAAAAATCTCGAACAAGTTTTTTTGGCCGCTGCGTCAACTATGATTTTATATTAATCGAGCAGCAAGTCTGATAAAGAGTTGGGATCGTTGAGGTTTTTCCCGAATCCCTTGAAAAATGGAATAACGTGTTATATTACGACACCTTTGCATCCGACATTTTTCGGAAATATTATGACACAAAGAAAAAAACAAAAATATAATGGCGTACACTTTAAGAAAATTAGATGCAAGCGTTGCTCCCGTAATAATTACCGCTGATTGTGACAACTGATTTTGATCGCAATTTGTAGACTGAAAGTGCTTGTTTTGGTGCATAAAAACTTACCTGGTCACTGTGTGTTTACAAAAAGGACCGCATGGACGGTATCAATATCATGTGACCTTATCAAAGATAAAGATCCACGCAGCGCAGCACTGATGAAGAGATCAGAGCGCGGCCAGCGGTATGCTCCGTTAAAATTAAAAACAACATATCTCGCGAACGATTCCACCAATTTTCGGTTTCTTTCAATCATTAATTATTATTCTTTTTAATTATTGCTACAGATGTTTCTTATCACCTTTAGCTTTTGAGGGACAAAATGGGTCATCTCAGCAGAATTGGCGTAGCTTGCAATTTGGCAACGTCGTATTGTGTCCATTTAAACCCATGTGAATGATCGAACTAGTGGGTGTTCGGTGAATATTTTTGCTCTCGACGTTTTACATACGTTTAAATGGACGGATTACAACGTTGCCACATTGAACCCTACGCCGCTATGCTCCGCAGAGAGGTGTGCGCGCAACGACAGGAGGCAGTTTCGGTAAAAACGACATAACTTACAAATGGCTCAACCCATTTTCTATTTCTTTAGTTTTTATGAAAGGTGAGAGTTTATACAGCAAAGACTTGTACAAATATAACCGCTCTTTCACTCTTATTTTTGGAGTTGAAAGATCGCGAAGCTTACGTTATGGACACCCCTCGTACCTAAAAGACGCTCCATTTTTGGGAGCTTTTTTTTTTTTTTTTTTTTTTTTTTTTTTTTTTTTTTTTTTTACAAAAATAACGATTTCTGCCGAAAATGCAGTAAAAAATTGCTGATCCATAAACTACAGGTATCAGTGCATACTCCCATGCCAATATTTCCGGCGGGCTAAATCGGGCAAGTACCTACTTTTAAGTCGGTCTACTTTTTTCATTTCACCTTTGAGAGGCCTATACGTTTAGGGGGGTCATTAGGCACTTTAAATTCGAGTAATTATTAAAAACTATACATCAACGTGTTCCTTACGATAAGGAGATTAAGCTGAAATAATTAGAATCTACCCTCAAGTACCTCACGAGAAAATAAAATCAAGAACGCAAGTGTTAGTGACGGAGGTCAAATTCAAGAGTACCGTGCACACTGCACACTGACTTTAGCGCAGCACTGGATCAAAATTGGAGACGGGAATTGTAAAAAAAAGGCCTGTACCATAAAATATAGCTCAAAAGAAATTCATTTCTGCCACAGAAGTGGCCATTGGCCCGAATCGCCCATGTCCGACCATTTACATTGGCTCGTTCCAGTGTGATGGCGGGCGGCAGAAAGTACACAGCATGGTGTTTCAGACCACTCGTCCACTATCTTTTTAGAAAAACAGCGCAAGATAATGAAATTCTGAAGAAAATTTTCCAATGTATATCGACCCCAAAGAATTCAAGGAAAATATTACTGACCCCGAAAAACGGCCCCTAAAAAGGGCCTGCTGTTTCTCGGTGTTTTTTTATGGGACGGGTGTTTTTTATTTTAGAAATGGATTGTACACCTAAAAAAAAGCATTTTTTGTTGAGGGAATTTTTTTCAAAAAATGGGCTTTCTCAAGTTAGGGGCGATTTTAAAAAAAATTAGGGGCCATGTTGAATCGCTTGCTGTGACCTTAAAAATTGTCGGATTTCAAAAAACTAAAAATATTCTGAATCAACAGATCAAGGGCTTTCTTTTGATGTATGGACAAAGAAAATGGTCCAAAGCGGGTCTAAATTCGATAATTTCAACGAGAGTTACAGGCATTCAAAGATTTAAAGTATTTTTCTCGTATTGGAGGATACATCGAGGAGGCCATAGAAAACAATCACGACCACATACAAAATCCCACGAATACGAGAAAAATACTTTAAATCTTTGAATGGCTGTAACTCTCGTTGAAATTATCGAATTTAGACCCGGCGCTTTGGACAATTTTCTGTGTCTTTTTAAGGGCTTTCGAATGATTTCTAACAACTTGTACCCTGCCATTTTCAATTTTACTCAAAAGGGCCCCACCCCAAGACTCCAAAATTTAGGGGGAGAGGCCAGGCTGTAACTCTCGTTAATATTCGGATTGACTTCCAGTCTAGACCATTTTCTTTATATTTTCAAGAGCTTTCAAATGATGGATCACAACCTATACCTTGCCATTTGAAATTTTTTTCGTAGAGGCCCCTAAGACCCCAAAATTTAGGGGAGAGGGGGTTCCCAATTTCTTTTCGCATAAAATAAGGTTCTGATACATCAAAAGAAAGCCCTTGATCTGTTGATTCAGAATATTTTTAGTTTTTTGAAATTTGACAATTTTTAAGGTCACTGCGAGCGAAATTTGTTTAAAATGGCCCCTGCTAATTTGAGAAAGGGCATTTTTAGAAAAAAAAAAAAAAAAAATCCCTCGACAAAAAATGCCTTTTTTTAGGTGTACAATCCATTTCTGCAATAAAAAAACACCCGTCCCTCAAGGAGACATAAAAAAAACAGCAATTTAGCCCTTTTTGGGGCCCAATTGCCCCAATTAGGCTCTTACAGGGGCCGTTTATCGGGGTCGGCAATATTTTCCCTTGGGGTCGATATACACTGGAGAAGTTTCGTCAAAATGCCATTATCTTCCGCCGTTTTCGCTAAAACGATAGTGGACGGGTGGTGTGAAACACCCTATATGCAACCCGCCACACCGCCGCGCTATGCGGCCGCTTCTTCGGGCCGGCCGCCTCGCCGCATGCGGGGCCTGTCGCATAGTAAAAACGCTGACTTTTCCGCATTGTGCAGCAATTATCCTACTTAAAATGCGTCGTATAGAAAAAAAATGCAAAATCTTTCAATAAGTTTTTTTCCCATCTGATTACAGTAATTATTTTTCAAATTTTTTATCCGTAACATAAAATGTTTGCCCTTTAAGGTACTTACAAGTTAGCCTAAAAAGTACAGTCAGACTTGATTTCTGAATCTTCGGAGTTCATTCATGGATTTTACACGTAAAATTCCTGCAGATCACCAATTTTTATGACATTGCGGGTTCATAATAATTAATTGTGGTCGCTATTCCATCAAAAAAACCATATTTTTCTGAAAACTTTTTCGGGTTGTTGCTCAAAAGGTGGGCATTTTTGGAGTCATGTTTTTGGCAAATAAAAGAATTGTTTGACCTCAAAAATACGTGGTATAGAAGTTTGCACCCGGAGCTCAGTTACACCATGTAGTTCTACAGATCAGTACCTATAGAGTGGTTCTTTCAGTACTACGAGGGGTGTTCAATAAATAAGGCACTTTTGTCTATAAAACGAGAACGAATCAACGAAAAATAACGATCGAGGTGGCAAATTAAAGCAAATTTAATACTCTTTCAATTTACAAACTTATGTTTTGTCATAGTCACCGTTTACAGTGAATTATGTCTGCAGACTATGAATCCATTTTTGCATTCCGTTGAAAAAAAAAAAAAAAAAAAAATCCTGCGGTTGTGATCTGATCTACGAGTATTTGGCAACCTCACATCTCCAAGACTCAAAAAAACGGAGATACTGATAAGATAAGCGTCTCAATCAGCCGATCAAGCGTTGACCTAAAGGTTGTCATCTAAAAGTTTCATCAGTATCAGGTCAGTACCGTAGTTGCGACATCATGAGTGAACATTCAAAAAAGCTGAATCAGCTCAAAAAATCATGTTGACCATTTTTTGGGATGCAAACGGGGTCATTCTCAAGGAATATCTGGAAAAAGGGCGTACTGTCAACTCTCTAATATACTGCGATACTATGCGAAATCGGAAAACTCGCATCCGAAGAATTCGACCGGACAGGACAGTTTTCCTGTTGCATCATGACAATGCAAGACCACATTGCAGTGCAGAAACAAAAAAGACGCTGGATCGGCTGAAGTTTCAAGTGGTGCCCCCTCTCCCCCCTACAGTCCAGATTTAGCTCCGAGTGATTTTTGGCTTTTTCCAAAGCTCAAGGAAGCCTTGAAGGGTAAACAGTTTAGCTCTGATGATGATGTGCAGACCGCTGTGAGCGAATGGATCAGGTCACAACTAACCGCAGGAGTTTTTTTTTCAACGGAATGCAAAAATGGATTCAACGTCTGGAGAAATGCGTCGCTGTAAACGGTAACTACGTCGAAAAATGAGTTTGTAAGTTTAAAGAGTATTGAATGTTCTTTAATTTGCCGCCTCTTTTGTTATTTTCCGTTGATTCGTTCTCGTTTTATAGACAAAAGTGCCTTATTTATTGAACATCCCTCGTAGGATCTTTGCATCGATACTTTGGCGAAAATAGGCACTTGTTCCATTTGCTTTTCAACGGAGCTCCTTCATTTTGCATGATTATAAATAAATATCGGGCGTGTAAGAACAGTTATCTTCACTGATATTGACGGCGAAGTAGTTACTTACTTATCTTAATCACCATATTTTTTGTCGCGGTGATTTTAAGCTTTGGTAAACCTAGTTCTCCTTGTTGATGCTGGGTTGGCCTTGGCCTGCTGTAATTTTATGAACTAATCAGGTAGGTATATGTTCAAGATATTTGTTAACTGAACTGATTAAGGGAAAGTGTAACTTGTATATTTCAGTTTGATCAAAATTACAAACAACTGGTTTCGTTTTATCCATTTCATGTAAATTTTGAGTGGCCTTTAAAAAAAAAGGGCAACAACAAAGCCAAATATTAATGCAGTTAATTTCTGTTCCACGGCTTTGAAGTGCTTGAAATGTGCGCCTTTCAGCGAAAACTGCGTACCAATTTGACGATTTACGAAGAAGTCTGAACTATAGAGAGTTTAGCCCCCCCCCCTTCCTTATAGCTCTCCCAATTATTTATAGAAAAATCATGTTTGAATTAAGAAAAGTACTATACTCACATAAAGGATGTACCATCAAAATACAAAGTTTCAAAAAAATCTAAGGGGTGGGGGGATGGCGGAAAACACCCCCCCCCCAATTTAGAAACAAAGTATCTTTATTCTCCTTTCACACATGAAAACTTTCTAATTTGATCCCCCCCCCCCCAAAAAAAAAAGCCTTTTTATTTCTTTTCTTTTATCATGCCATTTTTACTTAATCATTAGAGGAAAATCAAGTCAACTGGTTTTGAATTAATTATTTTATTGTAGTTGATTCTCGATTAATTTATAGCGCATATACTCAATGGTAAACCTATGTTATTTACAGTTTAAAATTTAGAGTTATAGCTATGTATTATGTACAGTTCAAAGACCTACGAGTGCAGTTTTAAGGAATTTGACTTATGAAAAATGTATTACCTTCTGCGATGATGATAAAAATCTCCCCTCCCCCTCCATTTCGTCAGTACAATATGAAGTGGTACCTACAAATTTGTTATTTTTTTGCCGCAATGGTCTGGAAGATTTGTTGCCACTGACTTGTCAGATTGTGCTGAAAAATCGATAAATTTGTACAATGATCTGAATGGGATATTCGGAAGTCTTTCTATTCCACCCGGCGACCGTTGCAGGTTTCTGTTACCCTTTTTAAAAGAGTCTCTAAAACTCGCGGTTGTTTGATTAACAAACTAATTTCAGTAGTATCGCATCTATTTCTGCCTTCCAGTGGTGGCTCGTGTAATTTGGCAACAACGTATTCCCTTCATTTAAAACTATTGTAAAAAAATGATATTCGGGTGGTTCAATTAATGGAGCCTCCTAGAAAGTGATACTTTTAATTACAAAGGTTTAAATGACGAAAATCATGGCTGCCTAGTCGCCCGAACCGACGCTGCTGGCATTGATTGCTGCCTTCAATCGTTCGATGTGGGCGAGCAATTAACTATCGAAATTCGATAATCGAATTGCAAAAATGTGGACTGAAGGTCAGGTTTACGGACTCGTCTTTAGGTGTATTGTCCATTCTTCCAGGACTAGGGTTATCTTCATAAGCATTTTTATTAGAATTTTCCCTCTGACGATTGGATTGAGTATATTCAACGCTTTCCTGTTCCTTGAAGGTCCCGCATCCACACGCTGCGTTTTCGGGCAGTCAGGTAATTACTACAACTCCTTCTTGCAACTAATTAATAAAATAAAACGCAGTCAGAATTAATCGCAGATGCTATTCCTGCAGCCGTATTTACATTATCTATAATAATAATAAGATAAGCAAGCTCGTCTTTGAGAAGTGTTGGCACAGTTAGTTGCGAAAGTCTTTGCGATAAAAATTCTGATTTTTGCTATAGAATTGTTTGCAAGCAGGAGTTGCAAAACAGCTAACTGCGCGGAAACTAACTCGAGCAATTTTCCGCCGGAGCTGTCTGAGTTTTCTCCTATAATTTTCACCCCCCATGTTTTTGTAACCCCCACGTTCAAATTTAATCATGACCCCCTTCCTTTGTTATCTATCTTGGCTTCACTGGACATTGGGGCAAGGGGGAAGGGTCCCGTTCGTTTCATTTGCTTCATTTTGGCGAATCTTCCCAATCCTTCGTCGAATATTTCTTCGTCTAATCCATCTCTAACGAGAATCGATGGAACGCCAATCCTTCCCGTTGCGATTATATTTCTCGCTTCGGCATCGTAGAACAGCATGTCCTCAAATTCGACACACGACTCGTCTCTGAGCCTGAAACAAGGAAGTATACAACTTTAAGGTGAATCCACAGCGCACAGTTCCGATTCATTCGAGGAAAACTCATTTTTATGGACATGAATTGACTTTATATTAATTAACTTTTCTAGAGTTGAGCAAGTGGTACTCGATTATACTATAAGGTGGAACCAATAGCGGTTCGTAAACGTCAGAATTGGCGAGGCAACAAAAACAAGACCTGTAGGCTCCGGAGGCCGGGGGGGGGGGGGCTGACCTACCGGGAAACCGGGAAACTCCTTGGCAGGCTGCGGCCCAATTTGGGTCAGCCAGCCGGGCCCCGAGAGGATTAGAAAGGCGGAAAGAAACAGAGGCAGGAAAAACAACAGAAATAAGAAATGGAGAGAAATATGGACGACATAGAACAGATCAGCTTTATTATAGGTATAGAGCGCGGACCGTGGTCCGATCTGAAAGGGAAAAAGTGGATATGGGTCATACGTTGACGACGTGACGTCGACGCACGACTCCATGCATCCGATTCAAATACTCAACCTACCGGAAGATCCAGCTATAGACGGTTTTAGTGCGAAGTCAACGGTTAGCCAACAGCCACAACAAAGCACTCATCGGTCGCAATCGGTTGCGATAAAACTCGCGTAGCGTTCCAAACTATCTCACTCACTCTCCCGTGACCCCCATGTTTATCCATCTCTTTCTAGTATTGAAATTCGTATACAGGGCCTTGTTTTACGACATATTATTATCAAAATCGCATTAAAATGCCTCGAGAAATTCATTTCTGTTATAAAATTTCACAAAATAAGTCTCTATATACGATTTTTGTAATTAGAGTGAGATGGCAGTACATAGGGGTCACGTGAGAGCGAGAGAGACAAACCGGCTTTGTTTGGAACGCTCATCACCGTCAGTCGCCATTACTAAAACCCTCTATTATATCGGTAGACGGTAATCGTGTCTTATTTTTATAGGCGCGCCTTCATTTTTTAAGATAAACTAAAACGGTACAGTCGCGTACGAATAGTCAACTATTTTCTGACTTTCAGAAATGCTATCCAATTCGTAAACTCCCGCCATGTCGGGTTCGACCAATAAGTCTTACTTCTATCAATTCGCCTTCATTTTTGAAGATATACTAAAACGGTACAGGCGCGTACGAATAGTTAACTACTTTCCAACCCAAGGGCTACGACTATCGCTATCCGATTTAAACACTCTTCCCGAAAACTCCCGCAGTTCGACTGATGGAAACTGTGTCAAACTTTCATGGGATCAGACCAAAACAAGCCAAAAAAAAAAAACAAATATGAAAATGCGAAAAATCTGACAATCGTCAGTAAGTCCTTCTACGTGGAATTGTGAAAACGTGAGGCTCAACTCGTGCTTTTCCAGAGATTTTTCGTTGAAATTTTAATTTGGATTGCGTTTCCTTTTCTCCGCCCCCTGTATACGCCAATGCCCCAAACTCCCTAACCCCCCCCCCCCCCCCCCTCCCAATACCATTCGAGTCAAAACTAATGAAACTATTTTTTTTTTTTTTTTTTTTTTTTTTTTCTTTTTTTTTCTCAAACCAATAGTGTAAGTATTTTTTTACCGCCTCTATGACCCTTACTAGAATAGCCTTAAGAAAATTTCATGGTAGGTACATAGACTCAAAGCCGAATCAGCTTCTGTTTCTTGGATTCCTAGCTATGATGCCATCTTTAAAACTGGAGTTCATAGTTTTACTTGAAATTCCATGTTAATTTGTATACTTACTTGTCAAAATGAAATCGTTTGTTGCCAGACTTAATAACTGTATATCTGAAGTATTTTTTAAGCTCTAAAAGCTCCAACAGTGATTTTGTCGCCATGGTATCCTTGCATCTTGAAGCAATAGCTAGAGTGAGGTCTTGTTGTTTCAGTCTTTTTAGAATAGTTTTCACCTCCGGGTAGAGTTTGATTGGTTTCCCCTCCAAATCGAAAACCTCACCAGTCGTCCTGAAAACGAGAACATATAGAATCTAGTGACTAAAACAAAGTTGCTGCGTAGCTATGATACTTTTATCTAACTTTAATACTCGAACTTCAGCTGAACTTTAGAGAAGGATCACCGAGTCGGGGAGACGTTCGTTGGCCGTTATTATGAACCGCCTATATAGAACTGGCTTGCTGGTCCTGGTATTAATAGATGTTGGCTGAAACAACGGCTGTGTTGAATGTATTATTCGTTGTCTCCTAAATGCGTTCCTGCGCAACAAAGCGTGCGTAATGCGTATTGCTGACTCGATTTATTGAAAGGAGTTAGATTTGAAAAGAAAGAAAGAAAGAAAAAAAAAAAGTTTAAAGCAAGGGATTTAGTTCAACCCTATGCTCTACAGCCTAGTTGGATTGTGATGCATGATTGTATATCATTATCGCCGTAGTTTAGCATGAAAGAGCTAAAGCCCACTTTGACAGCTTTACAGGAGAAGCGGTTACATGTGTACTTATAATATTAATTTCTCATTTAGCTCTATTATAGCTGCATATGCATATTTCCTAAAAATATTTATTTTGGAATTGAGCGTAATATGTAAAGAAGAATTGAAGGGGGGGGAAAAAAAAAAAAAAAAAAAAAAAAAAAAAAACTCACCAAGTTTTTCCTAAACTGGGTTTTTGGCCCTTTATGCTAAAGTGCTAAAAATTATTCTGATTCGTCAACTCTACACAGTACACATACCTATTGACACTTTTCAGCCTAAAGGGGTCAATTTGGAACTTTATAACAATTTGACAGCTGAGGAGCTAGGTTAAATTTGCATTGCTTATTTCTCTCATTATTTAACTGCGCTCATTATAACTGCACTTCCCCCTTATTTTTGCGGTTATTTTCTTTACCTTTGAGTTCATTTCCCTTATTTATGCGCTTATTAGGTACTCTTATCTTTACATGCCTATTTTTTTGTCTAAATATTCTGGATTTTAGTTTAATTTTTTTAGAAGAATTCGAAAAGTAAGAAAAGTATTAATGCAACCCAGTTTTACCGAAAGTGGTAAACTTGCCCCATTTCAGCCAAACACCGCAGATTAATGGGAAGGTTCAGCGTGACCCTTTCATGCACGCATTTTGGGATTTAGTCTTTTTGAGATTTGATTTGATTTTTGAAATCGCTCAGAAGTGGACAATTTTCGAAGAACTTTGATGAGTTGAAAACGCGATTTTAATCGCGCAAGCAATACTTGATAGAATATTTAAAAAGTCTCAAGCCACGCACTTTAACTACATCAATATCAAGAGACAGACGCTCTGATAATAATCTTATCAAAAGCGACGGCGGGTGGATCACAATCAATTAAATTATACCAAAAATTTAATTTATTCACGCAGTCGCACGTCATCCTTTAACTCAACGCACCTGATCGTTAGAATAAGCAAGGTCAAGACATGAGAACCGCACCGAAACAGAATTCAACGTTGCAAAGGCGGATCAGTAATCTGATAAATATGTATATTATTCCCATTTGAATGAATGAGAAACAATCGATTAGTAAAAGGGCCATGGCCCCTTCAAGAATCGATTGTTTCTCATACGTTCAAATTGGATGAATTCAGTGTTGCCAACTTGCTAGATCCGCCCGTGGCCAATTTTGAGTGAATGTGAATTTTACTTTGAAACCCGATCAAGTGAGTGCCGAAATCATGCAACAAAAATGAATAACCGCGAAAAATAAGAACTTACATATTTTTTCTGTAAGGGGGCCTGGTTTCGATGTCAAGCCAATACGGCCACAGCAGATGATCTGAAACAGCAATCGATGACGTATAAATAATACTTAGGTATATATCGTCCAAATGTAATATAAATAAAAACCAATGTGATTAAAAAAAAAAAAAAAAAAAAAAAAAAAAAAAAAAAAAAAAAAAATCGAAAATGAATAATTTATTCCTACTATTCGATATTCATCGTGATTAGATTCTAGGGAAGGCGGCGGAAGGAAGGGGAGGGCCGCCATTTTGCGTCTTAAAAGGCAAGTTTTATTTAATTCACCGATGATTCCATCGGTTCACGAAAAACTGCACTATCCAGTTCAAAAGTGCGACTATATCCCACACGAAAATACTCCGATCTATAATATTCTCGGCCACCGATGGAAACACCGGCCGTTGATTTTAAAACGGTCTAAATTTTGAACCCATGCGCGGTCACTGGGTTCACTGTTCAGGCTCTGTCGCGGAATATCTGATCTACAAAAGTAGGTATCAGCTTGATGTTCCGAGACTTGATTTATTTTTATGTACGCATAAATGGGCATGCTGGTAACGCGGCATGGTTTTCTCATTCTCTATAACGCTGTATTTTAACAATTAAAAAGTTCTACACAAAATTTCAAAAAAAAAAAAAAAAAAAAAAAAAAAAAAAAAAAAAACCAGCTCCCCTCACCTGTGTCAAAAACGATCAAATCTGGCATATACAAAGGGTTTGGTGTTGGGACTTCAATATGGTCTGGAACTGCAGTCACCTGTGATAACGCACGATGTATCTGAGTAGATAAGCAAAATAATGATATTAAGGAGTACATTTTGATTCCCTCACGTCGGACGAAACTGACTCGTAGCAAATTTTTGTCTTTACTAATGACAGCCCTTATCAGTCAACTTGTGCACAATTCATCAACTCTTTCTACTCCTTTCATTTGAGAGTCGACGCCGAGATGGATTTTCATGATTGATTTGATAATGTGCGTGATTTCTGTCCTCTTCTTCATCATTAACCTTGAGAGAACAATTAGACCATTACAATGACGATTATAATTAATGACGGTTGGACTAGTTGCATTCTCGACTAGGGGCGTAGTATGTGCATTTTGGCAACGTTGTATTTTTACCTTTTAAACCCATGGAAAAGGTCGAATGTGGAGGTGATCACCGAACATTCAATACTTATTCAAACTTTTTTACGAATTTAAATGGATGAACTGTATTTTTGCCAAATTGCACGCATGTGCGCCACTGCCCCCGAGGTAAATTCAACTTTTGATGGTGGATTCGTCGATAAAGCGCCGTGAAAATTGCCATGGTCTCGAAAGTATTCCATCGCGATCCGTTCAGTTTTAACGGAGAATAGCCTTTTGTATCTACGCATGACGCAATAATTTTTTGTCTAATGTCTATAGGCCATTGAGTGCGTGCAGGGTGAAAACACGGATTATGCCACTTGACAAACATTTATATCATGACGCCCGCCGCGCCGTTATTGCAAACGATCTCATATGTATGTAGTGTCTCGGTTAGAAATGAAAATACAAGTTTTTGCGATGTAATATAGCGAATCGCTGATCACAGTTGGAAAACTGATTAACCGAGTTCTTAACTTAAATTAGAGAGGCGTTGGTAAAACCCGATGGTCAGTTGACTTTAATCATGCGAATTAATTGAACCTTAAAAACCTTAAAATCTTTCGCATTTATTAGGCGTTCTTAGCACCTGCTCGCACGAAAGAGTCGGGAATAAATGGAGATTCAGTGAGATAACTATTCCTACGTGACTGCACCGTTTTTGCATAAACCAAGAATTGTAGGCGCAACACGATTACCTCCGACGAATCCATCTCAAGGAGTCACAGTGTTTCGGAGGCCCTTCAACTTCGTCCTCCTCCCGGGATGTAAGGCTATGCAATGTGCTTTGCACCCTCTCCACCTCCGCGCAGGACCGCATTGCCCGACGCCCGTAGAGCACAGTAGTAGGAACGACCGTGCCTACAGCGGCAAATTGTGCCCTTTTTTTCTCTCAGAAGTACCTACCAACTGGTGACGATACTAACAATATTGAAAGATTACGCCTTCAAATCAATGTGAAACTGAAAGCATCTCCTCCACTCGGTAGTCTGTGTTTTTAAATTAATGAGTGTTTTCAAATTATTTTAAATCATATCCTGCTTTAAAGTTTAAAAAAAAAAAAAAAAAAAAAAAAAAAAAAGTATTTGAAGTAAAACAGCTTTAAATTACGTTTAAAAGGAGTTGACTTTTTAAAATATTCAGGGGAAAGGTCCCCCTGGATCCCCTCCTATCTGAGGATGCTCTCCAATAACCCCCTCCCCCCTCTTAGGTCGACAAACGACGTAGGTCATTTTTACGAGGCGGCAAAGATGCTCCTGCCTATAAGGTAAACGAAAAAAAAAACTTAAATCCGGCCTTGCCTCCATACACCATACACTCCTTGACGTACACCATACACCCAACTATACTCATTGCGACCCTTCTCTATGAGACTCCTAACTCCTAAAATTTCGTAGTTTAAACATTCTATGCAAGATCTATCAATACCTGGTCACCACAGAGGCGCGTAGGGTAGTTGAGTGAAGATAGCCACCCAAAAATAATCTGTAAGTACCCCCGAAAGACCCTCTGATATAATTTTAAGGGATCCCACGGAAGTGCCTAGGGGCGGGCGCGGGCGTGCCGTGGTTTACAGAGAGGGGGGAGGGGGCAAGAATGCAATCTTGCCGCCCTCCGTGAATTGCCGCCCCTCAAAATTATAAATTTGATTACTTTTTTTTTGCTTGTTACACACTGATTTTGCTGCCCTCTGTCATTCATTTGGAAATTTGGTAATTTTTTTTTTTTTTTTTTTTTTGGGTTGTTCACCCTTATTTTGTGGCCCTCGGAGAGTGCCGCCCGGTGCAAGGCTACCCAAATGCACGCCCCTGGTTGTGCCCACTCCATTCTCTGACTTATCCAGTCTGCAGGAGTCCAGTACGGCTCCGACAATGTTGCCACAGCGGGTCTGTTGCACACTTTGGCTACGAGTCATTTAAGGATAGATTAAGAATTACGGTGTAAAAACCTCCAGAAGTAACAATGGTAGCACTAGAATCTTATGAAATCCTCTCCTAAACTCATAAAATATATATTTTTACATGCGCGACCGTATATAACAACTGCGTACGGCACTAATAATAATGGGAGATTCCCATCTTATTAATTTCGTCTTCCTTTTTATATATGCTGGGAAGGAAGATTTCCAGGATTTATAAAAAATAAAAAGGAAGAGTAAAGCTATAACTTGTAGTCACCAGAAAAGTGATATTCATATTCGGATGATGCCGTGACGCCGCGCGCCGGCTCCAAAGGCAGCAGGAGGGCGACTGTGATGATGACGGGCCTCCGAATCATTATTGAAACTCGTGAAGTGACGGAAACGGACTCATCAGATCGGAGGTAATCATATTGCGCCTTCAATTCACGGTTTATGCAGAAACAGTGCAGTTACGTAGGAATAGTTATCTCACCAAAACTCCACTTCCCCAATGTTTTTGTGAGCAGGTGCTTGGTTATTAGAGGCTTTATTTATGGTAAGCTGCGCTGCGCCTCTACTAAAAATTAAAAACGAAAGCAGAGAAAGCGTCCTGCAAGGTTAAATTAATTAAAAAATTCAATTCAGTTGACCAAGTGTTACCCTTGCGTCTTTATTACAATTCAAATGTTCGGGGAATCACTTTTCCAACTGTGTGGCGAATGTAGGTAATGCAAATAGGGAAAAAATGTATTTTAATTCATAACCTTTAAAGATTGAGAGTAGTTTTTTTTCCCAATCTGAGGCAAATACTATTTAGAAAAATAACCGCTAAGACGCAAATTCATATCAGGCGTAATTTGGTTTTAGAGCCCCAAAGTTTTTTTTTCTTTTTTCTTTTTAAATTTTTGCTTTTTAGGGGAGCTATCTCAAAAATTTCATTTGATGATCCTTATGCGAGTTGTACATCAATCGAAAAAGCATGATAGGGACCACTCGATGGGGATCGTCCATCAAAATGTATAAGGTAGCGGTAGTCAGCCGTTTGGCGAAAAAAGTCGAGAAATGAGGTGGAAGGAAGGAGGGGGTAGATGGAGAGAAAAAAGAAAATGGGGTCGTCGAGTGGCAAAAATCCAAGTTCGCCCCCCCCGGCTGGAGCCGCCCATATGTGACCGACGACAGCAATATCAACCTCCAATATGCGTCACCATTTTTTTTTCCTTCTTTTTTTTTTTTCTATGACCTTTTCGAATTGCGTATCGTAAGTTATGGTATCATAGGAGTTTCCCTTTGACAATTTCGAGTTGAGGGTGATTTCTACTTTTTATTCTTTGGATCTGTGGGTGCCCATCAAACTTCTTCATCTCAATTTATTTATTTGTAATTAGAATTTATAGGATTTTTTTTTTTTTTTTTCTCTCGAAGCTGTAATCGTAAATTAATGCGGTGGCCATGGGACGTTCGGGCGTTCCGAATAAAGAAGGAGAGCATTGCCGATGTAATCCATGATGTCATAATCTTTGGACGATACAGAGGCAGCCAAGGCCAAATACTTGAAATACTTCTACTAAAACTACCTAGACTGCGGACATAACCCCTGCCCATTGAAGACGATCGGTAGGCAACCACGATTACAGTATGTGCTAAGATTTCCGGAAATACATTGAAGTCAAAGTCGTCAAAAATTACTTATACATTGAAGTAAATGGAAAAATTCCTTTTTTTAAAAAAAAAATTAATTAAAAATACTAAAAAAAAAAAAAAAAAAAATCATAAAACTTGCGGTACCATTTGAAAGCTCATGATATGCAGATTCCGGTTACCGTTCCGGTTGTATGGTACCAAGTTTTATGAAAAAAGTATTTGATTTCGTATTTTCAATTAATTTTTAAAAAAAGTCATTTTCCCATTAACTTCAATGTATTCCCGAAAATCTTAGCACATACCGACAATCAGGCTGCGGCGTAGTCAGGAACAACATACGAGTTTTGTCCTACTCTTCCCCTTCAGTTTCCCCGCCCTAAAATCGGCCTTATTATGTCCAGTCTAGACAGTATCATCATGATTATAAAGTCTTTGGACAAGGCAGCCTGCCATCTGCCATTGTTGCCATTTTCGGATAATTATCCTCTTTTTCTATTTGATCTAATCAAAGATTACTTTGGATCTAATGAGTTGGTGATTTACAAGAAAATCCGGCAACATGGCAACTCCCTTATGACGATTATCTAGACGATTCAACAAAGGAACGCGATTCGTGAAATCGTGAAACGTGATAATAATGTTGATAGTTTGTCCATGGACCAAGATATAACTAAGGACTGCTGACTCTTGTTAGTCCCGACCGCAGCGCTTACAACAGCGGTTTGCGGAACTGCAGCGGTCTCTCAGTAGCTTGATTTATATAGCACAATTACCACTCGTGTGGGCATGTGGCGTGATAGCTCAGTCAGTTGGACACTTGCACGGCACATCGGAAACTCAGGTTCAATACCGGGGTCAGGCGGAGACTTTTTGCGAATGTTCGCATTCAGTTTACCCTGACTGCTGCTTGGAACGCTGCGGTCGCGCTCAAAAACCCCTAACAGGTTTTAACACGGGCGGAGATAGGAAGTCGGCAGTCCTTAGTTATATCTTCGTCCATGGTTTGTCAGCGAATTTAGTTTTAGTTTACTTTTCATAGTGCTTCTCTCGATTACCGTGCTTAATTTTACTGAATCATTGTGAATCACTGTGATTTTCTTGTCATCTTTAGTTCCTTTATTGTAAGAATAAATTGAATCTCTCACATTACTGATACCACATTACTTTAATTTAATTTGTTTAATTTTAGATTGCCTAAAGAATCTCAACTGGGCATTGTTCTAGAAGGTTTAACCCGGCATGCTATCTACTGCGGGCCGCCTATTTGCTTAATCTTTCAATGTATGGTTTGCAGTATTTCTATGTATTGAAGTTTTAATTTGTAGCTCTAGCAAATTTGAGAAAAAATTATCTGTGCTACGGTCTAACTAATTTTGTCTCTCTGAAGTAGTTGGTACTTAGTTTCGTGCTCTTGAATTGCGCTGCTAAAATGCAGCTCATTGCATGTTTTGTTGGATGTATTAGATGACGGATATCTTTATTTGCTATGCAATACCTTCACGTTTATTCAAATTTAAGGCAAAATTAAGTGATTTCAGTAAAGATTGGACTTGACTTTTCTAGGGCTTTCTTGAATACCTAAGGGTCACAGTGCCTATGGGGCCACCGGGCCACCCCATTTGGTTAGTAGCGGAAAGGCATTAATGTTTGCATAATAGCGGAGTATATTCGTGTCAAGTCCATCATATTCTAGAACAACCTATCAAAATCTGTCAGGAAGTTTCAGACCGCTTATGACTTATTTCTTTTCTCTAATTGTAAGTCACTTGTTAAAATCAGTCTGGCGTTGTCTGAGCAGCAGGAAAAGCTTATTGTTGTCTGCCAAATGCTGTGAAAGGAATTGAAAATAGTAACAAATTGAATCAATAGATTTGAAGTGATAACCAATCACTGCTTATGTCATTGGCTGCTAAAGTAAAACAAGCTGGTTTTTTGTTGAAAGATGATGAGATGGATTCTAATTTGAAAATCTTTTGAAAGAACCACTCTGTAAGTAATTACTGAGTCACTTTGAAATATTTTCAAATTGAAAAGTTTTCCCGGACACTAATTTCTATAATCAGAACTCGATGGATCTCTGCACTTTTTCATTGTTGTTAGCCAGCGCAGTAAGAGTGTTCCATCATTATGGAACAGAAAACCTTATACCTACACACTGACATGTCGGTCCACCGATAGTTACTTATGGTTAACTGAGGTATACCTAACCGTAAATCTATCTGTTTCGCTCAAATCTTGAGTTCCTTGACCGGATGACTTTTTACAGCTCAAGTTCCATTTCAGGAAAGAATCTCCAAGTAAAAATAATACAAAACATATGAATAGTGCAGTTCCAAAAATAAAACTGATATGGAACGTAAGAATTAGAATCAACCCAATTTTTGTATAAGAATGTCAAACGCTACACTAAATCAAGAGTAATTGTCGTTATATCGTGTTCTATTGTATTCCATGCATAAAAACGTTAGCCTCTCTGCACTTAAAACAAGAAGTTACTTCCTGCAAGTTAACAATTTGTTTCACTTAAGCGCCTCAAGTAACTCTTTAAGGCTTTAATGAATTGAAATGCGTTTGTCAGTGGCGGACCTTGTATGGGGCTTTAGGGGCTGAATCCCCCCACTTTTTACCGAAGCTCCGGGTCGAGCCCGGAGGAGGATTTGGAAAGCAAAAAAAAAAAAAAAGGGTTCTCACTTTCAAGCCCCCCTCTGTTTTGACCCACGATCCGTCACTGGCGTTTGTCATTGAAAGACATCACTCCAAAGATCATATGGCAACTATTCTCTGCCAACTCATGTGAATGACTTCCTTCAACCTTGTTAAATCGGTGATTCACATTTTCTTACAGGTTCCAATATGCCTGGTGAAGTAGGAAATGAACCCATCGACATCTCTCCCGAAAAAGACAAAGGAGTTCTGAAAGAAATAATCAAACCTGGAACCGGTGATCTCACCGCAACTCCTGGCTGCAAAGTCAATGTTCACTATACCGGAACTCTTCTAGATGGAACCCAGTTTGATTCAAGCAGAGACAGAGGACCTTTCAGTTTTAATTTGGGACAAGGTAAAGCCTGTTTATCTTACAATCCAAGCCGAAAATGTTCTCTATTATCGAGAGACTGTCTATAGTGAGGTGTAGTCAGAGACAATTTATAATCTCTGAAAATCTCTGGTTGATTGATTAAGCAATTGATTCAAAAATGAATGCATCTATTTTAACAATTATTGGTGATCTTTTAATATGCTCATTGCTCATATGCTCACATCGAAAATGTTGGCGCAGCTTACCAATAATCTTTGGTGAATTTTCAATTTTCATTCATTCAAATGATAGAAATAATTGTCTATATACTTGACCTTTAAATTTTAAAGCATGAAACGTCAACAATGCAACCATGAAAAGCCAACGCTTTAAATTCATTTTCATTTATTTTTACCATGTAATAAAATAATTTAACGTTGGAAAGTTCCAAAGATCATTGGTCCAGGTGTGTCCACACTTTTAAAATGACCTCTAACACATGATGAAAAGTCTTCACATCATAATATTTATCCTAGTCCAAATCAATAGCCTCGTTTATGCAAGAGATCTGAACCTGGGTTGAGTCAACCCGAGTTGAGTTTAAGCCTGGGTCCAACTTGGGTTAGCGCATAAACACCCGTATATTTGAACTCGAGTTCAAATGATTTCTTTCTTCTTCTTCACTGTGTTTGTTTACATTTTTGATAAAAATGGCGGCGATGCTTGGTGCGGTACGGACAAGTGCGACTGCATAACCTCGCTCGGATTGGTGACATCGATGCCGCGTGAACCCGGGTTCTGAACTCCGAGGTGTTTACGCGTGAAATCTCAACCCGAGTTCACCGACTCGACTCGGGTTTGAATCGGGGTCGAGTCGAACACGAGTTCAGCGAGATCCGAAGTGTTTATGCGAGCATCTCAACTCGGGTTCAGCTGAACCCGGGTTGAGATGCTCGCATAAAAGAGGCTAATCAGAAACTTGAAGCGTAGAAAGAAAAATAATAAATAGCGAAAAGGGATAAAAAAAGAAACCGAAGGAAACCAATTTTTACTGACCTGATTCATATGGATGTAACATATTATAATCCCAAAATGTTTTTAAAATTATAAATTCCAACCACAGAAGCCCAGTAAATTTTTTTCTGGTTTGGTTTCAAAATTCAAAAAGATAACCACCAATTAAATAGTCCTCTCTTGGTCGCAGATAACAGTAAATCTTACCATTAATTCTATCATGGCTCCTTCCACATTTTATTTTTTCCCCCTTATTTTTTATCACTGCTACTATTTCTGCTTTTTCTGTTTTACAGGTCAAGTAATCAAAGCATGGGATATCGGAGTGGCAACAATGAAAAAGGGTGAAGTGTGTAAACTTACTTGCGCTCCAGAATATGCTTACGGTGAAGCAGGAAGTGGAGGCACCATCCCCCCCAATTCAACGCTCATCTTTGAAGTAAGCTCTCCTTCTCTTCCAGAGGTTATTTCAATAGAGCTTACAGTTGACTGATATCATAATTTGGGGACCAGAGTTATTGTTAACTGAAATGTCGTCTCCTATGGAAAAGAGGCAAAGAGCTGCCAACTCTGATGTGCAAATTGAACCACCTTTCGTTAACTTTCTTGAAGTGATCTTTACTTGATAAATTCTTTTATAAGAAAGCAATTTATTCAAGAAATTTTGCTGTCTATTTTGTCCTTTTTTTGCTGTTTTCTTGCAGATCATCCTTTGGATTGCTAGTTTAATTTTTATAAGGATGATGCATAATCTCCAAATTTCCAAACTATCGGTGTTTTTTGATGTTGTCAGATGTTTTCCTGGCCGCTATAACCAAACTTTAAAAGTAAATCAGGGTTCACAGGCCGCTATAACCAAACTTTAAAAGTAAATCAGGGTTCACAATGCACATTTTTATAATTTGAAAGGAACTTTAGTTGTAATTTTCTCCTGAACTCTGCTTGTTTAAGTAAAATATTTCAGTTTCGCAACACAAATTTCACCATGATATTTTAATCCACTAGCTAGAAAAACAAAGGTGCAGAAATCTATAGAATTTTCAATTTACTGTTTCTGTGTTAAATATAATGATTTTCCTTTCTTTTTTATCGTTTGCGTTTTATTCATGAAAGTTTTGCAGTCAAAGGAGGTGAGAACTGATATTTTCACTGTCAAGTCTTTGAATAATGGCACGTAACATTTAAGAACCATCATCACATGGTTGAAGGTTTCATAAACGATTAAGCGTAGTTAGATTTTGGCAATAGGCGCAACGACTCATGAATTGTTGTCTTTTCAAAATGGTGTGTAAATATTTTCTTTTCGAACGAGGGGCCGTTTTTTAGTAGTTTGACCAACTCTTTTTAGGTTATTTTGAGGAGGAAATATGTGCAAAAATTAATGTCCATTTTGCTTGTCTCTTTCTTTCATAGGTAGAAATGATTGACTGGCAGCTGGAAGATTTACTCCCTAAAGGCAGTCCAGGGCAGATACTCCGCCAAACATTGGTTCCCGGAGAGGATTCATCTACATCTCCTACCTCGGGTAGCACTGTTGATGGTGAGGATAATTTATTTTTTCATAATATTGCAATGATTCATCGTGTCATTTCTGTTGGAACTGTGAAAGCGACCTCTACTAGTCCTCCCCTCGGAAGGTCTGCAAAAGCAGAGACCCCCAATCCAACATCCTTTGAAGGGGCCATGTAACAGTGTTCACTCTACTTTTACCGCAGGAAGCTCATGCATTTGTCGTTCTTTCTGTGATTCACCTTTCCCCTCCCCCATACAGTTGTTTGCTTTGAGATACAAGCATAACGAACCCAACGCCTTAGGCGATTGGACGTTACATTTCTACATTTCTACAATATTATATCATAACGGTTCATTGTGGGCTGGTGGAGTTTATTGTGGCTGTGGTAGAGTTTGGTAACGGATTGTTTAAATCAGCGGTTCCCGAACTGTGATCCGCAAAGCCTAGCCCAGGGGTCCAGGTTAGGTTTGCAGGGATGGTTCCCAAAACATAATTAAATTTGTTAAAGATTGTCGGTCCGGGTGCGCCTATACCTTCTGAAATAAACTCTACCACTACTTTCTTTTCTTCAAACAATCATTATAGGAAGTAATGTTAATCATGTTTATCTCCTTTTTATTTAATGCTTTTTTGCGATTGTCTAGGAACCTGAATTGAAGTTCCCCGTCTGAATTCTGCACTCTCTGTTTTTCTTTTCAGTTCATGTTACAGGAGAACATGATGGCAAGGTCTTTGATGATAGAGACGTTTCATTCCCGCTTGGTGAAGGCTCAGAGTACAATATTTGTAAAGGCATTGAAAAAGCATTATTAAAGTTTAAGCTTAAAGAGAAATCAAGATTAGAAATCAAGTCAAAGTACGGTTTTGGAGCAGAAGGAAACTCACAGTTGAATGTTCCGCCCAATGCTGATCTAGTCTACACTGTTACATTAAATAGTTTTACTGAGGTAAGTGGTTCGTCCATCTCAAATTTTGTATTCCTTATTCATACCCTTACACCTGTTTACAGTCAGGGAAAGTAGGGAATTTTTAGGGAATTTGGTCCTATAACTAAGAAATTTTGTTTTTCTTTTGTAAGTGGCTCATTTACTTGGTGTTGCAATGTTTTCTTAATTTCTTGGAAGAGAATGTAGGTCTGAAGAAATTTTAAGCTATTGGAACCATCATGAAGTAATTCGTTAAAGAATTTTAGACAGTTTCATGATTGTAGTGCTTCTTAAAAGTTGAGAGCGATGGGCTTTTGTTAGTTTCCACTGTTTCCAGAAATCCACCCTTCATTGAGGATACATTTTATTAGCCTTTGACATCCATTTTCATCCTCACAGTCAAATTTCACTGAAATGAAGACTGTCAAATTTGAACCACTTGTCAGATTTGCAAATACTTCTAATGAAATGATACCTGAAAATTCTTTACATCCTAAAAGTTAGTTTTTTGTCCAAAACTCTCCTCCTAATCCTCGACTGGACCTGACTTAATTGCTAAGGAGAACATAAATTGCAAATATCTTTGATTCTTATCGTATGATTTAGTAGGTGCCACAATAATTTGGCAAGTCAGGTCAGATTCTGGAAGGAAGAAAAAAAAAAAAAAAAAGTAAATGAATGAATAAAATGTATTGGGAACCATTTCCCTCAAGGTATGTGCTGGCAGGGCAATGCAACAGAAAAGCAATATTTTCGATGCAGTTGGGGAAAAGGGCTCTTTACTCCACCAAGGTCACAATATGGTATCACTACACAGATTAGTCAATTTTGAAAAAGCTGTAGTAAAAAAATAGTCCAAATTTAAAAAAATTGATTCACTAGCATAAAGCTGTTTCAACGGTATAAACAGCAATTTTGAGAAAATGAGAGTTCAAGCTGAGCAGAATATACATTTCAACGCAATTGAAGGTGTGAAATGTAAATTAATAAGAGTATCTTGCTAGTCTATGATTAAGGTAGATGTCCCAATTACCGCCCCCCTTAAGAAAAAATTGCTGTAAAATGCCTGTAAAAATGTTAATTTTTATCAAATCTATGATCGGTTTTCACTAGGGCCTCTCAAATACTATCTAGTTTTATGAAAAAAATAAAAAGTTGGCGTAATCAATCAGGAAAAAAAATTATTAATAAAACTCGAAAAAATGACCCATGTCCCAATTACCGCCACACCAAAAGTGGCTTTGTCCCAATTATTGTCATATCAGGTGCCCTAGTTATAGCCATACATATTTGCGCTGGCTTTTCATTCAAATCATCATGTTTATTGTCAGGAAATAATGACATTATAATAATTTAAAAAGCAGAAAGTTAAGAGAACAGATTTTTAATAAGTAACTGCTGAGAGAAATCGGCAAAAACAGGTAATACGGGGGCAGGTGTCCTGTGTCAACTTCTATGATTTTTTAAGGGCACAACGCTGCTAAATATCAACTTCAAACTTTTTTCACCAGTTCAGCTAACCTATGAAAAACACTTATCCCATATACGCTTAAATTTGTCTGCTAAAGTAGGTTTATTTTAAAGAATAAATGAAAAGGGGGGCGGTAATTGGGACAGGGGCGGTAATTGGGACATCTACCTTAAATGTTTGTAAAAAAAATGTGATGGTATTTACATTCTATCTAAACCCCTTGCTTTTATTTTGTTGAAAATTTTGTTTGGTAAAATTATGGGATTCTTTTCTTCTCTTTCAGTTAAAAGAAAACTGGGCTCTGGATGATAAAGAAAAGATCAATCATGCTAAAATATTTAAGGAAAAAGGTCTCAAATACATTAATGCTGGAAAATATGCTCTTGCCCTGAAGATGTACAAGAAAATGGCTGGTTACTTAGATCAAGATGTTGGTAAGTGATGGTGAAAGTTACTTGATAATAAAAGAGTTTATTTTTTAAATTTTAAATCACCGCACGCAAAATCAGAGACAAATAGAGACGGAGCACTAATTGGCTGCAGCAGAGGCACCCTGAATTCTTGCGGATCCAATAAAACAACAGTCAACACCCTTCTGATGTCGCAGTGTGTTGAATGGTGAGCACCCTCCTCTTCTCTTCCCTGTCCATGCCCCCTGTGTTTTTCGATTATTACCGTTCAACACCCTGGGACGTCAGAGGAGTGTTGACTGTTGTTTTGTTGAATCAGTGAGAATTCAGCGTGCCTCAAATCCACCCTATGTACTTAAGTGTAATGCTCCGCCTCTCATTGTTTCTGCGCGAAATTATGAGCTTGTAAAGAAATGAAATAATTACATACAAACGGAACCCAAATTGAATTTTTTGAATCCCGAATCGGAGTCCTTTAAGCCTTTGACAGATTTGGATTATCCTAAGAATAATCTTAATGAAATAAGCAGGTTTGCTCTTTCCTAACTCTCTCATATGCTTCATGTCGTAGAACATTATTTAGAGTACTAAATTGCAGCAAATTAAGGAAGATGCACTGATTCAGAATGTAATGTATTGTTTGAATTTTCTGCATTCATTTGTTGTTTTAATTGAAGGTTATCTTCCATTGCCTTGTTTAGATGTACTCTAATTACAAGTTATGAAATAAAGGGCTTGTGAGGAAACTCATGAATCCGTAGGATCATGGGTTAGCAAAATTGTTTCTTTGCTTCACAGAGAAAAGAAATTCGGTCATGAGAACTGAACTTCGGCTCACATGGAACACCGTGGTGTTTGGTTACAGTAACCGAAGTTTTCGGTTGTGAGTTCCAAACTTCAGTAAAGAGTACCAAAGATGTTGGTAAGTGTGACTAATACTATGACTCACATTTCGTTCCTACTGAAGGACTTCGGTACTCTTAACTGAAAACTTTGGTTACTGGAATGGAAGACCCTCGGTGTTCTATATAAACGGAAGTTTTTTCTCTGTGTTGTTTGTTTTTGTTTTCTTGTTTGCTTTAATATCTCTCATTTGATGTTAATACAGGTTTTAGTAAAGAAGCAGAAGAAGAAAGAAAGGTTTTAGCAGCTGCAGCTCACTCTAACAGTGCACTCTGTCTTTTAAAACTGGAAAAATTCAAAGAGGCTCAAGAACAGTGCGATGAAGTATTGAAAGTAGATCCTAAAAATGTGAAAGCTCTCTTCCGCAAAGGACAAGTAAGACAATAGACTTTGCCTTCTTCATCATTGTCCTTGTATTAACTAAAGCCCAAAATATCACTGACAAGAAAAAAGATCATGGATACCAGCAAGTAGCGTAACTTTTTGTATTCTGCCCGCCATGTTCCTATTTGCTTCTCTAACTTTCTAGCAACCATTCAGTCTGATACAACCAGAGACAATATATAATAGAGACCACGCAGCGCGTTGGCTAACTTATTTTTTGGAACTCAACAGGAATTAACACAGGGAGCATGAGGGAGCACCATTCAACATGGTCCATACGTTGACTGATGCAATTTCGGTGCTTCGGTTTTACTAGGCGAAAATTTCAACAACTTTTCTCATCAGTCAACGTATGGATCATGTGTTCTGTTGAGACCCCCCAAAAAAAAAGTTGCCACAGCGCGCAAACATGGGCAAGAGAGAAAGTGCGTGGTCTTTGTTATATATTATCTCCGGATACAACCTAGAGTTCCTGGACGGAAGTTTTGTTTGGGAGTGTCAAGACAACGCTTTATGCTTTTGAAAAGAGTCGACCGCCTGATCGAATTCAAAGGCTGAGTTTAACGGTTGACCAGAAGTGGTTGGGTGGATTTGCTAGCATTCCAGTCTGTTCCCATGTGTTCCTCTTCTGAATTCTCTTTCCTCTCATCGTTTCTTTTGAATGGTGTGTTCAACGTCTTTGTCTCTTTTTTGCCTCCGTGAAAGCCTGAAACGAAATACCAATCAGAACTTGTTGAGCTTGTGTTAGTACTTCCTAACAAAACGTCCATCAAGGGATTCAAGCACAACCTATCAACCCATTAGTTTTCTATCTTGCAAGTCTGTCTGCCAAGTTAAACTGGGAGAATAGTTTGAAAAATTAACTGTAAATAGCAATTTTAGACCTGAATTAGGTATGGCATTGGCGATCCCATTTAAATAGTTTGGTGGCAGCTTCAGAATTATTGACTTCGTATGTCCAACCTACTCTGCAACTAGAGAGGTCGACTGCTTGACAGTAAAATTTTCTCAGTTTCAACTGAAAAATGATCCTGCAATTCATTTTATAAAACGGTAGAAATGAATCTTGTGGGTTGTAAAGCCATGCATTTCATAAAGAAAAGAAAATACTGTTCAGCATAGAAGAATGGTATTTGTGCTTTTGGTTTAAAATGAAACAAGTTTTGTCCGTATTTACCTTTGATCCTTTGAATGATCAGTCAACCCATTTTTGCTCCTATTGCCTTCTTCTTTTGAAGGTCCACCTTCTAATAATTGTTCTATTTGAATATTTCAGGCATATTTAGGCTTATGTGATGCAGAGTTGGCAAAAGAAAACTTTGAAGCTGTCTTGAAATTGGATGACTCAAACAAAGCAGCAGCCAGTGGTTTAGCTCAGTGTAATAAAAAAATTCGAGAGCAGTTAGCAAAAGAGAAACAAATCTACACCAACATGTTCTTCAAATTTGCGAAAAAAGACCAAGAGGTAAGTTACCACTATCAAAATATTCATCTGAAACTCAGAAAAAAATTTAAAGTAATCCTTGAACCCATTCGCATCATAATTAATTTTATAAAAATTGCTTGGCCATAGCGCTCATTCTGCGCTCCCAGCGGCACATCGGCAGAATTTGAGTAAAGTGAGTAACGCTATCTATCGGAAAACGCTGCAAGCTCTTGAGCATCATTGCAGTTGTTCTGTGGCTGACTGGAGGACAGATTGGTATGCTAATATTGGACAAGTCTGATTTGTCCAATGATACTAATAGGTTAAATCTGTGTACTGCACTGATTGTGCCATCATAATATCTAATTAGAAAATAGAATCAACATTTTTAACAACAAATTTTTAATTCCACTTTTGAGGTCTTTCTGGACCTAGAAGCATTTGTGCGTACCTACATTTGGTTCGCTTGGAAATCTGTGAAATTGATTCTTCATTCCTTCAAGTATGTTGCATAAAAGTTTCATGCCAGCACCTCAACTGAGCCGTGAGCCAGTTTGTGCTGGTAAATTCCAAATCTTGTTTCCATTGGCTCTTATGGAAGTTTCGGTTCTGATATTCGTATTCTGTGATCTCAGGATTGCATCCAAAAAATCTATTCTGAGAGATAAAAATTGCTAGAGCTACAATTCTACTCATTACTGTAATCTTTTTATGTACATAAAAATTACTCCTACTAAATTGTACTTGTTCAATGGACAATCCAACACCAGAATCGGCTAACCTATGATAGTCGATGAGCTTTTTTCCCCCCTACAGCTGCTGAATTGTTTGACCTATCTATCTTATTGCATCGATCATTAATTCATCTATCGATGTACCTAGCGCGTTTATTCTAGAGCAAAGAACTCAACGCTGTTTGAGTAATTAATAAGCCCTTTTAGCGCATGTTTAGGAAAATTTAATCAAACACTGTAAGACTTGGACTTGTAAAATAAGCGAAATTTTCTCATCTTGTTTGACAAGCATAACAATTTTGAAATTCCATAAGATTCCATTTTTATGAATTGTGCTCACTTGTGTAAACCATGAGCAAAAGGGTTAAGAACACAGATGGATCGGCCAATTAATGTTTAAACGGGTAGTTTCAGGGGTGCAAAATGTGCCCGGTCTAGTGATTTGCAAATTGCGTGGAAGTGAGGAAATTGTCGGGACTTTAAGGAATTTTTCTTTTATCAGCTATGAGAAATTTGCTGCGAAAATGAGGTATTGGTCATTTTGCATACTTGCGGAGTTAAAATGTTAAAATAAGCAAAAAAATAAAAATAAAAGTCATCACTTTTCTAATTTTTGTGAGGAAAAGGTCCAGGATTGTGTGAAACTTCCAACGTTTTGGAACATTTTGCACTCCTGAGTAGTTGTTGGATTTATCTACATCAACGTCAAGATGTAACCTGTATCTCAGTGGTCATTGGTTTTTGGTTAAGCCAAATTCTTGTCTACATCATTTTATGTGTCTCATTAAACGCAAGTAGTCAAATGCTTTATTTTATTTTTTCCTCCCCATAAATTCAACTGCCAGCAGAAAGATTGGCGCTTTGGTTGGTGGGATGGTAAAAGCGTTAATGTTGACAAAATTGAATCGGACCCGGAAGATGAGGAAGAGCTGAAAGAGCTAAAGAAAGAAAAGAAAAAGCAGTTAGAGATAATGGCAAAAAAGGCTGCTGAAGTAAAAGCACTCCGTGAAAAAGAACGTCTGGAGGAGGAGAAAAAGAAAGAGGAGGAGGAGAAAGAAATGAAAAAGGAAAGTGTTGATGAAAATCAAGAGGAGAAGGAAATCAAAATGGAAACTGTGGACGCAAATAAAGAGGAACAAGTAAAAGCTGATAATACTGACGTTGAGTCCAAAAATAACGATGTTGAAAAAGTTATCTCAGTTCAAGAGGATGTAGATAAATGATGCGTTTCATGTTGTCCAGAATGATTGCGTCGTCTGTAAGCAATACCAATCATTTTGCTAAGCATGCAGTGTGAAAGCTAGTTTCTATTGCTTTGTGTGGTTTCCAAAAGGGGCGTGCCAAGGGAAGGTATGCGGGTACCCTTGCCTCGGGCGGCAAAATCAGGGTAATCAAGTAAAAAGAAAAACAAAACTAAAAACAAAATAAATCATCAAATTTACAATTTTGGACGGCAAATTGCTATCTTACCCCGCTTCTCCGGAAACCTCGGCATACCCCCTGTTTCTAAAAACAATTGCTTGTAGTGTCTTGACTGTGTTTTGACTTTCAATAACTAACAAGAAGAGTGACAGAAAAGACATGACAAATTTTGAAACTCTGATCATTAAACGTGTCTCTCAAAGTTGGCTGTTTGATGTGTGAATGTGTGATTGTTTTGTAAATTAATTCAATTCTAGCGTATCGCGGAAGCCTGAATTATTTTTCTCTGGGGGATTGAGTGAGAGTGACTAAAATTTTTGTGGTAGAAGGGTTTCTCTTCTCCCCCCATCACCTCTTTCTGAAGTTTGGGGAGAGCTGTTGCCCTCTTTGTCTTATTTGCTGGCTATAGTTATGATTAAGAGAGAATACCAAGCAACAGTGGCAGATCCAGAAAATTCTTCTGCCCCCCCCCCCCCCCCCCCCCCCCCCCCGTGGATCTGCCACTACCACTGTGAAATATCTTTGGAAACTGAGTCTCTCACAGCATGATGGATTTTCGTTCTTATTTGCCGGTTTTGTTCGTGAAAAATTGTTTTCCTGGCTGAGGGTAATCTTACTTTAGCGCAAGGATGTTGCACGGAAAAAAACTACGGTGAAAATAACCATACGGATACCTGATTTTGGCACCTGCTAGATGTTATGGTAATGTTAACCAGAAGTATACTATGTTTTGACTAGGTACTACGTGATATTACCTGATTGCAAGTCGAATTTACTCAAAGTATCGGTAAATGTACCATACTTCTGGTCAAGTTTACCCTAACATCTAGCAGGTGCCAAAATCAGGTATCCGTATGGTTACTTTCACTTATCTTTTTTTTCAGTGTGTAAGGAAGATTCTGTTCAGGTAGTCCGCCCTCGAGTTTCTTGAAGGAAAAACTGTTTTGGGAGTACCTACACAGTGCAGTCATCTTGCTTCATGTAAGTTGAAAATAGAGCCAAATTGAGATCAGAGGCAACAGAGACGGCGCACTACCGATCTTGCCCGTAGTGGCAACTTTTTGCGAGTGTTGCAAGTGACATTAAACGCGGGCGTTCCATTATGTAGTTCCTTGCTATTTAATATAGTGCACCAGTTCTTTTGGTTTTGATGTACTAAGCTAATGCATTGAACCCACAGTGAATTAACAGAGCTGAAAACCTGAATTTTTTTTTGTGATTACACGGTCTGATTGATAGCCTTGTAATAAATGTTTGCTCTTTTATGATGCTTGAAATATAGCACATAGCCTCTCATTATTTGGTTTACTTCACCCCTATCAATGGGTTTTAATGAAAGACAATGCTGATGAATAAGACATTATGACATCACTTGTGTCTACTCATGATTGTAAATGATTTTCATCATTGCTTCAATTTCAATTTTAGGTCTACCAGTTTGTAATTAGTGTGCAATGCAAATCCAAATCTAGACTTACTTACAGTAAAAAATGGACTTTCCTGGTTTTTTTTGTTTGTTTGGTGGGGGGGGGGGGACTCCAAAACATTTTTAGCTGCTTTTGATTGATTCTGGTGATTCACTTTGGTTAATACATAAGTGAAGCTTAAGTGCCAGCTTTGAGTAACAGATGGTGTAGCAACTTCCAAGTTGGTTTTAAATGATAAATTGATAACTATGTTTAATGATCGATCAGTTTAAAAAAGAAAAAAAAAATACTATAAATAATGATAGGCCTATGAAGGAAATGATCAATCGATATTGTTCAGTTTTGATTGATTTGGTAAAATGTGTTTTATTGGTGGCTCATTAAGGTAAATGATTGGTATGCCGGGGACAGAAATCACTATCTGCTGAAGTCAAAAAAGTCTTTACAGGTGCTCTGAAATTTTGTTGTTGTTGATTTAACAATGCTAATGGTAAAAGTAGAGGCCCTTAAAATGGTATTGTTAATTTAACAAAACGGATCGGTGAATCAACACAGTATTATTGCTAAACAAAGAAAAGAGATTGTTAGACCAACAAAATGTCAGTGAATTTTACTAAAATTTTTTTGATTTAACAATCTATTTGGTCACTTAAACAGCAATATTTTGTTGATTCACCATTCCATTTAGTTAAACTAACAATTAACAATTTTGAGGGCTGTGACTTTTACCATTGTTGTTAAATCAACAATTTTTTTTTCAGTGTGTGTCCGCTAGTTTGCTACAGACTTACGTTTTCTGAGAGTTGGGGTGAAGTCAGTTTTAAAGGAGACGAAAGCATCATTAACTGTCAAAGCTGTACATTGATTTTTTACTCAAATCTCTATTTCCCCTATCGTACTGGTGTTCCCTTAAAGTTGTATTTTAATGCATCTTTTTCTTGTTTGTTAAGTAAGAAAGAAGAAGAGGAGCGTAAGAAGCAGCCCGATGTCATGAAAACCCTTGGTGAATGGGGCAAAGATGAACGCGAGAGGGAACCGACTAATTTCGAAAAAGAGAACCCAAACATTCTTATGCTCGATGGAAATGGGGATTTCAAGAATATGTAGTCAAATGTGCATGAATTTTCTTATACACCAGCTGTATATTAAGTGTGATATTAAATTTTACTTTGTGTCATTTTTTACCTGCCCACCCCTGTTTCATGTAACATGTTTAACGTGATTGTCATCCATTCATTCTTAATAATAAGCACTTTTTTTTTTTTTAATGATTCATCATTTGTTTTATTTTGCCTGTCTCCTCAATCGATATGATTTTTACAGTCAACATTTTGATGATCGGATAAATGATTTTTTATTTGTGGAAAATTTTGAGGTAATGAATGTTACAAACACGCCAAAAAAAGACATCAGTAAATGAGATAGGCGAGTTGATATTGGCGCAATAAGCAACTTGAATTAATTCCAATGAAAATTGATAAGGGAAAACTTTTTCCCCACTGTGGCTTTTTTGAAAATAAAACTAACTACCCATTGTTCTGCTAAAACAATTCAAGGATTTACTGGCATATTCTGGAAACAGTTATCAGTCTTTGGCTCTTTCTCGAAATCTAGAGCTTTAAATGCTGAGAAAATCAAGGATAAATCGAGAAAAACTCGGAGAACTCAATGTGACTGAAAAATTAGGGACTTAGACGAGATGCTGGAATTGTATCAATTTTTAAAGTTTGAAGATGAAAAAGGCAACAAGTTAAACTTTTTGAAACATTCATTAAATGTTTTGGAGCAGAAGTGGATCGTGATGTAAATATAAAGGAGGAGGAATTCGTACCATGATGATGTCAGCTCCTTTGGATTTTCTGAGCAACTTCCTCATGATGTTGCAAAAATCTAGTGAATCATTGCATATTAATATTATAACAGCTATCAATTGCTATTGGTCCATTCATTTATCATATTTACGCTTTAAATTTTAGTGCAGTAAGATTCAAGCAAATCAAACGTAACATCATTTTGAGTATTTTGTGTACCTTTTTACTTGGTTCTGACATAGTCATGGTACAAATGTCTCCACCTTTATATTTAAACCATGGGAGTGGATGAGGTACCTTGAAAACTCAAATTTTGACAACGCTAATCTCAATCAAGTGCAGGGTATAATAGGGTGTCACATTTGAGATAGCAACAAACGTTGAGAAAAAAATTTTACTTGCAGTACGTGATGCATTACTGTGTATTACTGAGGGTCATATGAAATTTCATGGTAATAGGGATTGCCAAGGGTTATGGACTTGTTGGGATAGGGATTGTGGACCTGTTGTAAACGATAAATAATGAAATAGGAGTGAACTTTCATAGAGGCTTACTGTTGGAGGGAGAAAAGAAATGAAAGAGACAAAAATTATCATTGCGATGGAATATATCACACTTTTATGGACAAAATTGTCCCTCCTAAATATATGTGTGTAATGCAAGGGACAATTATGTGTAAAAGTGTGATGAACTTATTCATGGAAATGATGAGTTTTTTTCTTTTTATATTTTTTCATTCCTCAGGATGTGTGTCTGCTAAAAATTACTTTTGTTTCTCTATTTTATCTTTTATGTAGGTCCATAGCAACCATTGTTCCTGGTGACTCACATAATTATTATAATTCCTGATATCATGAAATCAAGGGAAAGGAAAGCCCTGGTTTCCAGTAGAATATGAAATTGAGCTGAATAGAGGCAGTGATTTTTAAATCGGTACAAGCAGAGTCATTAGTCCTGTGTCGACGTTTCGACGCAACCCTCACTACACGTAGCCTGAACCTCTCGCGGTCTTGAGTTTTGAGAGAACAAAAGAAAAGAAAGATAAGAGAGCGTTCATTTCACGTGTAATGCGGGTTGCGTCGAATCGTCGACGCAGGACTTCTGGCTAAGTTGCTTGTTCTATTCTGTTGAGGTACTTACTGAAGAAAGAGTGAAAGAGTGTTTGGAAGTAAGTACATGCTGCTGATAAGGGTAAAAATGGCTATTTAACGCATTTTCCCCTGTTTTGATAACAGTCCTGAACTCCTGACAGTCCCAACAAACGTGTATAATTATTGGAGCTGAGATTATTTGGTGTAACCTCAGGTGTTTTTCTTATCTAACTATCTGGTGGACAGGTGATTCAACATACATTTTGAAAACATGGGTCGTTTTTACTTTTTTTTTGTAAGACAGCCTGTAGTTTTTGCGGTCGCGATGCGGTAATGTTCTTCGCGCCTCAGATTCGTTTTTGTAATTTTGACTGCGCGCGCATGTTTCTCTGTTGCCGGGTTGCCAGATGTCCCGTATTAATGTTGACAACTGTGTTATGCGTAATCTTTGGTGTTATGTTACAGTGCGATTGCTGGCAGATATATCTCGACTTCGCAACGTCCACTACCGCTGGCGTGCTGGCCGGTGCGCTGCGCCTCTGTGTTTGTGCTTTATGAGTTTGTGTTTACCGGTCCCCGTGGGCCGTGTTGTCGCTATTGTGTTCGTGTGTTGTGTATGGTGTTTTGTACTATTATTTCTTCTTTCATCTTCTGCGAGTACCGCAATAGTCGATTGACCAGGAGTGACGAATCCAGGAAGTTCGACAGAAGTTCGACAGAAGTTCCTTCAAAAAAGAAAAAAATTCAAGTACCTACCTAGTTGCAGAAATTATTCAACACTCTCACCCAGCCCTTCAAAAAGGTCACGAAACTTTTGGAATTCTAACCTAACTCAGACCACATGGATTATTGCGGCACCGCTCGACGCGGTTACTTTACTACTCATTCCATTCAAGATCTTATTTTGATCTGTACTTTGTTCCAAAACGCTTATTGTTACTACATTGGTCCTTCACAGCTCTCAGAGTCAGAAATTAATCGATACTATCAAGAACTTTTGAATGGTATGTTTTCTTTATTTCCTAGCTTTTACTCCAGTTGTTTCGCTTTATTTCTCTTGTGTCTCAAATTTATTTCCTTGTGTCCTCAAACATTCAAATTCAGTGGCAATTCATTCATCCTCCAAATTCCAAGGTAAAGATTAGATGTCAGAGCTGCAGGGTGAACTTAAAGTAGGTACTTACCTAGTGGCAGCTGTGCAGCCATTGGCCGATACAGGAAGGCGGCCAAAGACGGCAATTGCCCCCTCCCCCTCTCGGTTTGTCAAAAAAAGGGGTTAAGAGAGGAAAGGAAGAGTGAGAAGAAAATGTCTGGAGATGGAAAATCCCAAGTACGCCCTTACCCGTTCGCGAAGGTTGGATCCGCCAATAGGTGCAGCCAATCAGATAAAACGTGGTTGCTGGGAGCTGGGAGAGACACAGTTTACCTTGTGGTATATGCCGTCTGAAAATGTCAAAACTGGAGGCATCATTATTGGCAATCTGCCTCCATCTCCGCACACACCTTGACTCTTGAAAGAGCTATATACTAGAGTCCCTGCATATCAAAGAGTCTCGCCATACGAGGTTCCGATTCTGGTTGGCTGCTGGATTTTAGGCAATTAAGGAGCTCGAGGAGGCGTTCTGTGCTATTCTCCATATGAAGACCATTGGATACCCCTACAAAGAGACGTATACGCCCACTCGACGAACCCAACCAATCAGAGTGGACGCCTCCTTCGACTTCTTCACGTGGCGAGACTGTTTGATATACAAGGACTGTAAGCTATACCTACTAACCTTGTTTTGCCAGAAATTGTCTCTTTTTTTTGCATATGAGTAGAAGGGTACTCATTTTTTCATATCAATTAGCCCATAAGCGCTAAGAATAAGAACAGATCTGGAATAATTAATTCAAATTGTTTTTAAACATATAGGAATTGAGTTATACACATTAGATCATACCAAGATTAATTCATTTTCAGCCTCTCATCATTGAAAAATAATGCAAAAAATTTGTTTTCCCATTTTTCCCTATTTCAGTACCCCATAATGTACTGAATAAAACTATTCGGTTTGGTTAAATAAAAAAAAAAAGGTGCTGTTAATAAGGATGAGTGTTGAGGAAATCATCTGATGAAGGCATTTATAGAGGTAGTTTCAGAAGTGTAGGCGGACCTAGACCGATAATCTTTGGAATTTGTCAACATTATTTCTGATATTACTCGATGAAAATGAATAAAAATGAAATTGAGAGTTCACTTTTCAATGAGGAAAACTTTAAACACAAAAGAATAAAGTCAGGAACAAATTCGGTATAGATTTGAAGGAATGAAAGTTGAAAATTCGCCAAAGATTATGGTTTTGGTCCGCCTACACTTCTGAAACTACCTCTACTTGCTTTTGTGTTATTTTTGATTTGATCGTTTTTGCGGGTCAATTTTTAATTTTATTTATTTTCTGTCCTCTAGATCTCAGCCAAAATCAAGATGCCATGCAATCTCAAACCACAGAATTCTTTGGCGACAACAATGAGCACATTGGTAGGCATGATTATATGAGCAAAAGGAATGCTCTGCCATCTAGTTTCAAAGGTGAGTTACCCATGAACACTTCAGTGGATCATCTTTCTTGCCCAAATTGTGACCCATGATTTTGAGAGGATAAGATTTTTATTAAAAAGTAACATAATTGAAGCTGAAATTGAAAAAATCACCCACAATCAGACAAAATTTCTTTCTGTGTCAAAGATTTTGTGTTCAAAGGATGAAATTGCTTGTTACTTATGTACAAATTTTGTTGCAGCCTCTTGATTGAAGTGGGACGGTTGAACACTGCTGTTCAAAAATACACAAAAAAACGATTCAAATCAATATTACTTGCAAAAGAAAAATGTTAAAAGTATTTCATACACAGGTTTAGACTACCCGTACCTTCTACTTTAATTTTTTTGGGCTAATTTTCTCCCTCTATTCATTTGGAGAGAGCAAGAGACTTTATTTCCGCTTGATTCTAAAGTGTTTATGGTTTCTTATCCTTGCGAATATCAAATGAGCGATGACTGAAAAAGAAAACCACTAGAGAATTGAACATCTGAAATCCTCATAAATTTGTCTCTTTTTTCCCCTTCTAATTCCCCCTTTATTCTCTTCCTTTTTTTTCAGGGTTTTGGGGGAGGGGGTTTCAGCCCTTTCTATCTAAATTAGTAAAGTATGAAATCATTTAAATTACATTCCAAAATTGAATTTATTCCACTAAAGAGCTTGATTCTCCAGACTACTTCAGAGTTTCATAATAGGTATTCAAAGGAACTGTCATAGGTTAAACCAATGAGGAACAAATTAGTTAATCTTTGAGGAATTATATTCTCCAATAGAAAAATAAAAAACTTGAGCATTTTAACAAAATTACTTACAAATAAACTACAGCCTTATTGTCTTATGATAATGAGTGATTATTTCATTTATAAAATATCTTGATATTTTCCTGATATCTTTCCACAAGTAGTTATCTTAGTCTAAGACTCTAAGGTATTCAAAAATCAAAACATTGTTTTAAACATGGCATCTGTTGTGCAGCAACTTTAAATGAAGCAAAAAGAAGAGACTTTTTAAAATGTATAAAGTAGAAAAGAAATGATAGTCTTTAAAAAACTGCAACAAAAAAGTTCTCCTCTGTATACATACTGCAGGAAATCTCTCGTAACCAGTGGCGGCTCACACGATTTGGCAACAATGTTTTCCCTCCATTTGAATCTATGTAAAACAATTGATTGTTGGTGAAGCACTGTTTCACTATCGAATCGATTGTTTTACATAGAATCAAATGGAGGGAAACGTTGTTGCCAAATTGCCCAAGCCACCACTGCTCATAACATTTTAAGAAGTTTCACGTACGTAAATAAACTTATTTTATCCTTCAAATGTTAAATGATTTATAGTATAAATCAATGAATTTTTCCAGTCTCCACATTTTTTTGGTAGTTTTTCCTCAAATTTATTCAATAATTTTGATGAGCAAACCATTCTTACTGACTCTCTCCTAGTTTCCCATCAATACCAAAGTAATCTTTGAAAACTTCAGCACAATCGTGCTCTTTTAAAAATTTGTAAAATTCGCCCATGTCCATGTGACGATTTTGATCCTTGTTTTCCTTTGAGAATGTGATTTCCTGAAACTTTCCAAATTTACGGTGAGAGTCAAGGTTTTCTCCTTTCTTAACAATTTCTTCCTCAGTTTTTTTGCACATGATTTTTTGCCAGGTCATGTTCCTAATCTGTAACATTTTTAAAAGGAGATTGATAAATTAGTAAATTTACTGGTGACTTGTATTCATTTTGGTAGAGCAGGACCATTTTGAATATCGGGCACTGACCAATAGCGGTGCTTGCTTCTGAACTGCATCAATGAGCGGTTAGTTAGCGCAGAATTTCGACTCGTTGCTAATAAGCCGCTCACCGATGCGTTTTGATGCAGTTCGGAAGCAGGCACCGCGATTAGTCAGAACCCGATACTCAAAATGGTCCCGCTCTAGATGAACATTCATTAAGAACTTGTCACTCTATCGCATTGAAAGAATGGTTTAACCATTTATATGAATACTGTCTGAAATATGGAATTTGCTCAAATTAAAAAAAAAAAAAAAAGTTTCGTAGCTAAATAGGAGCCAGAAATTAAAAAGATTTTATTTTCTTGACAAGTACCGCAATTTTCTTCCCTTAATTAACCTTCAAGTAGAGGTTCTATCATGTGAGATGGTTGTCTGCCAGTTTAAATCTAATTAATAATGTTTAACTCTGATCCTTTCAAAATTAACAAAGTTCAAATTAGTTTTTCACAGATCTCTCATGATATATTTATCTGACACTGGTGGTTAGGCTCCTTGATACAATATTGTAAATGAGAACTTTTTATAGACCTTAGGAGCATCTAGCTTACAGATGCGTGCTGTGCTGTCGTCAGATGCAATGGCTCACCATAAATTTACATGAAGAAAGTAACAATAAGCAGTTTACACACCCTCAATAAAAATAGATTTTACCATTTCAGAAACAAGAATAATACTTTAAGTAATCATAACTTGTGCAAGCTAGGCTAGACAAAGTTAAATTGCTAACAAAATTGAGAAAATAATAACCAACTTCAGCGATTTACTCCTCCCTATTTATTCAACATCATTTGAGATCAGAGTCAGAAAAAAATTTCTCTTCATGGAAGAGTTGGCAAGCTCTAGAGTCTATTCTAGCCGAGAAAACAGCTACTCCACTGAATTGGAGTATGAATCCTGATCATTTGAGCACCACCTATAATGGTGCTCGGCCAATCAGGGTGCTTACCTCCTCTTGGCAATTTGGTTCGACTAGATCCACCCTACATCGCTACCTTTGAGCTTTTAAGCTCTAATGTTGGACTCTTTATTAAGGACGAGTCTAAGGTGTTGCCATTTACGAGCATTAGCAATTAATATCTTAGCTATTAGTTGATTAGAGGATTATTGGTTTTAGTTCGTGAATAATTGGTATCAAGTGAACTTATTAGGTAATATATAAGAATGTTGAAAGGAAACGGTTGTTTTTGAAATAACAATTGTTGAGGGTTCCATGAGGTCAATACCAAAGAAGCTATATTCTATGTAAAATTCTTACCGTTTGCCACCATTCATTGCAGTCATCTGATTGACCTTCTATGCATATTATTCCTGGTTTCCCGGGCATGCAGAATCCAGAAATGTTGAGATCGCTAGCATGCTCTAAAATCTCTTTCCTTTTTGTTTTATTGTATATGTGATGAGAGTAAATCCACAAGCGGGAGAATGATTCTTTGTTCTTTTGTTTGGGCTGCTTAGTCGGACAAGTGTCAGCTTTTGAGCAGTATTTTGATGCATTGTCTTGCAACCATATCACAATGGATCCTACACAAAGTTCACCCCTTTCTAAGGAAGTGTAGTATGAGGAGAGATCTGTATTAAGCAGAGTTTGTTGGTGCCGATTTAAATGATTACTCCTTACAAATACATCAGGTTCTTTCTCAGGATAGTAGCTATTTAAATTTACGCACAGCTCAAAATTGATATCATCTACAACTAAATTTATTGTGTAATCCAAATAAGGAGGGATGGTTGTTGATGCTTCCTCTACGAATTGGTTGATGTCAGCAACCACAGATTGATCAGTGACAACCAGCTCATTGGGATTTGGAAACATTGAAGATAATATTTCCAATTCCTCCAATTGCATTTTCAGCATGTCTCTGGCTTTACATGGGTCGACTTGATCGATTTGATTTTGACACTGCTGAAGTTGAGGACTTAATCTTTGAATGGATTGTTTGATGAATTGATTCATGGTTTACTTTGTCCAAGTATTAATAAAAACTATCAAATCCACTATAATTTTCGGCATTTGCGACACACGCGGCTTTGTACTTGCTGAACCACCGCAAGTATTATTTAGCAATTTTTTCGCGTTTATAACCGAAACTTCACGCGGCGCTCTTTAGCTGTTGCCGTTGACAAGGTGCACTCAGAGACAAATAGAGACCTTGCACTATTCCTGCGCGCGGTGTCCACTTTTCGTGGTTCAATTTTGTTCGGAACTCATCGAAACAACAGCCAACATTCGCATAATGTTGACTGATGAGCACGTATTTTGCATTCGCCGAGCAAAACCTGTTTCCGTTTCCGGGACCGCGGACCAATCACAGCCTTTTGTTGAGCTTCACCATCCAACATTATGCGAAGGTTGATTGTTGAGGCCGATGAGTCCCGACGAAAGTAGTTCACGAAAAGTGGACACCGCGCGCAACCACGGGAAGAATAGGGAGTGCACGGTCTCTATTTGTCTCTGGGTGCACTGTACTGATAAGAATCTTTGAGGTTATGTTGTGATAAAACCAAAGACCTTACAACCGTATTTAATAGACTGCGCGAGGTCTTTGCATAAGACGTTTTTCCAAGGTCGAAGTCGATGCTGTCCGGCGGGACATTCTAATTTCTTTATTTTACTTACTGCTGGAGCGCGGGCTTTGTAGATAAAATTTTCTACTGTTCTTGAATCGAATCAGAGATTCAGAAGCATTGGCGGATCCAGCCCAAGGGTGAAGCCAGACATTTTTGCTGGGGGGGGGGGCAAGTTTGGAAATCCCTCTGGGGGGTCTGGATAAAACACCTTCCAGCTCTTGGGGGGGGGGGGGGGGGGGAGTCCCCAAGAAATGTCGCCAATTCAGCCGCTCTAAGACGTGATTTTAGGCTATCTCCACCTCGCAAATGATAAGCAAATAAACACGCTGACAAAGAGTAACTTAATGTTCCTTTGCCATAAAAAAACCAATCTAATTAGAAAAAAACTAATCGTACAATTTTATTTTTGCTACTCCTAAATTTAACAAATAATAACATCCTGGGCCCTGGGGCAAGAAATAATGGAAAATAGGAAAAGAAGCTGGGAGAATTGAGAGAAACGGTTTGCTAGATGCCAGCCGCTGCAGCGGATGGCCAGCGGATGGGAAAAAAAACGGGTCTAATGTACTCCGGCCGTTTAATCACCAAAAGTAGAAGTACTTCATGCCTATTAACAACTGTTTTTTGTTTCATTTTACCACAGGTTTTACACTTAATTTTTTCACTTTCAATTCTTACTGAATTTTTTTTCAACATCAGACTTTCTGGGGGGGGGGGCATAGTAGCTACGCCCATGATCTAGCCCTTGTGAACGGGGGGGGGGGCTTGAGATTTTTATCCCCCCCCCCTCCCCTCCGGTGAGCCCCTGTTTCTTTTGTCTCTCTTTCTTGCCCCCTTCTTTTCCTCTCTGCTCTCTTTTTAGAGCCCCCCCCTCCACCCCGTATTCGCCCATGATCAGAGGGCCTCCCATCCATAAACTTTGTCTCTATTTTGTGTTGTTATAGATTATCACTTGCACTACAGTTGCTCGCTTGGATTAAAAATACCAACATGATTTATTCATATACCCATCATACCTTGTAATTTTTTTTTTTTTTTTTTTTTTTTTTTTTTTTACAAAGTGGAACTTTAGATGAAAGAACTTCATCATTTTTTCTGAGTTATTTTTTATCAAAATTTACCTTTAGATTGTTGTCATAAGGTTTCTCATATCTTGTAAGATAATAATGCCTTTTTTTGACTGAGTTGACAGAGGAAGTATAGTGCAGTGTTCCTTTAAAAGTGTTTCTTTAAAATGAATATTTTGAAAATTTAAATTTTTTCAGGTGATCCTGAATTCCCGGTTTTTGAAGATCACATGACCATTCCTGTTTCTTTTCCTCTGGACTTACAACTTTTTATGACTCTTGAAGTGTCATTCAGTAAGAGATTTTATGCAGTCAGTCTCGCAGCAGATGTTGTTGATCCATTAGCCAAAGACTCAATTGAAATGGCTCTACATGAATATGATGTAAGTTTCTATTATTGCTTTTTTGATGTTTTTTCAATATTCATAATTTTGTGGAACGATAGGCATATTTGCATTTTAATAAGCCTGGCAAATGTTTTCATTGTTTTCTCAAGGACACCTTAGGAATATTGTATTTTACCCTCCCTTCTTGACTTAACATTAAAATTTCATGTTCATACAATATTTCCCTGAACTCTGTCTGAAGTCAATTTGCTAGCCTCTTTGTTGGGAGGTTCAACTCTTCTAGTTTGGCGGTTGGCTTTGTTTTTTTGATAGTGTGAGTGTGCTTAGTTGAGTGACAATATTCCTTTATTAGTGGATTGTCACCTGTTGATGACAATAATCAGTTAGAGAACAACAAAATACATTTTTAAAGATAGTTTTTGAGCACTGTTGGCATTAGTCGTCGTTGCCTCTATGAGCTCAAAACATTGTGTAAGAATTTTCTAAAAAATGTTGATGTTTAGGGTTCTTCTTCTGCCATCAACGTTTCCCAAAAATTTTGTAAGCCCAAGAAAATAAATGAAACTTGATAGTATTTATTGAAGCAGATGGAGCTGGTATGAACCTAACTCGATGACAATTTCGGATACTTATTCACACCCCTCAAATTTTAGTGCAAAATGCATTTAGAGCGAAAAGTGACCAAAATTGCAATAAATGGCAGAAACAGTTGCTGCAATTTATTGGAGAGTTTCGTTTGCTAGCTGAAATTCGTGAAACAAATTTGCCAAAATTCACTTGCATTAGCCTGCAGTAATTATTAATCTATTTGCTCAAGGGCTCTTGCAAATTTTAAAATTTTAAATATCAGATGAGAAACCTTTTATGGTAAACATTTTTTTTTCCTTGTTCTTTAGTTCAAGTAAAACTATTGCCAAGGCCCCCAATTACCTGTCTTCAAAATTTTACTTTTTTGCTCACCAAAATCGTTTTACTTAAATCAATGAATCAGTCCTTTTTCCGCTTTTATGAGCAAACCTCAGCTACACTTTTACTGTTTGCAGGAAATCAGTCTAGAAAAAGCCAAAGTAAAATGGGTTGATGTACAAATAATGCCATATCTCTCCCGTTTTGTTATTTTTTTTTTTTTTTCCTGTGTCAAAGAAATTTTTTGAAAGTGATGGCGTTTTTTTTTGTACCTTATTCTTAAACTTAAATCTTGTTGATTATGTTTTGACAGGGAAGCAACTTTCATTGGATTAAAACTGACTCTGTTTTTGTAAAAACCGGTGCCAGAATGGAGATTAGAAATATTGATGGTTTCTTCTATGTCTTCTTATTATCAGGTGGACTTGAAGGCGAGCAACAAATCATTATCTACCTTTTATTCAACTCAAAATTTTTCTCTGCTCAGACTTTAACCATGAGCAACATTCAACAATTCGCAATTTGGTAAGTGTTAAGAAAAAAGTATTCTCATCAGAGAAAAGAAAGAAATTCTTTTGCACCGACAGACAATCTAGATTTCAAAAGGTACAATAGCTTGAAAATATCTAAAAAATTCTAAAACCAGTCCTTGCCGAAATGTATTTTTATTGCCAAACTAAACTTGTTTACAACTGGCATATAAAATGTCTGAGAGAGCCAAAAAACTATCAATTTAACTTGCCGTAGCTCCAATGAGTTTAAAAATTTGAACAATTTTGCTGAGTAGGCACAGTTTCTTTTGGTCATTATTGTAGACATATTTATAAGTCAAACTTAATTTCTTCTTCTACTTTTTATTTCATCAGAAATAATTAAGGTGGATATTGTTAATAATAATGAATCATTCTGAAAGAAACAACACTAGTGGTCGTTTTAGAAGTGGGGGCACAGCTCACCTATAATCTTTGGAGAGTTTTAAAATTTTTTTAATGTGTTGAAGTAAAATAAAAAACTTTGCTACAACGTTGAACTTTTAATTTCATTGCGTTCCTCAATGAAAAGCTAACGCTTGATTTAATTTTAATTTATATTTATTTTGTAAAAAGAGAAATAACTTTGGAAAGTACTAAAGGTTATTGTTCTATGTGCGCCTACACTTCTGAAATCACCTCTAGCAAGACTTGCTAGTTTAAGTTGAAAGTGATCCATCTTGCTGTTTTGTCGGATGAATAAAGTACCTGATGATGTTTTGGAAGCCTGTTTCAATTCAAAAGCTTTAGAAACGATGTTTTGAAGGACCAATTTGGAACTGTATGCTATTATTTTATATGTTACAGGGGTGAACCTAGCAATAATAATGTATTTTTGGGCATCGTATCAGAAACAAGGGATGCCCAGCTCCCATCCAGTTTGTACATTTATCAGTGGACAGACAATCATTTTATTCTTTACGATGTCATTCCTATGATGAGTGTGATAACAATGGAATCATTTTTAGTTGATTCGTTTCTATTTTTAGCTGTTTGTCACCATTCTGATGAAACAGGTGAATTTGAGACAAGGTTTGTATAATTTATGAAAGTGATTCCGATACTGTGCTGCAAGAAATATTGTCTTTGACTGAGTTTATTCAAATTTGAAATTTTACCATCAGTTTATTTGTGATAGCCTTGACTAAGAGAAAGGTTGTTTCATGGGAATCTCGCTATTTTTTGTCATAGGTATGCGATTGAATAGTTGATTCTGGAGTAAAATCCAGTGACAATTATGATGAGCACTTAAAAAAATTACAAAATTCACTCACAGACTCACATAATATGACTTTGAAGTTTAAGGCATGCTGACCGAGCTATGCATGTACAATCAGAGATTCCTACCTAATTTGAGACTTTCCTCTGTGTGTTTCTATAGACAGAGAGAGACAAATTAGATAGGAATCTTTTATGATACCTGCGTAGCTCCGCCATCTCTGCCAATGGCTTAAATGGCAGAGCTTATGCAAGTGTCATGGGGGATCGGATCCCTGTCTAATTTGTCGCTCTCTTTATAGAAACACACAGAGGAAAGCCTCAAATTAGATAGGAATCTCCCATGATACCTGTGTAGCTCTGCCATTACGCCTGAAACTTTAAAGTCATTTTGTGCATCTGTAAGTGAATTTCGAAATTTTTTAGTGTGCTCATTGTAATTGTCACTGGACTTTACTCAAGAATCAACTAGGTATTCAATCGCTAATGGCAAAAGTTAGCCAGAGCCCCATTGTATGTGAAGACCATAGAGCATACGTATTTCATGTTTTATTCACCATGCTGAAATTTTCTCAAGCATTATCCATTTTTTAAAGCAAATTACTATTTAATTTTGTTTGTGATGCCAAGATCTTTGAAGTGTCTGTGTAACTGTTCCATTTTGTTTTTGAATCCATGGCATTTAGTATTCAAATTGATACATTGATGCACACACGTTTCTGGCTTTAAATTCATTTTTGATTTAAATACCAATCTGTAAAGTTTTAGAAAAGGCATCGCCAATGTTTAAAAGTATTTTTTAATGTTGAAAGGCAAAATTGATGCAACTATTAAAACATAGTCAATCTTGAGAGGCCTAAGAAGCATGGTGCTTCAGTGAAAGGATATACAGTTGGACCTCTGAATCCGCGAGGGATATAAATCCGAACCATCCGTGGATTATAGAGGCGCTAGCTAATTGCTGACCAACCGAATTGAACATGATAACTCTCACCTACGGTTAATTGTAACTGCTTCTTCCTCTTCCTCATCTTCATCAAAATGTTGATTATTCCAAACCCCGGTTAAAATTTTGTCCAAGTATTCAATAGGTTGCTACGGACACTTTTCTATCAGCTGTCAGTGGTGGACAATTGTTTATTTCCCCGTTTTCTACTTTTTCTCCTGTATTTTTGGCCGCAAGAAGGCATTCCTCCACTTTATTCAAGTTTTACCAATGATCTGTGGTTACGGAGGTATGACTGTAATACCCTCCTAAGACTGAAGCAACAATATGCAAATTTGCACACTCCTAGTATTCTTTGTTGTTGTTTTTTTTTTTTATCATTATAAATTTATCTTTACTCTACTTGCAGGGGCTGAAAACTATGCTACCTTATTTAAATTCATTGAAAGAACAAAATCTTTCAACGTCCATCAAAGAATTTTGATCTCTGATTGTTCAAATATTGAGTATTTTGAATTCAAGGCTGATAATGATGATCTGTCATCAGAGCACTTCTTGATTTTTGCAACTTCTGATGAACACTGGCAGAATGTTGCAGAAGGCAGTGGCACAGCCTCCTCTTTGATTTATAAATTTTTCAATGGATATTTTTATCCGTTTCAAAACATCCCATTGAATGACGTCAGTAAATGGCTGGCTTGTGATGGATGCGCCGACTGCTCTCTTCTATTTGTTGTTACCAAATATTCTGGCGTGCATCTGTATTATTATGATGGTTGGACTTTCTCTGAAACGTCAAGCTTTTTAGAATCATCTGTAATAAACCATGCATCATTATCAATGGTTGATGATTCATCATTACTTCTCGGTAAGTTTCCTTCCCTTAAAGTTGAAGCGTTTTTTCAGGGGCGCAAACTCCAAAACATTCCAAAATGTTAGAAGTTTCATGTAATCTGGGTCTTTTTCTTCACAAAATTCTCCGAAAATTTCCTTCTCAAAAATTTGAAGAGTGATGACTTTTTTGTTTCGGGGTTTATTTCAACATTGTAACACCGTATGTTTGCAAGATGACCAATATTATCAAAATTTTGAGGTCATTTTCTGAAAAAATTATATTGCCTCTACAAAGAAAAAAAAATGTTGGGCAACTTTCCTTAAAGTCCCAAAAATGTCTTCCCTTTCACGCAGTCCACAGATCGCTAGATTGGGTACATTTTACACCTCTGCGTTTTTTGACTTCACGTCAAAAACTCTAAAACTGAGCAGAGTGATAGAGGGACTTTAGAAGCCTTGTAGCTCCTAAACAAATCAAAATTTTGTAAGAATCTAAACTTGATATGAAAGAAAATGAAACAATTAGAAAAGAAGAGAAATGATTGAAAATTAACAAATTTGAAGGGTAATTTTGAATACCTACGTGATGTATAAAATCTTAGGGCAGGCAATGCCTATTTGGTTTGCTGACATCTACCGCAAACTACTGAACTAACTACTACATAAATCTTTAAAGCATTAAATTAGCCAGTTTCAACCGTAAAACTTGTCAATGATGATTATTGAAATACCTGAAGCACAACAAAAACTAATAATGTTACCTCACCTGTGGGTTTTGGAAATTGGTAATAAGTTGCGTACCAAATTAGGATTTGAGTACATTTGTCTAATAACAGTGTTTTTGAAATTTCAGTTGTTGCGGATGCACAGAATGACGGAACTCGTACAAACGTTTTTCGATTGTCCTCCGATGAAACTAATAACTCTGAGCAGATAGAAAATTTATTTGATGAATGGTACTCAGATTTCAAGTCGCAATTGAAAAAAATATCGCAGCTAGATCGTTTGAAAAAGAGAATTCAGTCTGCGCCCAAAGCTGATTCAACTGAGGTGATCATAAATGGCGCTTTGGAATTTTCCTCATTCAACAGTAATGCTACCCTCAACTTAAAGGTAAGCTTGCATTATTGCGTTTGTGCATGAAGGAAAAAATCACGTTTGAAAATAGCTTTTACAAGAGTATTACAGGAAATGCAAAACCAGTTACCTAACAAGATCCTCCAACAAATACGATTTGCAAGCAATTTACCAATGTTAGAGAACATCTTCTCTTTGTGAAACCAGTAATTTGTTGTTCTCCTTTGGCATGCAGTGGACATGAAATTAAGGTAGATACTTTGTATTGCAAAGAGTAATCAAGATACTCATCTTCGAAAAATCTTCATTCTCAGTAGGTACTTCTCTAATGCAGAATTATGTCTAATGATAGAAAAACTATTAAAAATTAGTTGATTTAGAGGGTAATTTTGATTTTTTGCCTGAAAGTAATAATAATTTGAGTTTTTTAAATGGTATGCATTCAGTTTAGTTTGTGTTAATTGCCAACCATCTGAAATTTGTTCTCAATTAATTATAGCTCCAGCAAAGTTCTGATTCTGATAGAAAAGAAGACGCATTCTCAAAGGATCTCCGCAGCAAAATTATTGAAATCAGCATTTTAGGTAGTTTTGTAGATAAATTAATCAGCAGCAATGGGAAATTCGTCATTAATGGTGAGTTTCAATCACAATTTCCTTGAAGACATTAACATTTTTTTTTTTTTTTTCAAAAAAAGGAATGAAAATACACCAGCAAGCCAATTATTTACCTCCATGAACCATCAATAAAGCAATTTTTATTGAACCGATCAAAATTTAACGGTATCGATTATTTCCTTGATCAATACCCATTCTTTTTTCCGTGGGTTATTCGTTGACTTCAATTATTGGTTGGTCATTTACCTTCTCGAAAATCGCTATATCGTTTAAAGCTGGCTCTTTGGCTACCCTCATGAGTTATCAATTGAGAACTCCGATTGCAAGTCTACGATCAGTCATTAAATAACAGTAGGCGTCCATTAATTGATATCAGTTTTAATGATCAGTCTAGCGGAAAAGTAAATGATTAGCTTTCAGGTTTAATCTAAAAAATTGTGATTTATACATCAGATGATTTTACCAGTCTTGGCGAAACTCTTGTAAATGCAATGATAAATTTTGTTTGATTGTTAGGATTTAACAATCTGCGGTACATGTTTTTAACCTCTCTTTCAAACTTTTCCTTCAACCAACTTTGTATCTACTCTCTTTCTTTCTTTTTAGAAAAAAAAAAAATCATGATTATAAACAACACAATGGAAACAATTTTAAATTGCAGGGTGCAGGTATTAGATATTTACCAACATATTGATGCTAAGGTGCAGTATGTTGTAAGACTGTAATTATACATAAGCTTTTTTTCATTTTACAGGTGATTTATTTCTGAACGAGTTTTCAGCCGACTGCTCAGAAGAGTGTGATTTAAATATCTTATCAATCAGCAACCTCAACGGAGAAGATTTTGATAAGCTTGTCGCTAACACCGTGAACACGGAAATCTCAAATAGCTTTGATGGCACTTTGGACTTAGAAAATATTGCTGTTTCATTGCACCTGTTTCCAAAACACATCAATCAACATTTAATGAGTAGTTTGGTTCATAAGAAACGAGACATCCTCTTCCAGAACGGATTAAAACTGAACTCCGTTGTTGTGTCAAAAAGATTGAATGTGGGTGGCTTGATCGATGAAGTGAAGATAAGCACAGAATCTGTTGTGATGACTTCTAGCAGCCAAACACTTAATGGTTAGATTGTTATTTCTCTTGTTATTTCCACCCATAGAAAAGGCATGTTGCCTCAGGATGAGTCAGAAAGCTGCTTTTGTATAGTCTTTGAAAATTAGGTTTCTCAAGCTTACGTTGTTACGTTACTACAGGATTCTGTGAAATATGCATCCTGGTTAATCTTTGTCATGGGTGCCCAAGGGAGTGCTTTTTTTTTTGGCAGCCCAGCCCTGTTTCTGAGAGCTCCTTCCAACTAAATCTGACTCTATAATTTTAGTAGATAAGAAAGTGAAAGTTTTTCAAGTGGAATTACCTCACGTAATTTAATTTATTACTTGGCCCGCTGAAAATACGAAAGAAACTACTCGTAATAGTCAAGACAGCTCAATATTTGCCCTCACTATTGCACTATTGCCCTTATTTAGCTTTAAAAAAGTTAAAATCATTGTCAAAATGAGAAAGCAAGAAGAAAAAAAAATAAAGAATAAATAAAAATAAATGGATAAATAATAAATAAATAGGTAAATAAATTATTTAACAAATACCAAAGCTTTGTAGACAATTTTGTCTGTTTCTTTTTTCTGAAGCAGAAAGCACAATCCATTACTTTTAATCATTTGAGAATGGAAAGAGAAAGAAGAGAGAAAAGTTGAATGTTTGTTTTGCGATGAACTTTCTGGTGGAAAATGTTAATTACCATTACCGTTATTTAACCGAAGTTTTTTTACTGGTTGCTGGATTCCCTATTCTTGCAGAAATTGTTAAATGTTTTCACTCTTTCTGTTGACATCTTTTGCTTAAAAATTGACCTTTAATATTATTGTACGTGTATGTTTCAGGTTCTCTGGTTTTCCAAAAAGGTAAAATTGCTCATCTCAATTTAAAAAAAGCATTACTTAAAGATCAAGAGATGTGTTTCAGCCAAGAAGATGTTCAGTCTTAGTCTCTAGTCTTAGATGCCTTAAGTAAATCCAGTCTCACTCCTGTTTGGGGATGACCTTTGTCCGTTGCCAACAATAAGTAATTTATAACTACCTATAAGTCTTGATTAAGGAACTTCACCCTTTCAATTGTTAAGGTGAAAATATAGGATCTACATAATATTTTGTAAGAATCTTGTAACAACCGTGATGTGTTTTCCTCTTTCTTTGACCCTTCAAGTCTTAAGAATATATTTTGTTTGCACCATTTCAGTTTTTTTTTTTTTTTTTTTTTTTTTTTTTTATTTGGCTCACCGATTTCTCTGTTACCTCCATCCTGCTTGGTTTTTTTAGTAAAGTAATAACTTTGCCTTCGGTATGTCTTTCCAAGATAATTTGGTCATTACACTTTTCAAACGTTGTGCTTATCCTCAGTCAATTTTTTTCTAATCCTCATATGCCTTCAACATTTGTTCTCTCGACAAAAGCAAAAGCTGCCAATGATCACCAATCAGATCACCAATGGATCAACTCATCAGGTATCTTTGAGTGTTTTTGTTACAGACTGATTCAGTAATGGTGCCACCAGAAAAGTTTTGATACATAGTTTTGTTCCGACCAATACATTTACCATTTTATATGGCTTTTCTATCTTTCTTCTGGACACTATTTATTTATTGTTGTCATCAACATGATTGAATAATGTATTTTTTTCTGGAAAGTTAGCTGTTCAATGTTTTTGAGTAGAAGTAGCTCAATTTTGCATCTCCGAAGATTGAACTTTTCTGAGGGAAAGCCCTCGGATCCGCTCCAACAAAGGGGAAGGGAGGGTGGGGAGGGGCAGACATCAAAGGGTGTACCCTCACGGAAAAGATGCTATGTTAAAATTGCAACAAAAAATGCGAAAAACCGGGAATACATTTTAAATTGCAAAAACTGCATTTTGAAAAATGCCACACAGTATATAAAATGTATTGCTAAAATTGCAACAAATATTGCTTATGCAATGAAAAATATTGCTAGACTATCAAAAAAAAATTGGTAAAGAAGCAAAACATATTGCTGAATGAGCAAAATTTTTTGGTAACTTAGCTTTCCATAAACTGCAATTTTTGCTTTGTAAGATGTATTCCTGCTTTTTAGCAACTTTTTGCTATTTTAATATTCACTTTATTTCTGTGCATAGCCCTCTTGGCTCACTTTATTTTTCCACTATGGTACCAACTTGTCCGAACTTTTTTAATCACTGCAGGAACCAGAGCATTGGAGGATCCAGCCCTTGTGAACGGGGGGGGGGGGGGGGGGGGTGACTTGGGATTTTAGCCCTCAATGACCCCCTCATTCTTTCTTCTCTTGTTTCCTCCTTACCCCTATTTTCTCCCTTTTTTGGTCGAACAGGGGGGGGGAAGATCGCCCCCTTCACCCCCTTCCTCCGCAGATGTATCAGAGATTGACTCACATGCGCATACTGGCTTTCAATTTATACTCTTGAAATCCTTATCAATGAAAACGAGCGGATAGGCAGAGCCGCCAGGTTTGCTTTCCCCACTGCTTAAATGATTTGCTAAATTCATCTCTGATTTAATTATCATGAATCAAAAACAAATAATTATATTAAGATTGAGCTTTTTTACCAAATTTCTCAGTGTACCTATTATTTGCTTCCTATCCTGCTTTCACCCAGGAAACCCAAGAACAGCCCCAATTCTGACTTGCCGAGAAATTTCATCTTCAACAATTTCTCATGCTGAGCAATCTAGAATTTTTGGAGCAATCACTTCAGCATCATGTAGAAACCCATGATGAACGGATTGACCAGTAGGTAATTTACTGCCGCGGAAATGTTCAAATTTTTATCTTTGAGGCAACAATAAGGATTTTGGGTGTTCCTGGGCCTTATGGAGGAATCAGGACAGAAACAGACAACTCGCTGAGTTAATCAATATCTAATCACCATTTTAATGATAATTTGTTATTGATCCGTGTTACATCGGTGATTAATTATTATTGTTTAGCATCTCATCTGTACCGCCGATTTTGCAAAATATTCGTAAATAAATCAAAACTCGGGTTGCCATTGGTCAGCTAAAATTAGCGGGAATCAAGTATCAACGTTTCGACTTCTGACCAATCGGGGGAAAGTAGGGAAAACTTACCTGCGTGCAGTGTTGTCATCTTTATCTGTATCTTCGTACATCTTCCCGCTGATACCACGAATGCAATCAGCAAATGATGACAAGGTTTACAGACTTTACGGTTTTTTCTCACGAGCTTTCAGCTGTCTGAGAAGGGAAAAGTTTTTTGTTAGTGAAATGCCCCGCAAGCAGGGTTCGAAAATTTCATGAAAAATAAAATCGTGAAATTTCACGTGAAATATTTCATGAAATTTCTGAAATTTATGAAAAATACGGAAAAATACTCCGCAAATGCGTAGAATTTCCTTTCGGTTGCTTTGCCTCACCAAAAATGAGAAACAAAACTATTGGTGCTATTATTTAGCTGTTTGTTGCCTTCTTTTAACATCACTGCCAGCCAGTGCAAGCAAAAATAAATAAATAAATTATTTATTCTCAATTTGAAATTAGTCTAAATGCTGGTGGGTCTCTAGAGATTTTACCAAGTAATTACTGTGTAAAATACAATTCTGGTAAAATGAGAGTCCAAAGCCCTCATGATCCAGCCTTCGCAAACGGGGGGGGGGGGGGAAGAGGGGATTTGGGATTTTTTATCTCTCCTCCCGTTACCTCGTTGCCCCGTTTTTTTCTCTCTTTCTTTTCCCCTTCCTTCCCTCCCTTTTCAGGTAGAACGTGGGGGGGGGGGGGGGGGGGTAGGGTGATTCTTATTTTTCAAAAATGAGTATTTTTGGTGCGAACGGTCGATTTTTTGTGCTTTGTGGTCTAAAAACTCGACCCATAACAAGTATTTTGAAAAAAAATTTACTCTAAGTGGCCCCTCATCGGCAAAAAGGGCGTAAGTACCAAATATGAATTTTTGGGTGTTTTAATAGTCAATTATGATGTAAAATAGCCACTTTTGGCCCCACAAGGACTGAAATTTTCATTATTTTTGGCTTATCTGCAGTCCTAATGCCAAAAAAGTCCATTTTAAGATATGCGTAAAATGCTCTCGCCGCGCTTTAGTCTAGGAAATGGGTGATTATTGGAAGAACAAATTTCCATCAAAGGTTTTTTGGGCTTAATCGCTTCGTTTTGGTGTAAGTAATGACCACCTAAAAGTCCCCGTGCCTAGGTGCTGTGCAAAATTCAGGGGAGGGGGAAATGGCCCCAAAATCGATTATTTCGATATATATCGAAAACGATGCAAGATATCAAAAAAATCGATGCATGTTTTTTGTTTCTGAGGTAATTTCCAACAAGAAAGGTCACCTGTGTTTTTACGCTCTGACGACGTCTAAGCTCTCAAAAACACGCTTAAAGTTTTCGGCGATTTTCAGGAAAATTGACACCTATACCCCGTGGCAGCGCTCATTTAACGCAACGTTATTTTTAATGATTTCGATCGCCTTACCGTATAGCATTTAGAGTGCTCCGATTTTTATAAAATTAGGTAACCGGGGGTTTTTTAGGTCGCTGCTTTCATTTTTGGAGTCCAAATTTCCTTAAAACGTGTTTTAGACAAGCTTTTTGAGCTTTTATCTAAAAAGCTGTATTTTGGAATAAAAGCTCAAAAAGCTTGTCTAAAACACGTTTTAAGGAAATTTGGACTCCAAAAATGAAAGCAGCGACCTAAAAAACCCCCGGTTACCTAATTTTATAAAAATCGGAGCACTCTAAATGCTATACGGTAAGGCGATCGAAATCATTAAAAATAACGTTGCGTTAAATGAGCGCTGCCACGGGGTATAGGTGTCAATTTTCCTGAAAATCGCCGAAAACTTTAAGCGTGTTTTTGAGAGCTTAGACGTCGTCAGAGCGTAAAAACACAGGTGACCTTTCTTGTTGGAAATTACCTCAGAAACAAAAAACATGCATCGATTTTTTTGATATCTTGCATCGTTTTCGATATATATCGAAATAATCGATTTTGGGGCCATTTCCCCCCTCCCCTGAATTTTGCACAGCACCTAGGCACGGGGACTTTTAGGTGGTCATTACTTACACCAAAACGAAGCGATTAAGCCCAAAAAACCTTTGATGGAAATTTGTTCTTCCAATAATCACCCATTTCCTAGACTAAAGCGCGGCGAGAGCATTTTACGCATATCTTAAAATGGACTTTTGTGGCATTAGGACTGCAGATAAGCCAAAAATAATGAAAATTTCAGTCCTTGTGGGGCCAAAAGTGGCTATTTTACATCATAATTGACTATTAAAACACCCAAAAATTCATATTTGGTACTTACGCCCTTTTTGCCGATGAGGGGCCACTTAGAGTCAATTTTTTTCAAAATACTTGTTATGGGTCGAGTTTTTAGACCACAAAGCACAAAAAATCGACCGTTCGCACCAAAAATAATCATTTTTGAAAAATAAGAATCACCCTAGGGGGGGGGGGGTTACCCCTTTCACCACCCCCCCCCCCCCCCCCCTTGTTTCTGCCGATGGCTCTTATATTATTCAACAATAATTATGATTTGAACAAACATTTTCACGATACATGTAAGTGTAAAAATTATAGCATTAAGTAAGGTGGGCAATGCAAAAAATAAAAAATAAATAAAATGAAAATGATGCTGGGAATAAAACCTTATTGAGAACTTCAAAAATTTGAAAACATAACCTTCAAGTAACTGATGCAAAATTTAGGGATGCCCTGGGTTGTTTACCTTATGATAAAATGAACATTTACCATAGTGAAATACTTATACATAGTAATCTTTGGGAGGGCGTTATTACAAACAGATATCAATTATTTCATGGTGAAAATTAGACGAATTCCTCTTCAGAGTAGAAAAGAATCATAAGAAACGACGAATGGGAGTAAATTTCAAAAATTTCATAAATTTCACAGCTTCGTGAAATTTCATGTGAAATTTCAAGGAAATTTCATAAATTTCAAATGAAATATTTCACACTTGAAACCCTGCCCGCAAGGAAGAGGTATTAAATTTCAAGTTGGCAATAGTGAACTCTTTCATCAGCTGATTACCACGTTTGTTTTGTTTACGTTACGTCCGACTCCGAGTAGTCCGAGTCCTACTCCTGTGACCTGTGTTACTACTTTCGGTGTTTTTGGGACGAGAGGATCATTGAGTAAAACTATTAATTATTCACGGTCATTCACGGATAATTTTGTGTTTGTGTAATCTTGGTACATGGGCTGCCTCATTTTTGTCAGTATTGACCACAGATCGTATATCCACAGGTTGTTACTATCACTCTCATTACATATTATTATCGTTACTTACTCACTTTCTTCTGCATGCTGTGTGCAAACCCTTGAAGGATTATACTCTGTATCCTGTAACTTCAGTTGACTTCAGTCATGATTACTTGTTCCATTGTCAAGACGATCAACGCAAGGTTTGCTGAACTGAAATTAACCCAGTGTTGCCAATTTTGGCTAGATTCATCCACTCTCGGACTATTTTGATGAGAATACGAATACAAGGGAGTGTGCACAGTCCCAAAGACATTATAGAAGAAGACTGGCCACTGCTTTCTCTTTGCACGGAGGAAAAGTGAAGCCGGTCTTGGCACGGGCTGATGGGCAGGGCACTTCTCCGCGCGGGGGTATGAACCAATTTAACATTAGCTCTTATGGAGCTTTGCTCTTCAAACCTATTTTAGTCAATCATTTTAGCGAATACCAATGTCGAGTCTCACATATGTTATATACTGTAGTGTAACATACATTTAAACTGAAAACTTGGATCAATTTAAGGCGTCCGTTCTTTAATAATCGAAGTTAACGATCGGTCGGTCAGTGTTTACTTTAGCACCCGTAACCTACCTGCCATACTTTCTATCGTAAATATCTAGCGGATAAATTGACCGAAACTTGCGTTTAAGGTCGTCAATTTCAACTTTGGCATAAGTTGCACATCATAGGTATCTAAGTACTTTTTAAAACCAAAAGTAATTAATATTCATTTGAAACAGTTTTATGTCTCGGCTCCATAAGCCGCAATGTTAATTTGGTTCATACCCCCGAGCGGGGAAGCCCTGCCTATGACAGTAACCGGCTTCAAATCTCGCCGCTAGAGGCCAGTCTTCTTCTATAATGTCTTTGGCACAGTCCACAGTCTACTAACCCTGTCCTGCTGCCTTATTGAACTATTCTCAACACGAAAATTGTCCTTGCGTGGTCTTGGTATTCTACCAGGTTCTAACCTGGCATCTCTGGGAGTGTTCAACATTTTACACCTATCTTTTTTTTACTATAACTTCATTGATTCTGGTGACATTGATGAATCTTCATCAACGACGATTTATCTGGTGTAGGTGCAAATCAAACGGAGAAAACAGATTGCAAATTCTTGGGGGACTTTGCTTTGACACCAAGTACTCAGTAGTTATAACTGGAGTAGGTAAACTAAAGGCTACTTTATTCAATCGAAATAGAATGAAATAGTGGGTTTCATGGTGGCAGCCGGTGATGAGCGTTCCAAACAAAGACAGTTTGTCTCATCTCGCTCTCATGTAACCCCCATGTACCTACTGCCATCTCACTCTACTCTCAAAAATCGTATATAGAGACATTTTTCGTGAAATTTTTTGGCTGAAGTGAATTCTTCGAGGCATGTTAACGCGAATTTGATAACATATCGCAAAACAAGGCCCTGTATGCGAATTTTGAAGCTAGTAAGAGATGGGTATACATGGGGGTCACGGGAGAGTGAGTGAGATAGTTTAGAATGCTATGCGAGTTTTATCACAACCGATTGCGAACGTTGAGTGCATTGTTGTGGTTGTTGGCTAAACGTTGACTTTGCACTAAAACCGTCTATAGGACAGGACACTATTTTTTTACTGTGGTTGGCCAGTGCAGTTGGAGTGCTCCTTTGAAACGAAACACTGCCTACTCCCATGAGTCAGTCCACTGATGACCATTACTTCTTTTCCATGGATTGTGAGTTATGAATAACCCCAAGCTTATCAATTACGGTTAAATCTTAAGTTCCTTGATGCACTAACTTGTTTTACACGTTCCATCTTTGAAACAGAGAGAGAACACTCATGTCTGATAGTATACTCTAGTTTCAACAGCAAAATCAGTGTTGAGTTGTGATGGCAAACTAAGGATTCCAACTATCACTCTGATGCATTGTTGTTATCAAGGATACAGTGCATATTGTGTTGAAAAATTGATCAAATGAATATCAGTAGTTTCATTTTCTTTCAGTTTTGTTAGTGTATGAGAGTTACCCTTCGTTTATTTTACAGCGTACGTACTCACTCACTCTAAGGCAATCGGAGATCCCCAGAGATCTGCATTTGATGCTGTATTGTTTTATATGTATATTGAAGAGTAAGTTTGCAAAATTCTCAATATTAAAGGCAAAATTTGCCAAATGACTATTATTGCAATGCATCGTCAATAATTGCGTTGCTATGTTTTGCCATTTTGTAAATGACACTTTTGGTTTCAAAATTTTTTCAAAACTTCTGAGAATGTAGCTGTACTGTTGGTTGGCAAAAGTAATCTATAAATTCTCAAACAAACAAGAATCTTTGAGGGTGTCAAATTGCTCAAATGACTTTATATATTTATTCATCCGCAGATAGTTTCTGGTGATTTCGAATCATGGCTAAAAACAAAAGAAGTTTTAGTATGAAGGCAGAGCTGGATTGTGAAACTGATGTAGTGTCTACAAGGAAAAGAAAAAGAAATGAAAAGCCGGTGTATGTAATAGATTCTTCGGAATCTGAAGCAGATAATGATGTAGAACCGCAAGCCTTGGGTAGGATTCAAAAACCTGCAAAAATTAAAACTGAGGCTAAAACTGGTATGGACGTAAATTTCAAAAACAAAAAAAGTTCAATTATCAAAACTGAGCGCCATTGTGAAACTGGTGTGAAGTCTGCAAAGAAAAAAAAAAGAAGTGACAATAGTGTCATCATAATAGAATCCTCTGAATCTGAAGTAGATGGTGATGTGAAACCACAGATCCTGGGTAAGACTCAAGAGCCCCCAGAAATTAAAACTGAGCCCAAAATTGCTGCTGTTGAGAATTCTCTCGGTAAAAAAAAAACAACTGGAACTCTCTCTATCAAGTCAGAATCTGAAGCTAGTATTGACATGAAACCCAGCCGAAAAAGGAAGTCCGTTCCTAAAGAATCAAGTCCCGATGACGATTGCTCAGCCTCTGAAGACGAATGGGCTCCTTCTCCACCCACCAAGAAGGTGAAAAAATCAGCTGCGGCAAAAACAAGTAAGCATAAAATATTTTTAAGTATTATGAGTAAAAGCAAATACGAATCGGTTATAAATTTCTGGAGCAAAGGAGCGAGGCTAAGACCCATGATTGAAAGGTCATTGCATATGGCTGGAAACTGTCAATTTTTGATTTTGATTCCAATTGTAGTTTCAGCCTTATATTTATGTGAAAAAAATTTAAAGGGCCCGTGTGCCTCTGGTTTGTTAAAATCAAGTCCCCTGCAATCAGAAACATATCATCAAACGGTCTGGCGGACATGTTACTGAAGTCTGAGAAATTACATAAAGAAAACTGTAAATGTTGATGTAAAATTCTGCGCTGCTGGACTACCATAATTAATGTCTGTCTGTGTCGGTGTGCCACCACAGAAGTCAGTGAAGTGGGATGAGCAAGTAAAAATTACCCAAAATATCCATTGAAAAGCTTTGCAAACTAACTTTACACTGTTCAAAATATTAATTCCAACTGTCGTTGTAACTGTCGTTTTCAAGTTTCTGAAATTAGTACCTTTCAGCCATAATTTTAGCAAGACTCCTAATCAGCAAGCTGATTGCAAATTTCCAGATGATAAGATAAGAGATAATGTGAATTGATTGTTTTTATTGGTTTAAAGGAGTCACATTACTGGCCAACTAAGCTTGACGCTTTTGGTGGATTTTAATGATCATCGATCCAAGCGTCAGGATTATTGTTAGCCTTGTCACATGACTCATTTAATCCAATCACAGTGTTGCTAGAGCTGAATCATTTTGAATATTGGGTTCTAACAAAAAGCGGTCAGCGGAGCCTGCTTTCAAACTGCATCAAAATGCATTGTTAAGCGGTTGGTTTGCACAGAGTTTTGACTCGTTGCTAATCAATGGATCATCGATACATTTTGATGCGCTTTGGAAGCAGCCACCACTTGTCCGCTACTTGTCAGAATCTGATACTCAAAATGGTTTTGCTCTTTTTATCGGATAATTGTCCAATATTTTCCATTAGGCTTAGAGTAAAAGTTGGTCATTTACAGGAAAATTTGGCAACCTTGTCAGTCACTGATGGTGCGTGGGGGGATTTGGGGGCTCAAGCCTCCCCCCCCCCTCACTACTTTTCTGGAAAAGAGTGCAAAGAAAGGAAAACCGAAGGTCGTCACTCAAGTCCCCATATTCTTACACATGAAAGAGTTGAAAAATGATGTGATGAAAAAAAAGGTCATCATTTCAAGCCCCCCCCCCCCCCCCCCCCCCCCCCCACCGGACTTTTGAACCTACGAACTGCCCATGAATCTGCTAGAAATATTAGGTTTATGTTTCACCTCGTCTTGTCAAGAAAGGGAAAGGGTTGACAGAGGGCTGACGCATTTATGATTTTTTTTTTTTTTTGTGGGTGGCATAATGCTCCTCCTCCTCCTCCCCCCGCCCCCCTCCTCCCTATTATTACGGCCCAGGCTTTTAAATTATTTAAACTTGCAGATTAAGGTTGCTCAATACGTCATTTGAGCTAAGTGGCGTAGCGTAGCTTTCAGTTTGGCAATATTGTATTTTTCCATTTGAGCTCCTGGAATAGATCGACATAAACGGAGTTCGGTCAACCTTCTCAAATTCGACTCTTTTCATGGGTTTAAATGGACGAGAAGGAAACGTTGCCAAACTGCACGTGAACTCCTTGAGTGCTGTGACGGTCAGGGGGGATTTACATCTCTTGAGGCCTCCTACAAGAAGAGAAAGATGCCTGGGTGAATGAAAATCCTCCGTAAAGAAGGGGGGTTCGGGGGTCCCCCCTCTAAATTTTAATTTAAAAAACGACGTTGAAAACTCATTGTTTAACTGTTTTTTCAACACAATTGTTATTTTTTTACCCTTCTGCTTTTCTTCCTTTACTTTCTTTCTATTTTTCTTCTCTCTTTCCTTCCTACCTTCATGAATTGAGGCCCCCTTATAAGTCTGAGGTCCTTTGTAGTTATGTATTTTGCGAAATGGTAAATCCGCCCCTGGACTGACGGCTGCCGCATGTAGGGTTGTCGTTTTGCGTGACTGTGGTAACTAGTGGTGGATCCAGAAAATTTTTCTGGGGGGGCGAATTTTCAAATTTTCAGCGTTGGGCTCTATTCTATTGAAGAAAGGCAAGATTTAAGACTTCTCCCCCCCCCCCCCCCCATTCCCTATGGATCCGCCACTGGTGGTAATTTGTTACGAATGAGTGTCACTTGACTCTCGTGAATCTCCGGAAGTCGCGGCCACTCTAAAATTAATGACTTATGACTTATTCCGCAACATTTCCCTCAAATATTTGTCCCGAGTTGAAAAAATAAATTCGCGCCTGAGCAGGGCCGTGCCGATGTTTCTGTAAGGGGGGGGGGGGGCAAAATTGCAATTTTGCCGCCAATCGCGAATTTCCGCCCTTCAAAATCATGAATTTATTTTTTATTTTTTTAATTTTTTTTTCTACTGTACACACTGATTTTGCAGTCTTCGGAGAGCCTTCTTTGTTTTTTATCCCTTTTTTTTGCTTGTTCATCTTGATTTTGCCGCACCTGAAAAATCTACATAATTAGAAGTCTTCGTGTCTTTATCTTTGCTCCTGCGCGTGCGACCCTAGACCACTAGACGTGCCTTGCCTAGACATTATTACTTGATTTAAGGAACTGGCAACGCCGCTTGGCCGCGTTTGGAACGTAAACAATAACAAACCCTCAATAGATAAATACTGTAAATACCAATACCATTTATCAACCCACTTTTGCTGTTCCGCAAATCTTTCACATTGTAAAAAATTATGACTCGTAAACGTGACTCGGAAGACTCGCGGCGTGAAGCTTTTTTTCAACTCGTCTATCATTTTTCCACTCATTTCTGTTGCATTATTTTCTCTCATCATGTTTTTAACACTAGCGGCGGCCGTGTCAATGTGATATATGTCTCTCTTTTTTGCTTCGTTATTATCTTCATCCAAATTTCTAAGTGGTGTCAAATACACATCCACTTGGATTTGGACCCAAAGATTTTGTTTGACCTAATCGACAGTTTAATCGAAATGTGGAATTGGCTCACAAAAATCTTTGATCTAGGTTTGTAACATCCTCAAATCTAATGAACCCATCTAACTAGTTATCTCGGGTGCAATGACCTTCCATTTACACCTCTTTTGGCTTATGTCTCATTCATTTGAGTTTATACGCTTACAACAGTGCAACCAGGATCTCATCCATCTCTCTCATTTTCCATTTGACTGCATTAGTTGAACAAGGATAGAAACTGGGGGTTCTATCCCCTTGTCTACCCTTGTCTAACATGAACATGTTTCAATTGAGAAAAGAAATAGATACAATAGATACAGAATTTCTCGTTACGCAACTGAGCTTTCTTATAGTCTTGAATTTGCATACTCATCTCGTCCCAGTTAGCAAAAAGCGTCTTCAATTCGTCTTATAGACGCCTTGAAAGACAGTTGATTTGTCTTCAATTCGTTCGAAAGGCATCTCCAGTTCTGCCCATGTAGGTGTTTGAAGATGTCTTATGAATCCGTCTCAAAGACGCATTGAAGACAACTTCGAAAATCATCTTGAATCCGTCTTGAAGAAGTTTTGAAGATGGATTCCAAAGACTTCTTACAAATCCGTCTCAAAGACGTATTTAAGGCGTCGGTCACAATGCGCTAAATTTATAGGTTAAATCTCTCAAAGAAGCCTAGCTTTCTAAGCTTGGTTGAAATCAGTCAGCATTTTCAAACATTTTCATAAAAAATTACAACATTTTTCAAAATTTACGACAATGTTTTTGGTAATTTTCAAAATTGTCAAGATTTTTAAATATTTTGCAAATTTTCGAACTTCAGCCCGTTCGAGTCAATCTTTTAGCTATCTTGGAAGATGTTTATAAAGGCGGCTGTAAGACAGATTAAAGAAAGACACTTTTTAAGTCTGGATAAAAAGGTGCCTTAAAAACCAGTTTGAAAGTTGGTCTTCTAGCTGTCTTGGAAACCATCTTGGAAGATGTATTTGAAGACGGATTGAAGATGCTTTGTAAGTCTGGATTGAATGACGTCTTAAAAACCACTTTGGAAGACAGATTAAAGACGGAAAGCTAGGTGTCTTCCAAAGTCAACTTGAAGACGCTTTTAAGGCAAGATTAAAAGACGTCTTTAAAACCGGATGAAATGGTATGGGATTAGCTGCCGCTATTTAAATATATATATATATATAAAAAAAAAAAAAACCAAAATGAAAAGAAGTCTTACGGATGCCTATTTTAAGCCAAATCGGCAAGCCAAATATTGTTTTCTGTGCTGTGTTTAACATGGCTGCAGGAGTGATTTTTGATTTCTTGTCCACTGAGTTCCATCATTCCTCACCTCAAGTCTTTTCCTCTCAAAATTGTCAATTTTTTTTTCTAAAAATTTGTCTGTACCTTTACTCATCAACTGTTTAAATTGTCTCTTAATTGTTTGTAACAGTTAGGGCCAAGAAAGAACCAAAGCCCTCAACAAGTAAACAAACTCAGAAATCTAACTATCAGAATGTTGCCGATGAATTTAGTCATGGTTCTACCCAAGAAGATAAATCTATTAATCAAAGAAAAAATGCAGCACCGAAGCAAAATTATCAGGTAATTTGCTCTATTTCTTTATTTTTCTTTCAACTAGGTACATAGATTGATATCAAGTAGAACGAGGGAATTCTACACATGTGATTTGGACAATCACAATGTTACTAATGTTTGAAAAGTCATCAAGAAGCATTGATGAGCATTTGGTGAGAGAATGAATCAAAGTCATTAATAACCACCCGCTCATTGATGTGCGTTGATGTGTTTTTGGCTAGTCAACACTTCTTTTCAAATTTTAACTCTCAGTACTTATGCACCGGCTCTATTTGAAACTTGCAATGCCCACTTTCAATTTCAAACTAAATTTCCTGAAAGTTCTTTTTTTTTTAACATTATTTACAAAAGTAATTTCAAATTCAACATCAAAGGTTTGTAATCTAACTGTTTTTTACAAGCAGTTTTTGACACTCAGAGTGATTAATTAAAAGGAAGGCTCATTTGCAATCATGAGCCATTCCACCAAACATTAATGGATTTCAGAGGAGATTAAATTTGAACACTCTGACACGCGCACTATGTAATGATTGAGGTTAGGTTACTTTACATTACTTATGAAGAGGTAGGAACTAGGAAGGAAGGGAAAGAAAACACTAGAGAGGTTGATTTTATCCTTTTGAATTATGATTTAAGGCAGGTATTTAAGTGAGATATAAGTCTCACTTATTATTTAGTCAAAATAACTAATCTTGGAATTATCAATGAAGAGTTTGTGAGTTTTTTACTTTCCATGTAAATAGGTGGTGAGAGATGGGAGGGCGGGGAAGATGAGAATTGGACGACTTTCCGCAGAGGGGAACCAACTGCCATAGGTTTCCTATGTAGTTGGTTCCCTTCTGCTGACACGGAAAAGTTGATTCCCAGTGACGTAGCGTGCAATTTGGCAATGTTGCACTGTCCCTTTAAACCCGTGTAAAAGGTCAAATGCAAAGGTTCAATCTTTTTCTTGGGTTTAAATGGACGAACTGCAACGTTGTCAAATTGCACGCTGTGCCACTGTTGGTTCCCCTCTGCCGAAAGCCGCCCAATTGAGTATCATACTTTGTCGTGAACAGCTGCAGTGCTTGCTGGCATAATTTGGCCACAATTTTTTCCCTTCATTTGGCTCTATGTAAGTAGAACATTTGTTTTGATAATGAAACATGACTTCAACCAAAAACGATTGCTGTACATAATTTCTGATGAAAGGAAAACATTGTTATCAAATTGTGCAAGTCGCCAGAGAGAATCATAATGGGGCTGTTACAAACTTTTGCTTCAAGCCTATTACTTATTAGTTGATCTGATGTGAAACCCTGCTGTAATGGCAATCAGCTCGTTAAAAAATCACTAAAACCATTCCCAAACTCACAAAATGCTTTCAAATGCGAGATTGTAATGGCAGTGATAGCCGCCTAAATCTTATGGCAATCGTATGCTTCTTCTTCTTGTGTGGTTTCGCGATATCACCTTGTGAGGATGGAGCTAATGAGATAGGGAAACCCAATATGAAAGGTGGCTATCATGGCCATTATAAGCTCGCGTATGAAAGCATTTTATGAGTGTGAGAGTGGATTTCATAATTTTTTAGTGCGCTTATCGTAATTATTGAAAAGTTTTAGATCCTCATCAACTATTCACAAGCCTGTAGCAAAAGTTTGCAAGAGCTCGATTGTATGAATCGGGATCTCAGTCAAGTTGAGAGTAAGCTGAGTAGTAAACTTATTACACGTCTGTAATTAATTGCTTAGGAAAGTCATTTTTTGTAATGTCTCAAAACCAAAATCAGTGATGTAATTTTGTAAGTCTTACTTCTTCTCTTACTGAGATGTACAGTAGTGGACAAGATGAATGTAAGATGCCTTCTTAGCTTTCGGCTAATGTAGGCCTCCTGGAACGCATGAATTCATTGATATGAGTGCTGTGGGTAGCCTACCTCCAGGAGTTGTCTGATATTCTTTTTGTCTGCGATTGTACCATCTTTGGCCAACATGCTGCTGCAATAAATAAAAGTTGATTTTTTCTCTCTTTGTCTGTTTTTTTGTTTTTGTTTTGGTCAGCGTTTGTTTGAGGATTCTTGCTTTGTGCTAATTTTTTTGATTAATTTTAGAGTTGCGCCACTTATTGGGACCCTGCTGAGGAAATCGCTGCTCAGTTAAATCTTGATTTGGATGTGTCACACAGCATCACACGTCTTTTTGATGATGGCAATACCATCCCATTTTTAGCGAGGTATCGTCGGAATCTTATCGGAAATTGTGATGCTGAAAAGTTGAGATCTATCAAAACATTACATGAATATTTGAAGTAAGTTTTTTTTAAATTTTTTTTCTGTTTTTTTAGTCTTACCGCATTCTAAAACAACTGATTTGAAGTCTTACTATGTATCTACCAACTTGAAGTACTCGATCAATTGGTATTGTTCAGTTTTGATCGGTTCGATAAGAAGCGCTTATTTGTTGATGGCTTGTTATAAGGTAATTTATCATCCTGTAGGTCTGCTAAAATCAATACCTTCTTTTTTATTGCCAAGAATTGATTTCAGTGTTCTCTACTACCTTCTGCCTGTCATAGATTGGATGCTCACTGTTGGTAACCCTGCGCGCCGTCATGTGGTATTCAGGCGATTCTTTTTAGTTAATGTTAATTGAGCTTAGGGTTTAATTATTTTATTTATCATTAAATATTTTGTTTTGTTTTTATATAAAGAAAAGAAAAAAAAGGAAGTCGTTGGTAACCTTGCGCTGGTTATTTTTTGTTAAGGTTGGCACCTGAAAGACCATGAAGGACACAATATAGTCAGATCTAGCATATTCATCATGTTGCATCTATTTTATTAATTTAATCCTTATTTCTCTCTTCTAATAAAAGACCGAAGTCTTTTTAACACTCACTTTCTTTTCAAGTCTTTGCAAAGGTCTGATAGTTGTAATTTATTTTTATTATATTTATTTATGTGTCGTCTTTAGGCAGGTCCAGACCCGAGCTGTGACTGTTGTTAAGCAAATCCAGAAAACTAAAGAACTGCCCCCTGAAGTTGAAAGGACAATCTTGAATGCCCGGAGTTTAGAAGAAGTAGATTTTCTAGTAAGTGCCAAATTTCCTGTAACATATTTTTATTGTCAACAAAATTAATAATGTCAGTCGACCCCTTAAATTTAGGCAAGGTAGGCCACCTGCAATGCTTCAATTCATTGTGCTAAGTATTGCTGGTTACCTACCTAAACCAAAATATAAGGAGTCAACTGACATGACTGACTTTTGAATTCGTTGACAGTATCTTAAATACTCCTGTTCTAATTTGAATTCAAGCCCAACGCTTGAATTCAAGAGTTTTTGTTTTGAGGCTGCCACAGCAATGTTGAATCACGCCATGTAAGACGGCAAGTGATTGCTTCACAGAAAAATATTTTCCTTGCATCATAACAATGGGTCTGTTGCAAACTTTTGCTACAATGATAAAGAGTGTTTCATCGTTTTTAAAATTGCCCGAAAAGTCCAATGGTGGCATCAGAAAATCATGAAATGCATTAATAAACTCACAAGAGACGTTTAATGAAATCCAAGATGGCGGTAAAATATCGAGCAATCTGTATGCATGCACCTTTAACATCCAAGGATTGCCAAAGTTGACAACCTCACAGCTTCAGAGGTCATGTGTTTCTTTTTTATTTACGTTGTGATTGGGTGTGATCGGTATTGTGAGGTTGGCTATCCTTGGATGTTCGTGGTGCATGCATACAGGCTGCTGGATATTTTACCACCATCTTGGATTTCATTAAACGTCACTTGTGAGTTTATTATCGCATTTCATGAGTCTTTCTGATGCCACCAATGGACTTTTCACGCGATTTTACATGAGATTGAACATTCTATAGCGCGCTGTAGCAAAATTTCACAACAGACCCATTCAGAACCACATTTTAGTGAGGAGACGAAAAAAACCTCCAAGTAGACTGAAGCTTATGGTGCTTGCTTGTATTGTACTGGCGGACTGATCGGTGGCAAAATGACCTTTTGACTCTTGAAAAGCTGTATAATTTGAATGATTTAAATAGTGTATGGTTTATTTTTATTAAAATTGGCCAAAACTCTTTTCTTCAATTGAAATATTTATTTGTTGGGTTGCTTCACGTGTTTTAAAGATGCCATCTCTTTGAAATTCCCTGTTAAAAAATGAAAATTCTGTGAAAAGTCATGTTACCATGGATGGAACCATCCTAAGCTACTAAAATGAAGTGTCGAAGGGAGGGGGGGTACTCTTGCCCTGGGCGGAACTCTGTAGGAGCGGCAAAATCAGTGGGTACAAGCAAAAAAAAAAATTATTAAACATATAATTTTGATAGGCGGCGATTCGCAGAAAATTGTAATCTTGCCCCCTGCTTCGGAAACCTCGGCCTGCCCCTGAATGAAGTGACTTGATAATGGTTTGATGGAGTGTATGAAAGCATTTTTTAAATTGAACGCCTTCCCAAGCATGAACTTTTCAAATTTCTTTCGTTTATCCTTAATCTTTGATATTCAACTTTCAGTACTCACCCTACAAAACTGAAGGGAAAGGCACCAAAGCTGAAAAAGCAAGGAAGCTTGGTCTAGAGCCTCTTGCAATGTCCGTGCTGAACAGATCTCATTCGATTGACTACGAATGTCTCAAAAACTATATCAAACCAGAATTACCAAATGTAGATAAAGTGATGGAGGGTGTACAGCATATTATCGCAGAAGTCATCAGCAAAGATAAATTGGTTCTAGAAGAACTTAAAACACTGTAAGTTGTTTGATCAATACGTATTCTCTATTATGGTCTCTGGCGATATTCTGTGATTTGACGATGCTGATTTGTAGCGAGGAATTTGTATCTCTTTCTCTTTACCTGTTTGACGGCTCTTTTTAAAAAAGAATTTAGATGAAGGTTAAATTCACAAGGTAACCTCTCCTGATATCCTTTTCCATGGCATGTGCTCAAATGCGTAAAGAGAGGAAGATACATTTCTGAATACATCTCTGTGACAATGATACTGCATTTTTGGGGGCTACTTGCGCCAACAAGCTATAGCAATACCAATAGAGGGGGCTATACATGTTATATAAGTCTCATCTCAAAGTGTGATAGCCTGGGCGATCTGAATCTGGTTTGTTTGCCCAATACCGTCTTCTTCCATACCTCCAACTGCTCCATTGAGGTTATGGTCACTCGGGTTCTACGTTTATATAGCCGCTTATGGGAGACGGTGGATTTTATGCAGTTTTTGGGATTTTTCGGGCATTTCTAGGCATTTTTTGGCCTATTCGTTGATTTTTTCATTTAGGGGGGGTCTTCGGCTGATGTTCCTGATAAATTATGCGAAAAAAAAATGTTATCACCGAAATTACCTTAAGTATTAACAGAAGTCCCCCTCAACTGTAAAAATCGACGGAAAGGCCGAAAAATCCTAGAAATGCCTGAAAAATCCCGAAAACTGCATAAAATCCACCGTCTCCCATAAGCGGCCGTATAAACGTAGAACCCGAGTGACCATAACCTCAATGGAGCGGTTGGAGATATGTAAGAAGCAGAGACAATATATAATAGAGACCACGCACTATCTATCTTTCCCATGTTTGCGCGCAGTGGCAACTTTTTTTTTCGGGGTCTCAACAGAACACCGCAAACATGGTCCATACGTTGACTGATGAGAAACGTCGTTGAGATTTTTGCCTAGTGAATCCGAAGCACCGAAATTGCATCAGTTAACGTATGGACCGTGTTGGATGGTGCTCCTTCATTCTTCCTATGTTGATTTCTGTTGAGCCTTGAAAAAAAAGTCAGCCTCCGCGCGCAAGGCTAGTGCGTGGTCTCTATTATATATTGTCTCTGGTAAGAAGGTAGGTATTGGTTTGCCTGACTGTTTTAAACCTTAAATCAAAACTTGTAATTAATCCAGTGGAAATTGGTTTTAAACAAAAGTGCAAGTGTTCTAGAGTGGCTATCTGGACACAGAATTCCAATGCAACTATCCAGGTGAGAGAATTTGGCTAGTTACTTTAATGTGTCAGTTTCTTTATCGTGCAAATCCTTCCAGACGAAACATTTCTGTCAATTTCTGTGTTCAGATAGCCACTCTCAAACTCTTGCACTTTTGTTTAAAACCTTTTTAAGTGATTTTGTCACAACTTTTTTTTAAGGTTATAAAATGTGAGGCAAACAAACTGAGCCCGTGTAAAATGTCCACAAGAGATTTCCATCATGGTTGCCTCCTCGAAGTTTCAATATTACGTCCGATAAATCCTCTCTATTGCTATGGCTTGTTGACTTGCACTGTCCAACATATTGATGTCGGTGGTGCACTGGTGGACATTCTTAGTGTGTAAAGATTGTTCGATTTATGCGAGTCTCAAAGATAAGTCAAACCCTGATTTTCGCGACTGAAAATCGGAAAAAAATTGCGACTTATACGCCCGACGATACGGTATTCTTATTTGTCTCATCAAATGTAATATTTATTTCTTTGTTAAATAAGTATTTTTCTACCTCATTACACATTATCTACTTCTGTGAAAGGCTCGCTTACAGACGCTTCAACATCATTGGCGCAACAGAGCTGGACACAGATGTGCTGTATGAGAATTTTGGAAAAAAGGCGCTTACAGACGCTTCAACATCATTGGCGCAACAGAGCTGGACACAGATGTGCTGTATGAGATTTTGTGAAAAGCGCTTACAGACGCTTCAACTCATGGCGCAACAGAGCTGGACACAGATGTGCTGTATGAGAATTTGGAAAGGCTTAGATCTGACCAAGGGCCTAAAACTCTTTGATTTCTCATAATCTATCAGGGACACAATATATCAGAAATGGTCGCAGGGTCATCCGGGGCCCCCCCCCCCCCCCCCCCCCCCCCCCCCCCCCCCCCCCCCCCCCCCCCCCCCCCCCCCCCCCCCCCCCCCCCCCCCCCCCCCCCCCCCCCCCCCCCCCCCCCCCCCCCCCCCCCCCCCCCCCCCCCCAAATCAACCAAAAAAAATGAAAGACCTTTCCTGTTTGAAATTATCTCAGCAACGAAAAGTATGTCCCGTTTTCGATTACGATACTTTACGATAATTACATAAAATAGAAATTTAAGGCACTCTGAATTTTTGGGGATTCAACAAAATAACATGTGAAACAACAGTCAACACCTTGAGATGTCGCATGGTGTTGAATGGTGACATTCGAAAAACACGGGGGGGATGGGCGGGAAGTGAAGAGGAGAGAGCTCACCATTCAACACTTCTCGAGTTGACTTTTTTTGTAATCCGCGAGAATTCAGAGTGCCTCTGCTGCAGCCAGTTAGTGCTCCGTCTCTATTTGTCTCTGGTCTAACATATTGATGTCGGTGGTGCACTGGTGGACATTCTTAGTGTTTAAACATTGTTTGATTTATGCGAGTCTCAAAGATAAAGTCGCACCCTGATTTTCGCGACTGAAAATCGGGAAAAAAAAGTACCACTTATACCCCCGACGATGCGGTATTCTTATTTGTCTCATCAAATGTAATAATTATTTCTTTGTTAAATAAGTGTTATTCTAATTTTTTTATTAAGTAGCTAACTTACGTATCAATATGCTCATCAAATTCTAATTATTTATTCAACTTACTATCGTTCTAGACTAGAACAATCCAGAATTTCCATAGAAACTAAAGAAACAAAAAAACCTACAAAAGAGAAGGAGAAAAAAGAAGACTTCAAAGAGAAAGATCGTCATAAATATCAAAATTTCTTTGATTTTCGCAATGATGTAAACTATCTTAAACCGCATCAGGTATGTCCTCAAAGATTGTCGTGTTTATTTACTGTATCATTGGTTCTGTGCATTCTCAATTGGTCCAACCCACTTGAAGAAAAATCAACTAAACTGTCTCATCATAACAAACGTAGCCAGTCTGCTGACTTTCAAATTCTTCATTTTAGCTGAAACATTCTAGCCGTAAAAGAAGATTGAATTTTCTCGGGTATTGATCATTTCTCTGCAGATAATGAGAGATTACTGTCCTTTAATTTCTTGTGGCATGGGTGTCAATACACAGCGCTAAAAACTGGGGCCTGCGGCTACACACATGTCAAAGCAATAAGATGGCTGAAGGTTCGCCACAAAGGAGAAGAGGAAAAGAAAGAATGCTAAGGGGAAGCTAAGGAATGCCATGTTGATAAGTTAAGATGGGCCGACAATTGTAAGGGCGGCTATGGCGAGATTGCGAGTGCCGCCACGGAAAGATTGCGAGTACTTTTTTTTTTTTTGGGACCAAAAATTAGTTTAAGATACACATGATTTTGACTTATCAAAACTCGACCAAAAGTTTTTAACAATGCTCCCGTGGGAGAATTTGCAAGGTTTTGTCGGGCATAACGGAAAAGTCAACTTATACATGGTTGGACGCAATGAACTTTTACTGTAATGACTAATGAGGAAAACTGAACTTTCAATTTTTCAGGATGAAAATACTTTCTCTCATTGTATTCTTTGAAGTGTACGGAGAAAGTAAAAGTTAGAAAAATAAAATAGTGACGGCTACTTCCATTGGTGAAAGTAAACCTTGGGATCCCTCTTATGAAAATACATTTTAAGCTCAGGACACTAGTTAAGTTATTTTCTTTTATTTCTCAAAGTATTATTTTTCTAGATATTTGTCTTAATTTTGTTCAAGGTGTTAGCTATCAATAGAGGTGAAAGTCAGAAGTTCCTTTCTGTCAAAATAATCCTTCCTGATGATTTCATCTCAGATAAATTGTACAGAGTTTGTGAAAAACAGTGGTTGCAGAATTCCTATGGAGATTCCTTGAAAAAAAAATTCATAGACGCAAGCCTTAAAGATGCATACAACCGGTTAAGTAAGTTTGGTTTTTTTTTTATTTATTTTTTTTTTTGGAAAGGAAAAGATTCATCCGCAGTATTTGCGGTTATACTTAGCAGAATTGCACCCCTTTTTTTAAATAATATATTTATAAAAAAAAAAAAAAAAAAAAAAAAAAAAAAAAAAAAAAAAAAAAATTACCCAAAAAATGAAGCGAAATAGAGAGATATAGAGAGTTGAGACATATTTCGTTTGAGAGAGAAAAAAAAAATTAAATATATTTAGAGCACTTTACCTCCTTGAGTGCTCTAGGTACTTCCTTCCCAAACTTGAGAGTCCCTGGCAGGTCGCCGTTACTCTCCTCTTTCCTATCCTTTGTTTTGAGAATACTTTGATTGTCTTTCCTACCCCTTCTTTTTTTATGCAGTCCAGTCGTTTGCTGTGAAATATCAGCATAACGAACCACGTGTTTGGGCGGCTGGACTTTACTACTACTACTACTACTACTACTTTTTTTTATTGCATGTTTGGTTATAATAAACATACCGATTACTAAAGGTTCAGTGCTTGTTGCACTATACAATTTTTTTCTTAACTATGTATGTATTATATACGTATATGTTTGATCCAATGATCAATCCATTGTCACAATTTACACACAAGATAAAGTTAAAATTAAAATTACTGTCAGAATCAAAAATAAAATTATTTTTAAAATTAACAATAAAAAATTGAAATTGAAATTGAAATTAAAACATGATGTGCAGGGGCAGTAATTTTGATGTTGTAGTTATTATTGTGACAGTATTAACGTTTGCAATAATATCTCATGTCATTCCGACGCTTTATTATTTCAACCCTATTTTAGGTTTAGAAATTTGTTTTTTAATGTCGGAGAGTAGATTGAGATTCCACTCGCCTCTCATTATTTTTTGCCAATCCCCTCAGACAGAGTTACCATTTTGTGGGGTTTAGTCCTTTTGAGCCGCCGAGTGCAACTCTCCGAATCCAGGAGCATGAGTTTGGTTTTTAGAAACCTTTTTTATCTTGTAAAAAGTGCTGTTTTTATGGATATTTTTCTATAGCTTTTCAAGATGAAGGTCGCTGTGTAAAACACTTTGCTTCTGACCAGAGAGATGGAATCAAGTAATGAGACAAGAATGCAACAGTATTAACTGGTATAATTAAGAAAAATAGCGGCAAAAATACTTTTTGTAATGATTTTAGTCCGTTTTTATGTAAAGTTCTCCAAAACATCAGAGGCGAACTTTGACTTTTCTCTGTGAATTTCGCAAAAAAAATTCTCAATTTTGTAAAACATCTGAAAAATTACGGATTTTGCATCATATTATGTTTCATATTTTTAATTACTTAGAAATAGTGCTTCTGTATCGTTTGCAGATTGGTGTGAATTACACCGTGTAATCATTTTAAATTTGTTGATAAACTTTGTGGCGATTCACGGTTGCTAAATTTTTCAAGCCTTAAGAATGTCTTTAATTTGTTGTCCCTCCAATTGTTTTGCTTGTGTTTTTCTAATTATCTTCTATCTCTCTTCTTACAGTTGCACCTTATATAAAACGACAAGTGCGGTCTCGGTTGAATTTAAAGGCAACGGAAGCAGCTGTTGAAGTTTTTACAGCAAATTTAAAAAACCTGCTTTTAATGCCTCCTTTGAGGGGGAAATGTATTTTAGCCATTGATCCAGGTAAGTAAAAAGAAACTTCCTAAACATCTTGGTAGTTTGTTTGAACTTCAGTTATAATTAGTCTTTGCAAATCAGCATATGTCAGAATTATTTCTTCAACGTTATGAAATATTCCCCAAAAAGGAAGTGAAGGGGAATCAATTTTGGGTTTTTGCTCTCTCTAGTATTTCAAGAATAGTAGATTTATAGTATTAAGTTTCGTGATCCAAATTATCTTGCTTAAAAGTAGTCTGTTTGAATTGATCTCAGGTTTCACCCATGGTTGTAAATTTGCTGTTATTGATAGCATTGGAACTGTACTGCACACTGAAACTATGTATCTGTCGAATAATACGGGGAAACATTCCTTAAAAGAAAGTGATGCCAGAAGACTGAGAGATTTATTGGTTAAATTTAAGTAAGTGGCTGATATTTCTTTTTTTTGCGTTTACCAGTTTTTTATCTATCTACCGTATCCTCCCGCGTATAAGACGCAGCACCTATTTTCCACTTTTTGACTTTTCAAAGCTGGGGTGCGCCTTATCTGCAAAACTCGCCAAAAGAAGCACGATTTATCATCGATTTTTTTCGGTAATCATTCTATAGCGTCTTTTTGACATGTGTAGAAAGCAACAACCGATTTTGTTTATCATCGCGGAAGTTATTGAAGAATTTCATCATCAAATTTTGAGTTTGCGGGATCCGAAAGTCGAAAGGTCAGCATCACTCAAGCAAACCCATAACCTCTGTATCGACACGCGCTTAGAAGATATGGTGTGGCGCCACCCGTACTTTGGCCCGCGTCGCCGCCTCCCGTGAAGAGCGCTGCGCCGCAACCCTTATTACCCGCGCAAACTGAAGCCGACAAACCGGAAACGCTCAGCGATCTTGAAGACGAGTCCAATTCCGAGCGGTAGCAAGTCTGATGACTCTTGATGGTGATAAAGGATGGATACAAGTCTAGAATAAACGCTTTTTTTCTCCTCTTTCAGGCTATTTTCTCAATTTATTTCTCTCCTTTATTCCTCCTCAACCCTCGTAATGTGCGGCTTATACGCGTGATTTTCTTTTTTTTTTTTTGCCCTCTCAAAATATTGGGTGTGCCTTATCTGCAAGTGCGTCTCATAAGCGGGAAGATATGGTATCTATTTATTTTTAAGTTTGCTTTGAAGTACAAGGAAAATGGACCACATTTTTTGGAAGGCTGAACTTTACCAAAAAATTGAATAGAAAGTTCCCTACATTTTTTTTTCTGAGTCTGCCTTTTAGAATACCTCGAAATCACAATTTTCGTCTTTGACAAGGCAATGACGAAACACTTTTTGCCCTGCTGCATTATAATTTAGTCACCTACATATTGCATCCATCTTTCGAAGTAGAATCCACAAAGTACTCTCCACCACTCTCATTTCTCTTTTCCAGCTGTGATACTGTAGCCATTGGTAACGGGAAAGGATGTCGAGAAATCGAAGCTTTTCTAGGCGCTCGAATCCAAGAGGGATTTTTTTCTCCTGATCTTGATGTTAGCTATACCATTGTTAGTGAGCAAGGTGCCTCAATTTATAGTGTCAGTGAAGAAGCAAAAAAAGAATTTCCAAATACTGATCCGAATTTAGTCAGTGCTGGTAAGGTTCTTTTCTGTCAGTGCAGAAGACGTGATTATAATTTAACCCTGTTGGTCTTATGGGAAAGTTGCAATGGTCTGAAATGTTGTATTTTTTACAGAGTAAATGAAAGTAATTGATAAGCTGAGAACAATGGCGCCTTTGGTCTTTTTCTTAAAGTCCCGGTTTCTCAGATAAATTTGTGTATAGTTTCAAAAAACCGTGTGTTGTGACGTTTCAATGCGGAATCCCCATTTAAAACGATGGATTTTGGGCTGTAATTGCATCTCCGGAACTTTGAAACCTAGTCAGAAACCAAAGGCATCCTTGTTTTAAGCTCACCAAGTACTCTCATTTGTTTATTATAAAACACCAAAATTCAGACCCTTCCAACTGCTCCCTTATAGATCAAGCGATGAAATGCTACTTTTCATATCAGTTCTGTCTCAATGTCTTGTATGTGTTTTTCTCATCATTACATTAATGCAATTGCAGATTCAGAGCGAAAAATTAAATATTTTATGTTTTGTTTTTGATAAAAACACAATTTTGGTATCAAACCATTGGCGGCGATGATTTAACAACAGTTTGATCAGCTCAAAAGCAGAACTTTGACAAATACATTATAAAGTTACTTTGCATTTACCATGATGCTTAGAATAATAACTAAAGCTTTACTAAAGTTAAATAAATATTTTTATTATTCCCTAAAACTATGTACAATGCATGATAATGAGGCTGTTGGTACTTTTTTGCTGCAGGCAATTTAAGGGTTGATTCCGATGTAAAAACCTCAAAAATTAAAGATGGTAGCCCTGAAAACTTACAAAATCCACTCCTCAACTCAAAAAATGCTTTTAAGAGCGCGACAATTATGGTGGTTGTTGGGCCGGAATAATGGGAGATTCCCATCTTAATTTCGTTTCTTTTTCTAAGCTGGGAAGGAAGATTCACAGAGTAACTTGTCATCAGAAGAGTGATTAACAGCCAATTAATGGTACCGTGACACCAGGCAACACCGGTGTCAAAGGGAAGCCATCTCTTATTGGCCTCTTAATAGAGTAACAGTATAACTACATGGAAATCTCTCAGTATCAGTACCCAACTTTGCCATTATGACCGTGTATTTTAAAGCATTTCAAGAGTTTAGGTGTGGATTTCAAAAGTTTATTTTTGGAGACTTTTACATCTGAATCTATCCTTAAAATGCCTGCATTTAAATTGTGCAACAGCTTCATTCTTTTTTTTTTCTGATCCTCTTCAAAATCTAAGGTGGGTGTTATGTATACAAGGGTTTTGTACAAGGGTAAATATGGTACATATTTTAATATATTGATTATATTTTGTTTTACCATCACTGTTTTTTCTTTGCAGTTTCAATTGCTAGGCGCTTGCAAGATCCTTTGAGTGAGCTTGTCAAAATTGAACCAAAACATTTAGGTGTCGGAATGTATCAGCTTGACATGAATGATAAACTTCTAGAATCCGCTTTGAATGAAATAGTCATCGAGTGCGTCAGTTTTGTCGGAGTTGACATCAACACTGCATCAATCGCTGTTTTAAGGTAATTCTGCTACTCAAACTTTTTACAGCTTTGTTTTTATTTTTTTCAAATAGGGAAGGAGAAAGTCTTGAGTCTTGAGTCTTGTAACCCTTTAAGGACCAAGTTAGGATTTTAACTCTGCTTGGTCCTTAAAAGGTTAGTATGGTTTTTGTATGTAACATTCTTACTTCCTGTTTTTCAATTATTTTCTTCATTTCTCATGATTCATAACTTTATTACGAGAGGAGCTATAAATAAGCACATCCTAATTTTCTCAGATAGCCAAGCAGCTTTAAAAGCCTTGCAGTCTTGGAAAATCAAATCACCACTGGTTTGGAACTGCCTCGAACAACTGACAGAACTGGGATCCAGGAATAGAGTCGATCTAGCGTGGATCCCAGGACACTCAGGATGGGAAGGTAATGAAATAGCTGACCAACTTGCTGTGGCAGGTTCGGCCAGAAAACCTTTGGGTCCAGAGCCTATCTGCGGTATTGCTAAATGCATTATCAAAAGCAAGATAAGGGACTGGATGAAAGTTAAGCATCAGAAGTATTGGCAAGATTTGCCAGGACTTGCTACTAGTAAAATTAACATTAAATGCCCAGAGATGCAGCCAGAACTCGTCTTGAAGTATGACAGGCTACAACTAAGGCATTTGATAGGTCTACTTACTGGACACTGCCCATTAACGAAACACTTGCGCACAATCGGAGTCTTCAAAGAGAACCCAGTGTGCAGATTATGTGAAATGGAGGAAGAAACCTCATTACACATTATCTACTTCTGTGAAAGGCTCGCTTTCAGACGCTTCAACATCTTTGGCGCAACAGAGCTGGACACAGAAGTGCTGTATGAGAATTTTGGGAAAAAGGCCTTAGATCTGACTAAGGGCCTAAAACTCTTTGAGTTCTCATAATCTATGAGGGGACACAATATATCAGAAATGGTCGCAGTGTCTTTTTGGGCGTTAAACGAACACCCTCAGAAGTAGTAAAAAAAAAAAAAATGATTCATAACTCTATTATTTTTTACTTCCTCACTCTCCATAGGGTAGAAAAAGTATTGTAATCATGAAAATTTTGAAAATTGAGTTAGCTCCATTTCTTGGCAGTTGATGACCCCAAGAACCCAAAAAATCATATCCCAAAAAATGTCCGTCCGTCTGTCCGTCTGTCTGTCTGTATGTCTGTCTGTCACGGATGATATTTCCTCAACTATTCATCTGTTTGCATTCAAATGTGGCAAGAAGAATTGTTTTCTACTTTCCAAGAGGAGCTCTTTTGGATTTTGTCCAAAGTTTAAATTACGGGGGGTTTAACCTCAAAAATAGGCCAAAAATGGCAAAAAAATGGAATTTATAAAAAATGGCTCTAAGGATTTTCTTCAAACTACTTGAAAATATGCTCCTAAGAGAGACAAATCGAATGGCATCACTCATTTTATTGAGGTAACTCAAATAAGGGTAGTTATGGGAGAGGGGGTGGGGGAAATGGGGTAAAATACCCATTTCTGAGAGCACTACGGTGAGGATTTTCTTGAAACTTGGAGAAAATATACTCCTAACACTGACAAATCGAATGGCACCAATCGTTTGTCCAAGAAAACTCAAATAAGGGTAGTTACGGGAGAGGGGGGTGGGGGAAATGGGGCAAAATACCCATTTTCGAGAGCACTACCGCAAGGATTTCCTTGAAATTTTGTGAAAATATGCTCCTAAGACAGACAAATGGAATGGCATCTTCATTTCCCCCATAATATTCTCAGAAGAGTGGTTTGGAAAGAGGGGGTTGGGGGTAGACAGGTAAAAGTTCAACTTTTTTTATTGAATGAAGAAAAATATTGCATTTCTTAGACCCAGTTGGCATTATGGCTAGAGTTGCTATTCGCAAAACGTTTTTGTTTACGCTTCTGCTCCTCAAAGGACGTTATTCGAATATTTTTGCTCAAGTAGAGTTTGTTCCAGAAGTGTAGGCGCACCTAGGCAGATAATCTTTGATTAATCCTTCAATTCAAAACAATACTTGCCTGCGACTTTGACTTTTGATAGAAAAGCATTCCTCAATGAATATACAACTGAATAGTATGCTCAAAATACAATTTCGTTCCTTTTTACCTTGTAATATGAGAAATAACGTTGGTAAATTCTAAAGATTATTGTTCTAGGTGCGCCTACACTTCTGAAATAACCTGTACCTCATTATTCTTTTTTCTGGAGAGGAAGGGGTGGATGTTGTTCAGACGGCTCTGTTTAGGATGGATATTTCTTGAGGCTTACCCTTCATGCCCAAATATCTCATTCGTTCTCAGTCGTTATCTCCTCTGAAGAAATATTTTCCTTGAACCTTTTTCTTTAGGTTTGTTATTTTCTTTTAACGCTTGAGTATGTCATTGTAATTTCAAATTTATATTTGCTTTTCAGAAAACTTTCCGGTCTAAATCAAGCCAAGGCAAATGACATTCTTGAATGGCGAAAGAAGAACGGAGTTTTTACAAATCGCGTGTTATTGAAAAGTGTCAAAGGTATTGGTGAAAAAACTTTTGAGCAGTGTGCCGGTTTTATTCGAATCATGCCTCAAACAGCTAATGCAGAAAGGTATTATTGTTTCTTTTCTTGCCTTCTATGATCTTTGTTAAGCTTGTTAAGCTTTGTTAAGCTCGTTAAGCTTGTTAAGCTTTGTTAAGCTCGCTAAGCTTTGTGAAGCTCTTTGATACTGGACTGTTTTAGTGATTATCTACTTAACGTGATGTTTTCATCAAAGTACATATATTTTGTCCCTAGCTGCCATCCTCTAGCCTTCTTACTCTTGCTAGAGCTATATCTCTTAATGCTCTCTTTTCTTGTAAATTAGTTTATTGATTGGTACGATTTAAAACTACTTACTAGCATTTTTGTTGATGTTGAGTGACCTGATGTCGTGATAGACTGTGAATGAAATTGAAGACCTTTGATGGAAACTCTCTATGTGGAGTACAGACATAGACTGTGAATGAAATTGAAGACCTTTGATGGAAACTCTCTATGTGGAGTACAGACATGCCTCTTTATGCATTTGAAAGGAGTCGACCGTGTGAACGAATTCGAAGGTTAAGTTCGGCGGTGGACCAGTGGCGGACCGGTGGATTTGCTAGTATTTTAGCCCATTCCCATACGCTCCTCTTCTTTCTGACTCTATTGTGAGGAGCCTGCTATGTCTTTGATTAGTTTTCGCTCTGTGAAAACCTAAAAACGACAACCTATCAGAACTTGTTGAGCTCGTGTCTGTACTCCGTGTAAAGAATTTCCATCAAGGGACTCTAAACGAAGCATATCTATATGAGATGCTGCAAGACTGGAAAAAGCAGGAATTGAAGTCTCTGTTAGAAGGAATCAAATATTGCTCTGATTTTAATTTAACAGCACCTTACATCAGCTAAGTTTTTTGAGCTCTCGAAAAATCAGTGTTTTTAAAATGCCAGGTTTAACATTTAGCCATCATTTGTTGATAACTAAATATTTTTGGATTGTTGCAATATTGAGGATTCAGAAACATTGCCTGGCAAAAAAATGTGTTTTACTTATACCCAAAGAATGACTCAAATGCATGGAAATTTTTTTGTGCCGAGAATAGTTTTTCGGTCTTCTGATGAATTTCCTGTTATTTCTGTCAGCTAGGATCCTATAATTTCATATTGTTTAATTCGATTTTACTTTGTCTCTTTTTTAGACCAGATTCTGTTGGAGGAAAAAAAAAGCTAAAAATTTCTGATGCTGAATTTAACCCGCTAGACCAGACCTGGATTCATCCTGAATCTTATCCTGCAGTGAATAAATTTTGCACAAAATTCAATCTAGATCTCAATGACCTTGGCTCAGACTCATTTGTAAAATCAGTCAATGAAGCGGTGTCTACTATAAATATTCAAATCTCAGCCAAAGAATTTGGATTAGATGTCAAAACTTTTGAGCTTATTATCAGTGCTTTGACGAAACCTTTGAATCATGACTTCCGTGATGATTTTAGTAAGCCATTATTTAAAAAAGGATTGATCTCCCTAGCTGATATCACGCCTGGAGAAACTTTAACTGGTAAGTATCATTTTGCTGAACAAGTACATATGTATAGGTTGAAAGCCTTGTTGGATTTCAAAATTTTTAAAAATTGTTGGCAGAGTTGAATGTTGACTTTACAAACCCCTCAGTACCAAATTGCATTGACTTTTATTGATGGCATGGGGAGAATCAATTTTTTTTTCAGCCTTTTTTCTACTGCAGGGAACGCTAAAATAGCAATCTCTGCATCTATAAAAATGTTTGACTCAGGATTAAAATTTCCTCATCATGTGTTTTGGAATATTTTGTTGCAAATTTGGTAGAAAATTGTACACAATATTTAGATCAAAATAGGTAAAAGAATGCATTTTCTGGAATTCCGAAAGAAAAATAAACAAATAGCAAGTTGCAAGTTTTGTTTGAGATTTTGACAATGTTGCAAATAATCAAAAGAAAGGAAACATTTTGTTTTGTTTTGCTAACTGCATCTCATGAGCAATGTTTGTTGGCAAGATATTTGAGTTTTGAAGGTTACAGCTTTAACAACTCCCCCCCCCCCCCCCCCCCCCCTAGGGTGATTCTTATTTTTCAAAAATGAGTATTTTTGGTGCGAACGGTCGATTTTATGTTCTTTGTGGTCTAAAATATCGACCCATAACAAGCATTTTGAAAAAAATTGACTCTAAGTGGCCCCTCATCGGCAAAAAGGGCGTAAGTACCAAGTATGAATTTTTGGATGTTTTAATAGTCAATTATGGTGTAAAATGGCCACTTTTGGTTCTTTCAGGGCCGAAATTTTCATTATTTTTGGCTTATCTGCAGTGCTAATGCCACAAAAGTCCATTTTAAGATATGCGTAAAATGCTCTCGCCGTGCTTTAGTCCAGGCAATGGGTGATTATTGGAAGAACAAATTCCCATCAAAGGTTTTTTGGGCTTAATCGCTTCGTCTTGGTGTCAGTAATGACCACCTAAAAGTCCCCATGCCTAGGTGCTGTGCTAAATTCAGGGGAGGGGGGGAAAGGGCCCCAAAATCGATTATTTCGATATATATCGAAAACGATGCAAGTATCAAAAAAATCGATACATGTTTTTTGTTTCTGAGGTAATTTCCAACAAGAAAGGTCTTCTGTGTTTTTACGCTCTGACGACGTCTAAGCTCTCAAAAACACGCTCAAAGTTTTCGGCGATTTTCAAGAAAATTGATACCTACCCTGTGGCAACGCTCATTTAACGTAACGTTATTTTTAATGATTTCGATCGCCTTACCGTATAGCATTTAGAGTGCTCCGATTTTTATAAAATTAGGTAACCGGGGGTTTTTTAGGTCGCTGATTTCATTTTTGAAGTCCAAGTTTCCTTAAAACGTGATTCAGACAAGCTTTTTGAGCTTTTAGATAAAAAGCTTTATTTTATGATAACCAAAAATACTCATTTTTGAAAAATAAGAATCACCCCCCCCCCCTCCCGGCCTCTCAAAATGATTTTTAAGGGCAAAATTTGGGATATCCACTGCTGAAGTCAAACCCAATGGGGGACCTTAAGTTTTGCTTGAAACTAGCCCTGGGCTAATTTTACCTACCATTTTTGAATAAACTATTTTTTGAAATTTTGTGATGAGTTTCTTGCTCTTTATTTAGAAAAATGAAAACGTCCATCTCAAATTGTTCTCTTCTTTCTCGTAAATATTCGGTGCTTGCCTCTGTCTCATTAGATCAAATACTTACTGGATGCAAAATTGAGATGAACTTCAAAGATTAAGGGGGACGTCTGGAGGGAGAGGGGCAGGGAAAAGGGAGGATTCTTTGAAGACTGATGGATGATCATGAGAAAAAGACAACCCTTGTAATTGCATTCTGTGAAAGAACGGTTTTTTTAAAATACCCTGTTGTAACGTTCTTAGTCCAAATCCTTCAGCAGTAGAATGTATCGTCAAATGTGATGTGATCAGCCCAGCAAACCTGAACTTTTTTTCAATCTATAGGCTAACTTTTTTATTTAGAACACAACTAACCACAATGAACCATAGCAAACAGCTACGGAACACTCCCGTTTTTTACTGCTGCTGGCCATCGCGGGTTGACTGTTCCATCGGAACGAAATGGGACCCTCAAACCACTCTGAAAAGTTGATCCGACATTCACGGTTACTTGGGTTTCAATGAAATATAACCTTAAACCCATTGAATCTTGAGTTCCTTGATCTATTGACTTGTTTACGGCACACGTTTCATTTCGGAAAATAAAAACAGAGTGCTGTCGAGAAGGTAGACAGAGACAGGAAGCCAGAGTTTGGATGAAGCCCGTTTTATTTACATCAGAACACAATACGAACCACGCTCAACTAAGAGGAACCAAGAATAATCCCCTCCTGTTGTGTTCCATCAAGCTTCATGCATGAACAAAATTAGCCTCATGACTTAAAGTGGCCAAAGTTTTTCTTTGGATCCCTGTGAGAAAGGATCATGGCATACAAGTTCTAAGAAGTAGCAGTGCCTGCTTTGGAAATGCATCAAAATGCATCTGTGAGCGTTTGGTTAGCAACAAGTCAGAACTCTGTGCTACCGCACAGCTGCTCATTGATTTGTTTTGATGCATTTCAGAAGCAGGCACCGCTACTTGTCAGAACCTGATCCTCAAAATGCGTTAGTTTTTTCAATTTAAAATACCTTTCTTCTTTAGTACTTTTCTATCAATGTTGGCACTAGTAACGTGTAACACTCTCCGACTTGGGTTAAGCCTATCTCGATAGATGAACCTCAGAAGATGACCGTGCCTTAAATAAGTTGAATGGCTAGTTTTTACTTTGGATTGCTTTTTGGTTTGACTGTTAGTTCTGCTGCTGCATGTAATTATGTTCTCCCTAAACTGGTCATTAAATATTTTTTGAAAAGCACTCACCCATTTTCCAGTTTTATTTATGTTTTAATCTGTGGTTTCCTCCTTTGCCGCAGGTCGTGTATCAAATGTTACCAGTTTTGGTGCCTTTGTGGACATTGGAGTCACTGTTGATGGATTAATTCATGTTAGTAATTATAGAGGTCTTAAGCCCAAACTGGGAGATCGTGTCGAAGTCAAGGTTGAAAATATCGATGTCGCAAGGAAGCGAATTTCTCTTATTTTAGTGAAAATTACTTGACTGGTGTGTTCTCTTTGATAGTCAGTTTGTGATATTTTTTTTAAATCTATTTGATTCTTATGTACTAAATTTGTTTTCTTTAAAAAGAAAAAAAAAATGAAGTTGTTAATCAAACCCAATAGGTGTGTGGTTTGAAAGCATGTGTTTGTAAAAAAAAAGAAGTTGTTAATCAAACCCAACAGGTGTTTGGTTTGAAAGCATGTGTTTGTAAGTGCCTTGCCAGACTCTCAACTGCCAATTAATTTAAGAATATGACCAACAGTTTCGAGTGCTCTTTTAGAAAGGGTTTTTTTGTTGTAAACCTAAATTTGTATTCAAAAAATATTCCTAAATTTGTATTTTGTATTTTGTATTCACCTGAATATATTTAAGTAATAATATAATGTCGAACTTAGCTAAGTTCTAAATACTCTAATTCTCTGATGTATTGTTTTCTTAGAATTCTGAGGAAATACGTGTTGAGGCCCAAAAATAATTATTAAAATTTCCTCTTTATGAAGAGGTGGTAAAGTAGGCAACGTAGGCATGGGTGCCCTTTGCAAACTTTAGCTACAGCGTTATACATTTTAGGTTTATTCGTTTGTAAAACCACTTGAAAATAACGTTGAGAGCATCAAAAAGTGCCAAAACTTTCTCACAAACTCAATACACCCATTAAGCAAAATTCAAAGATTGCAGCCGAATGAGCGGGTCATAATGAAGGAGTCCTGTCTAATTGGAGCTTTCTTTCTGATGAACCACTTTTGTCAATAGAAAGCCGCAATTAGATTAGACTTCCCCATTGTCACCCGCTCATTTGATGGACTTGTTTGAGCTTTGTTACACTTATTCAGGTTGTAAGTAGGTTTTAGAACTTTTTGATGCTCTCAATGTTACTTTCAAGTGATTTTATTTAGGAAGCAACCCTCCATTATACTCTGTATCTAAAGTTTGTAACAAACCCATTAAAACTGCAGGGGGAGCCAAATCAGTAATTGAATTATATTTAAACCAAAAAACTCGTTTATAAAACGTATATCAACCTACTTATGCTTGAAAATTTCGATTTTTTCAAACTGATTTTAGGTATTCTTATTAGTTGAATTCACAGACCCCTTCATCTTTAAGGTCAGAGGCTGAAAATTTCTACTATCCTCTCATTACTACTCAACTGGTTTGTTTTTATTAATGCTCTATAGGTATGTGATATGTTTGAATTTAAATTTATTTTTGTAAATAAACTATTTTTCCACTATCTTCTGAAGACTTACATTTTTTGTTTCAAGAAGATCTTTTTAATGAGAAAATATTTGATGGTTTTTCAGGTGCCATACCAAACACTTTTATTTTTGATTTCATGCAGTCAATCAATGAATCCTTACTCAATTCTCAGTAGTTGATCTTGAAGAAGCCTGAAACATTTTTCATGAAGAACTGTCTGTTCGTAATAATATTTGATAAGCTGTCCAGTGGCGGCTCGTAAAATTTGGCAATAATATTTCGCTTCCATTTAAATCTTTGTCTAACAATTGATTGTTGATGTAGCAGCGCTTCATTCCATGTTACATAATTGATTGTTTAACGTAAAATCAAATGGAGGAAAAACAGTTTTGCCACAATGCATGAGCCGTTACTGAAGCTATCCAAAGGAAAAGTGGTGAAAGTAAACTTTTGACAAAATTGAGCAAATGGACTTCAGTACACTCTACTATTCTGTAAAAATTTTGCAATTCATGGTTCATGCTTTATCCTGTAGATTACAAATTTTGGAGGCTTAAAAAAAAAATCAAAAATGAAAAAAGGGGGAGAAAAAACTGATCTTAAGAATTTGGAACAATTTTTGTTCAATTTGCTGTAGTCATGCTAAGGTTCCATGGAACCTCAACATGACTGCGGCAAATTGAACAAAAATTGTTCCAAATTCTTAAGATCAGTTTTTTCTCCCCCTTTTTTCATTTTTGTTTTTTTGAAGCCTTTTTTGGAACTTCCAACAAGCATAAACGAAACTGAAAGATGTTTTGGGTTTTTTTTTGGACCTTCGCTCAGAACCTGAAAGTATATTGATACTCTTAAGGCAGTTGTGGCTCGTGTGTGGGAATCTATGTAAAACAATTGATTTTTAGGAGGTGCAGCTACACTCCCGAGATATTTATTCTTTTTCATAGGTTTAAATGGCAGAAAAACAAAGTTGCCGAATTGCGCGAGCCACCGCTGTCTCAAAATCAATGGTATAATATCTAGGAGTTTATTTATAGTACTTTTTTTTGCTGGTATCAAATTCATATCATGGTTTGTAATGAGTCCTCCTCCTCCATCTCCACAGCCCACGCTTAGGGTAGAGCTCGTTTCAGAAGTGTAGGCGGACCTAGACCGATAATCTTTGGAATTTGTCAACATTATTCCTGATATTACTCGATGAAAATGAATAAAAATGAAATTGAGTGTTCACATTTCAATGAGGAAAACTTTAAACACAAAAGAGTAAAGTCAGTGGCAAATTCGGTATTGATATGAAGGAATAAAAGTTGCAAATTCGCTAAAGATTGTGGTTTTGGTCCCCCTACACTTCTGAAACGAGCTCTTAATGGATATATTTTTCATTGTGATAAGAGATCACCCCGTCATAGTGGCGCAGCCAGACATTTTTAAGGGGAGGGGGGGAGTTTCAAGGTACAAAATTTGTCAAGATTCCTTTGACAATGTAAGAAATTACGTCATTGTTATGGGGGAAATTTTGACTTCAATAATGGGGCTGTGCTAAACCACCCCCTCTCCCCCGGGGGGGGACCACCGTTTAGGCCAATACCAGGAAACACTACAGACCTGTAGTGTTTCCTGGCCAATACTGAATACTGCTTTGTCTTGTGAGTCTTGTGTCACCGACGTGCCATTTGGCGACAAGGCGACTACTTCTTGCGTTTGCGAGTCTACGACATTGATAGAAACATGGCATCGCTGGATGTTCATTCGTGTCGTGGTATGATGGTTGTTTTGGTTGTGGTGCGACGCCCGTCATGCGTTGTTGTAGTGAGACCTCGGCGCATTCGGCACAATTTTCTTTGTAAATTCATTGTGCGTTAATACGACCACTTTGCTGTATTTTCATTCAGCTGCATTTCTTCCGATCTCTTACCATTTCTGGGAATTAGTTTGCAATTTCCTTCTTGTTAAAACTTCTACCAATTCGAGGAAATATGCATTTTTTGTTCTTTTTCACGCCTCACTCCCGTGTCAACAACCATGCAGTAAATTTTTTTACGTCCGTCAGTTTTTTTTGGTTGTAGTGCGTCATGCCGACTTTATTCTCGCAATTTGAATTTTCCTGAACTGGGCCTTCTCGAAAAACCACGTTTCTGTAAGTAATCACTCCATTCTATCCTGTTTGCTTCTGTTTTCGCAGATTAAGAAGTTAGCATCACCAGCGCCTGGTAGAATAATGGACCAGACTTGAATTTAATCAATATTTTGTTATGATCATCTCAGTTTTTTTTTTTTGCCCGCCTGTGTTATGATAACTTACCCCTCCTCACATATACGTGATCTCTGGACTGTGCTGTTGTGTCTTTCAATGCTGTTGTTACAGTTTTTATTGGCATTATTTGACTAAGTTCAATCTTCCAATGCTTGGAATGCCTTCTTTTCCATGGTTGTTCTGTTTTCATTGAAACTTTCATCAGTTTTCATGTGTTTAACCTCACTTAGCACCATGCATGATTAATTTCAAATTCAGTCGGTTTCAGTCTTATTACCTGCCTCTAAATTAATACCTTGTGAGCGTTTGGCTAAGTGATACAGTTGAATTGATTCAGAATCTTATTTCATCACATTCCTGTACCTACTCGAACTTACCCATTGACGACTTTAGTTTCAAGGAGGAGTCTGGACTAGTTTGGTGGGTTTCCCGAGGATTGGTCTGTAGATTGGTACTTAGTCATAGCGTTGTTAAAGTACGCCTGTCCTTCAGTATGATCCCATATTTTCTTTTCTTTGTAAGTTTGATTTTTACCAGTAGCATTGTCTAAAACTATATTCACAAAAATCTGTCCATTCAAGCTTATACATTCGTCAGTCAAATAGCACTGCAGCTGTTATACTCAATCTTTCGAGGTTCTTGAGCCATGAATGTAGCTTGTCTTTTTTGGTAGATTGACTGATAGGAGTAGTCCCCGCTGAAATGAAGAATACAGAATCATGGATGCCAGCAGCGGGGCAATTTGGAATGTAAATAATTTAAGCTACTTTGTCCGAGAAAATAATGGATTTGACAATGCAGCAGCTTTCACAAAAATATCAGCTTTAAACCTCAGGTAGGGCAACCTGATTGATTAGGAGCAGTAAAGAAGCTGATGTTTCCATGCAAACTTACTGTTGTCAAGTCCAATCATTCATGGGGCAGCCTATATCGTCCCCTAAAATGAGTTGTAAGCTAGCAAAATTTTATCAAAATTGATCCCCCCCCCCCCCTGGTTTTAAGGGGCTCCACCTCCTCCCTAGAGAATTCTATATTTGTGTCCATTTACATAATGTACTGTCTCTAAAAAAGGGAACTTGTGGTGGGAGAACTCTGGCTCTGTCCTGGTAATATCTTGAAGCTGCTTGAGCAGGTGCTTATAGAGTTTCCGGTTTTTACATCGAGTAGTGAGCTGTGGAAAATGCTTTACGAAGCACCGGTGAACAGCTGGTTAGCGAAGCGGTAGAGAAACTGCCACTTATTTAATCCCATAACTCAAAATATATCAGAGCTAGAGCAGGACCATTTTAATATTGGGTTCTGACAAGTAGCGAACCGCTTCTTAATGCATTGGTGTGCGGTTGGTTTGCGCAGAGTTTCAACTCATTGATAATCAACCACTCACCGATGTGCTTTGATGCGGTTCGGTAGCATGCATGACTACTTGTCAGAACTCAATACTCAAAATGGTGTTGTTCTAGAGCAGGAGCATTTTAAGTTTTGGGTTCTGACGAGTAGTGGTGCCTGCTTCCGAATTGCATCAAAGCCTATCAGTGAGCCATTGATTTGTAACGAATCAAATTTCAGCGCTTACCAACTGCTCACCAACGCTTATTGATGTAAATTGGAAGCATGCACTGCTAATTGTCAGAGCTCGATACTCCAAATGCTTCTGCTCCATCAAAATCAATTTAAAACTCAAAGGTGAGTGGATGGTACGTAAATAGTGTAGACTAGTTGCCAACCATCTGCTCACCGATGCGTTTTATTGTGTTTCAGACTCCTTTTTAATATAAATTAAATGAAATTAACTATTCATTTTGGAATTTTCTTTTCCATCTAATCTCATTTTCCTTGTTCTTTTTCCAGAATTAATGACCTTGGCTGTAAGTCAACGGTATAATCAAAGTCCTAGAATGTGTCTCTATTTAACGTAAGTTGCCATCCATGCTGTTTAAATGGTTTCAAATTTTAATTTTTCTGTGTTTTTTCATTCTGGTTACCTGCCCGTTTCATTAGCTGTGAAGGTGTAAGACCTCTTAACCCGCATGAGCTAACCCAGATTGGGGCGAATCCGGTAACTGAAGTTGAGATGGCTACTTTTACAATTTGTTTTTTATTTTCTCTCAACTCGAGTTTGATTTGACCCGGGCTAGAACCTGAGTCAAGTTGCCTAGCTTTGGTTCAGATTTGCTGCTAACGCTGTAGAACTTAGAATCTGAGTTGATGTGGCATGGACGTCACCATAATGAGTGAGGTTTAATTTGTGTCAAATGTGGTGGTGTGGCAACATACATCATGGACGTTTTCGTCTCTTCACTGAAGAAAAGAAAGGAAACCCTGGATGTTTTTGTCTTTAAACCAAAGAAAAGAAAAGAAATCTAAACCCAATCTTATTAATTGTTATCAGTGGTCTTCATTTATTTGCACCGCAATATAATGTTTTTCAAAATTTCACCAAAGTAATGAAATTATTTGCAGGTGTTAACAAAGCCACAGCAGTAATGGTTTCTTATCCGGAAAGTATCAGCAGTGGACAAACTGCTGTCGATAACAATAATGCGCTTCCTCAGGACCAAGCTGTGTTCGAAGCTGATAAACGTGCCGTTTACAAGTGAGTCTTTTCATGTATTTTCTCTTAACTCCATGAATTTTCTGTACTGTTTTTCTGTTCTTTTTACCTTTGCTAGAAAGAATCTCATTCTCTTTGATAAGTTAGTTCTTGAGGAGTGAACCCCTTCAGAGCATTTTTCATAACAGAAGATTTTTGGTTCAATGTAAAGTTTTTTTCCTTTGTAAAGACTGAGAAGTGGTGTGAAGTGTTTCTTACAGAAAATATCAATGCAGTGGTTTGTACTTGGATTCGTTCACTCAGAAAAATTTCTGGTTACTGCCTCTAGAATTCTATCATATAATTACTTTTCTTACTGAAATTCCCATTGTTACTAGTATTCCTGTTTAGTAGGTCTGTTGTGTACTTTTGCCACAGCAATATGACACATTGATTTTAATGTAAAATTCAGCAAAAATGATGATATGCACTTTAAAAACTTTCGAAATCCACTCATCAACTCAGGAAATCACTTCCATTTTAAACAACCCGCGCTACGCTAGACACTATTATCACCGACGTACAACCACATAGACGGAACCACTGCATTTATGTAAACATTAAGATTTGAATGTTTCATTTAGATGTATACATTTCTTGTATTATTTTGTAATGTTTGATAAGTCAGAAAAGACCAGACAGCAAATGCAGCCATATTTTGTTTTTGCTTATCCCATGTATTTAGAAGGAAATTCCATCATTTTGTAGTTACGGTGTTGTTTACATGTACATGGTGGTTCCGTATTTGTAGTTGTATGCCAGTGTAAATAGTGTCTAGTGTAGTGCGGGTTGTTTGCAATTGAAGTTATTTTCTGGGTTAATGAGTGATTTTTGAACTTAAATTATGTGCGCATCATTATTTTTTCCAAATTTTACGGAAGAATCAAGGTTCTATATTGTTGTAACATAAGTACGCACCTGACCCTTTTGCAGGAATTCCGTTTACATTCACAGGAATTCACAGGAACAATCCACAGAACAGGACATTCTTTTGTATTACTTTTGCAGAAAATATTAGTGAAATTACCTGAATTATTGGAAAAATACAAAGTCCATTATTTTATGTACAGTTTTCTGTCATTCCTCAAAAATCAAGCATCACAATAAACTTTCTCAAGTACGCTGCGGTTGGAATATAAAGTGAAGGACAGAGAGCAAAGATTAGTTATGTCCATAACAGCCTGTTTTTTAGCAATATCTGATCATCAGGTCATCATCTTGTCATCAGGTTTTTGCTGTGAAATGTTTCTAAATACCCTTCTTAGTTAACCGGCTACAGTTCTTCAGCTTCTCAAGGAACGTCAAAGATACTACGAAGTTTAGTCTCACAAATTAGTGTTACGGACACAATATTTAGTAAAATAATGGCCGTGTTACAGAACATCATTCATTCTCTTGTGTGCCAAGTCCAGGAAAAGGGATGTTTCTAATTTTGTTTTTGTTGTTTTAGGCATCCTTTGTTCCCTCTACTAGCATTACTATTTGAACGTTGCGAACAAGCAACTCAGTCAGCGGAAACGCCCAACTCAGAAAGCTTTAACATGGATATTCAAGCTTTTGTACAGCATCAAGAACGTGATAGGAAACCTTTCCTTGTTAATGATGCAGAAGTAGATGGTCTAGTAAGTAATCTCTATTGATATCTTATTAGTTTTCCAAGACTATTGCTCTGTGATGCTGGTTTACCAATAAAATAATTTATAAAGCTTTGGTTTTTTATGTGCTTCACTGACAATTTTTCCTTCCAATTTATTTATATTTTGTTGGTTAATTGTCATCCTAGGTAAAGAGTAATCTTGTAATTTCTTATAAAAAACAGTTGAACCCATAGTTTTTGTGACTTCGATGCTGCGTCAACCCAAGTTCGGAACTCTGAGGTGTTCATGCGCAAATCTCAATCCAAGTCAAACTACAGTTTAGTGAAAACTGAATTGTTTATGCGCGTATCTCAACTCAGGTTAGACCTCACCTGAGTTGGTGAACTGGAGTTGAAAAGCCTTGTTTAATTTAGGCTTAAGTCATGTCAGTTGACTCCTTATTTTTTCTTAGGTAGGTTACCTGCAATACTCATCACAATGAATTTAAGCTTTGTTGGTGGCTGAGTCGAAAACAAAGGAGTCAAGCGGCATTATTTAATTTGCCGATTGTACTTACGATAGATTGAAAACTTTCCTAACAATTGTCTCAAAATTACACGCCATCACATTTTCCATTTCAGCAATAAGGTATTCACCTGTTAATAAAATAACTGATCAAATAAATTGGTAGGTATTTTAAACAAAGACTAAATTGATGTAATCTAATGTTGACCTTTCTGTTCCAGATGATAAAAGCAATCCAAGTTCTTCGCATTCATTTGCTTGAGTTGGAAAAAGTTCAAGAATTATGCAAAGACTTTTGTAATAGATACATAACTTGTTTAAAAGGAAAAATGCAAAGTGAGAATTTACTAAGGTCAGATTACGCGACTGGATATGTGGAAAATAATAACAATAATAATAGTAGTGGTCATTCTAGTGATAGCAGTAGCCCTTTAGCGCATTCGCCCCATCATTTACAGGTATCTTTGTTGTCATTACCTTAATGTTTTTCTAAACAAATATATATATTTATATCTATGTACGTTTGTAGTAAAATACCAAATAATTTAAAAGCAATTAATTAAAATTTAATCGGATGCGACTTTGAATATTTTTAAGTTGGATATTACCTGTGAAAGTTGGATTCTAATTTTGGTGTCGATGAAATTTTTAAAAAATTTTTATCAAATAATTTGAGAATTTTAATTTTAAATGCTTTCGATTCCTTGAAAACCATTTTTAGTTCAAACGTTTTAGTTTTTGCTTTGAATAAAATAATCAAAAAAAAAAAAAAATTGGATTAGATTTTTACCAATAATTTTTACTGTAAACTTAGCAACAAAGTTTCATTGTTTCAACATCAAAAAATTTTTTGTCTCTCAAAGAATCTTTTTATTTAAACAAAGGGGAGAGGGAAAATAAATTGAATCATCTTTTCACAATCCATGAAGTTTTTATGGTGTTTAAAACTCAGTGCTCACCTCATTATAAAAATTGCTTGAAATCTCCAAAATACATTTGTACCTTCGAAAATGAACAAGCAGAGAGACTTGTCAGTCAGTTGAAGAAATTCTTTTTGGAAAAACTCATTCCTTGTGATAGAAGTATATTAAGATTGGCAGTAAGCAAAATTACGTACCTCAGAGCAGCAAAAGAGATAATGTTTGACAGGTGGTGTCCTCCACAGGAGCTGTTGGGGGAGTATGCGAAGACTACGTTCTGAGTAATCCTGCAATGTCGTCGTCACTTTCTCCTGTCCCGGTCATCGCTCCGGCCCCGCCTGTGCTTGGTAGCACTCCTCTTTCTCAAATTGGCGCTAACCCATTTCCTTCACCGTGTGAATCCAGTATCCTTCAAGGTTAGTGATTTCTTGTCTTGATTCTCTTCTGGTATCACTGTAATCACCCAGTTTAATCTATTGACTGATCATTTAACCCTTTTCCCCAAAGTGTCGAGTCCTTCTTGATATAATTTTTTTACAGGAATGAGCTAGAATAGCGAGCATGCTCATCAAATTTGGTTCACATTTTTGTATCTTTTGATAGGGTACTGTGTAGTTCTAAAAAAAATATATACAGCGCTTGGGTACCTTTGCGGCAGTATGTTGAACTACTGTAATGCATGCCTAATTCACAATTTTGTAAGTTCTAATGTGAGCGGCAAGGGCTACTTTCACAGAAGTTGCCTTGTAACAGCGTTTCATGCATTTGTTTTACAAAGTGACACCACCAATCATAAAAAAATGAGAAAATAGAGTGAAAGTGCGTGATGCTGTTGATCTAAAACCGCTGCAAGCTTCTTAAGTTGATTCCAACAGACCGATCTTTGAAATCATTAGATAAGGCTGGTAGACTGGATAAATACTAAGGATACTATTGATCCCTCTAAAGTATTTATCAAAAAGAAGAGATCTTTAACCACGTACCAAAGATCGGCCCGCTGGTAAAACTTTTCCAGCTCACAATCTATTTCTGTCATTTTTTTGAATTTCTTGTTAATCATGGCATACCCACTTGACTCATCATATTCTCATTCAATGAGTTAATTTATTTTTATTCATTCAATTCATGCGTGGGAGTTCATAGGCAGCTGTACTTGTAAAATATACAGGAACGAAAGAATCTGTTGGAAAGGAATGGCTTTTTCTGAAACAATTACCTTTTCATTGAAAACCAGTTTCAACTGTATCAATTACAATTACTTACTGAAGGTTAAAAGTGAGAGGCAAACGAAATGTCCATGTTTGGCTTACTTTGGGATAGGACTGAAAATAAGGCATTTCCCCTCTTTTATTGTAGCTCACTGACTTCTCAATGAGAATCAGTATGATTTTTGAGAAATAGAACGCTAAGCTTTGGATATTTCCTCTTTTCTTTTGAAATATCCTCAATTTTGACGTTTACCCGTTTGTTCTCAGGTTCTCTATCTGCAACCAGTGGTGGTTCTGGAGATGAAGAAGATGATTATTTTGGAAGTAAAAAAAAACAGAAAAGAGGCGTGTTACCAAAACATGCTACCAGTATCATGCGTTCATGGCTTTTTCAACATTTAGTGGTAATTATTTTCTCCTCATTATCCATTCGACTTTTAATTCCATCCTCTTTATTTTCTCCTGAGAACTGATGAAAAGGAATTAAATGAAACCAAATTAAGTTATCGACAGATATGTGGCCTGGTACTCATCACTGATTTAGGAATTGTCATTTTTAACTGAAAAAAAAACACGGCTTAATTAGGAGGATATTTACCATTTATGAAAATGAACTAAAGACTAGCGCTTGCACTTGCTTAATTCTTGTTTTAAAAAATTGAAAACAAATCCGATTAAATCATTAAGAAACAAAGAAATTTCATTGGAGCAATTTACTAGACACCCTGATAATTTAATTTAGCTAATATAAAAACCGTTGGTTACCTAATTTCAACCACCTATACGCGCAGAAAATCAAGTAAGCTCTCGTCAAACCAGGCACCTCAAACACAACACGTCATAGTCAAACAGTCACAACTTCTGAATGAAAAATTTCTGAATGAAAATGATTTTTGAGATGGAAGAACTCACAGCAAATTGGAGAACTACGTTGCTGACAGAGATCAAATTAAAAAAAAAAATTGTAAATTGCAAGTTTCTATTAAGGGTTTGTGAAAATGTTTACAGTGGTAGAGGAAGGAAATATCCATTTTTTTCTTTTTTTTGGACAGACAGCATCTCAAAAGCTGTTGCTTGCCCAATCTTAATTTTTTTTGTTTTCCACATGGACATCCTCCCTCTCTCCCCCAGATGATTATCTTTTTGGCACCTAAATTTGTTCAATTGATTTTTGTTCGTAGCATCCTTACCCTACCGAAGATGAAAAACGACAAATAGCTGCTCAAACTAATCTCACTCTATTGCAAGTTAACAATTGGTTTATTAATGCAAGACGTCGTATTTTACAACCTATGCTAGATGCCTCAACCCCATCTGAGAATTCAGGTAAAGAAGTCAAGATGCAATTAAGTATACCAGATATTGCGAGCTAAACTTTTAAGAATTTCAAAAGCTTTGGTTGGAAGTATCGTTTGATTGACAGTCTGCTGCCTGGTTTTCTTCGATTACTTCCAAAAGGTGGAATCATCTAGACCTTTGCATGTATTAAAACAATTTTTTCTATCTTAAATTGGAGTGTACCCAACCGGGAAATTAAGAGTGTAGGTATTCGTGGAAGTAATCAATTTAACATTGATCCTATTTGGTATAAATACCAAATTAGTAATTACTTGCATTAAAATATCTATGGCTTATGCCTTATTTTACAAATTAAATACTTTTGTTTTTTTCTTTCTTTCTTTCTTTTTTGCAAACATTTTTTAAAGTACACTCTGAGATCTCAATAATCCCGAGTTCCGAAAAAACATAGTTCACCAGTAATGAATTATAATTTGATCTATAAATCCACGAATTTAAGTTGAATCTTGTCAACCTTTTCACAGAACGTTTTTTTTTCTCAAAAAAGCTTGGCATGTTAACATATTCACTCACTGTCAAATCTGTGAAAAAAAAAAAGGTGAATCAAGAAGCACCATCTGTTAAAAATGCAGTGAGTTAAGAAACTCCTCCATCGACTGCTGAGGGCCTAGCAGGTCTACGTTTTAATTTTCCCTGTACTTTGGCTGGTTTGAATTTTCTGATAATTTTGGATGCCTCGTCTAAATACAGTGATAATTCATCGTGTGGAACTATGTTTTTGCCACAGTTAAAATTCTAATCAGCAAAAGTTCCAATGAAGGAAAAAATTTGTCATTTGTCTAATTTTGTTTAATTTAGTAATTTCGCAAAGCAACTCTCAACTGCATGAGGCTTCTTACTCTGTACTATCTATTTCAAACATTTTGGCAGTCCAGAATTTGAGGTAAGTGGCAAATCCTCTTGTAATGAAGCCACCCTTCTGCCACGTTTTTAACTGTCAACACTTTAGCGTTTGCTAGTTCAGGCTCAAGAGTATTTTATATTTCAATTTTCATGCTTGATGGATTGATAGTTGATGGTGAATTTTCTTTTATAGCTGGTGAGCAAGGAGGAAGCAGTAAGAAAAGCAAAACAAATGGTTCTGGTCATCCGATTAGTAAACAGTTCTCTCAAAAATTTTGGTCGGAAAACATTGGTGCTCTGCAACAGTTTGCTTTAGAGAATACTCAAGGTAATATTCTAATTTTATTCTTGTTTCAGATTTGTTTCTCAGGTGAAGAACTAGTGCTGCTTTATTTCTGGAAACTGACTCAATTTTCAAGGAATAAATTTTTTCCAACAGATAGCGGTTACTTAAAAGTATAGTGCATTCCGATAGATGGCTTAGCCGAAACTTGGCGGGGAATTTAAAAATTAGTTGAAAGTTCAATGAGGCTGTCAGACACTTTTGCTGCAAGCGCTTTATCGGTCGACTCTGCTGTTGAAACCTCCAAAAATAATGATGGCACCACTGAAAACTTCTGAAACCAACTCCTAAACTCAATAAACGCTTTTATTTGCAAGAGCGTAATGGTGGCATTGGACGGTGATAATGGGAGATTCTTATCTTAATTTTGTCACTCTCTATGCTGACAAGGATGATTCACAGAGTAATTAGTCATCAGAGTAGTGATCCACATCCGATGAATGGTACCGTGACACCTAGTGACACAGGTGTCAAATGAAAGTCTTCTCTTATTGGTCACTTCTTGATGGAGTTATAGTATTGTTAGATGGGAATCTCCCATGGTTACTATCTGAAGCCACCGTAGTGCTCGCGCAAATTAAAGCGTTTTTTGAGTTTAGGAGTGGATTTTGGAAGTTTTTAATGCTGCCATCGTTATTTTTGGAGGTTTTCACACCAGAGTTGACCAACTTATCGCGGATAGCAAAAGTGTGCAACAGCTCCATTGAAAATATTATTTTAAAAAAAAACCTTGAAATAACCAAGTAGATTTCCGGATTGGGAATATTCCTGAAAATCTGTTGGGATTAATCCCGGTGCCCATCACTATAAAAAACCTCAATGTTTTCATTTTTAACACCTTGTCTGCCATTTCTGAAAATTACACAGTATTGAACTGTTCTATTAATGCTCAGTGGTGTTCTCGAAACGTGGGTGGTCATTGCGTAATTATCTATCCTAAATTAGTCCAATTATTTTGGCTCTGTGTAGATTCAAGTCTTGTAAGCTCAGACGAATCAGACGGTGATGACAATGGTGGCGGAAGTGGCGACGATGAAGCTGAAGTGAACGAAGATAGATCTGTAAGGGCCTCAGAAATGGAGCAGAAGATGGAATCGTCAAAAAATGCTTCATAGTCTCTCTCTCAACTGCTCTCTTGCAATAAATATGTTGCCATCTCATTAGCAGTTGCATTCCTGCTTTCAGCGAATCATTCCCAGTCATTTTTGTATTGTTTTGTTTATGTTTCTTATTTTTAATAATGTAACTTTTGTCCAGTGATTTTTTTACTTTATTTTTGTTTCATTTTTAGGGCTTGTCTGATGTATCTTCCTCAGCGTAAGAAGCTGATTAATAGTAGGTTATTTACATGCAAATAGGAAAGATAGATTTTAACACTCGTAACCTAACCAAATGTGTGACATTACAGTGGTGTAGCCAGGAATTTTTTGAGGGGGGGTCTGGGATCCGGGGTCCGAAAATTGTCAAGGGGGGGGGTCCAAAGGGCCAAAAATTGGTAAAATTATTATTAGTGGGTCCAGACCCCCCTCCCCCTGGCTGTGCCACTGTGTGCTGAAATTGATAATGTAACCCTTGGTTTTCAGCCTAAAAGTTGCCTATAAGTGGCTAAATTGTCTTGAGACTCAGCTCTGTTGCTTGATTTTATTGGAAAATATCTTGTTAATCTAACTTGAAAGTGATTTGACGTAGCTTGGGTCTTATTGCAAACACTAACAATTGATGTTCAATCCTATCTTCCCTTTTTGGTTAATTTTTAGCATGCAAATGTCTGTTCATTACTCAAATCAAGTTTTCGAGTGTTAAATCTTCTTTGTTTGAGTCTTCAATATTTATTTAAAGAAATGACAAATTTGAGAAGTGGCATTTTTGCATTATTCATCGTGTTGGAAAAGGAAAAAAAAACAAAAAAAAAAAACGTTTTATTCTATAAACCTTGAACAATTTGAATGGGAAATTTTTTCCAGTATTTTTTTTTTTTTTTTCATGTCTTTTATTTGCTCATACTTTCATAAAAAAACTATGAAAATTATTCTAAATTAATTAGTGTAAGTGAATTACTTATTATGGTTTCTATTTATTCGATTGGCCAAAAAATTGCATGCCGACAAGGAAATTTTCTAGTTAGTGGTGTTGGATTTCCCTCTCCATCTGTTTGAAGCCATACTAGCTGAAGTGTATCTCTCTTTTTGTGTAAAATCGATTTTAATGAAGCTCTCTGCATTCAACAAAATGTGTCTTCTTTTCTTGGAGGCTGTCAGGAATTCCTCCTTTTAAATTTATGATTTTCCATTGTTTTGCTTCGGAAAATTGTCTGGACTATTTTCTCGTTGTCAGATTTAAGAATTATTTTGTATATTAAGTACGTGCAATTTTCTGTCTCTTCGCCGATCTCATCAACAATAATATTTTTAAGTAATTTTTCCGCCAGATCCCAAAGCTGTGAAAGCTATATGGGTGCAGATTCTTTGTTTTCTATTTCTTTGCGGATAATCCATTAATAGTGAGTATGAAAGACCAAAGTCTCTTTTATGGGCGCTAACAACTTTCTCACTTCACAGAATTTTGTAAGAGAAATTCGCCACTCAGAAAACCGGAAACTCACTCTACAATTAATCATTTCCAGTAGTATGTAACTATGGATATTTCACTGCACTAGAATTTGATTATCTTGGAAATTGGTGAATTAAAAAGTCTTGTCTTATGAAGAATCTATGACTGTGAATGAATTTTTTTCAGTCGGAAATTTTTAACGTAGGGTCATTGGTTTTTTAGCACAAAGTCTGTTTTGTAAATATTTTTAATGCGATTTGCAGTTGAATATTTAGTTTCAGTGCTTAAATTTTCCATTGGGTAATTGAAACTTGGCACTTCAGAATCTATTTCCTGTTGAAAAATACCATGTGCAAGCATCAACCTTCTAACTCCTATTTTTTCAAAAAGCATTTTAACAAGTCATCCCAGTTTTTACCCTCCAAGTTCTGTCTTAAAATTTGGTAGGAAAAATTAATTAGGTACTATTGTTACTACTCCAAAACTAGTTCTCTTTTTCATTTAGGTGTAAGCGAGTGCAAGTAGGCTCTCTCCCATTACTTTGAATGAACCTGTAAAATGCGTGCTGTGCATATGATTACTGATTAGTTCTGTAGGTACCTTAGAAACAGGGTCGGATTCATGTATTTGCTACCTGTGGGGTTGATATATTGAAAAGCCGGACGTTTTACTCTCTTCTGTCTCACCAGAAACAGAGGTTTGATCACCGAGGATCAAATCGTATTGTTATCGTATTGGATTAAATATGTCAAATCAAGTGGGCTTTCTACTGCACAACTCAATCGCGCAGGTAACCAAATGAGACCAATTCCTCATCTCTTCATACCTCAGTCGACTGAGATTCCGACCGGTCTCCGTTCGTCCATTTTCATTGGAATGCTGAGCTCGAAACGATTCGATCAGTAAAGCCACTCATAAGTTTGTAATATATAAAATCTGATTTTGATAGCGATGCTGATTTGATCCTCTGTGATCAACCCCTGCCAAGATTTAGAGTCTCAAATGAAATTATTTTAATTGGAATTAATGACCTCAAAATTTTTAGTCGAAAAGCAGACTACCTAAATCCAAATAAAAAACATCACATTTCTTTAACACTTTATTCTATTGGATTTTTTTGTACTTGCTACCACTTAATTTTGACTGTCCATAATGTGATGGTTGAAATAAAAAGAGCGAAATGAAACAAAAGAGAAAGAAACATTCATAATTTGCCGCCACGTAATGTTTGTAGCTGTAGGCTCCATTCTACTTAGCTTATTGGAAAATCCGGCCCTGCTCAGGAATATTATTCTGTTTATTCTTACCCGTGATAGTGATGGAATTTCAACGATGAAAAGACGGAATTGCCATTTTGATTTGTAATGGGCAATTATTTACTAACTCATTACTTTATTCTTGTCTTCTCATTAGTCCTTGCTAGAAATTTTATTTTTCTCTCCCTTGTCCTGCTTTATATTTCCTTCTCCATCAATTTATGACAAATTAAATCAGACAGTTGACAGTTTACGTAAGCAATTCTCAATTTATCTATAGTGGAACACTAATCAACTGAAGCTTGAGGCTCCTCGGCTGTCTTCCCCCACCACAACGGACCGAGCAAACTCGCTAGCCAACAGTTGCCGGCGTCGGGACTTTGGAGAAACTTTCATTATTGTTAGTTAGGTATTCTCATCTTCAGCTATGCTCATGACTGTATTTCGCAGTGATTAACTGAGAGTGCCTCTACTTGATACTGTCCAAAGTTTTTTCTTTAGTTTATTTTTATTCTACCTCTACTATTACTACTACTACCATAGGCACTACTAATATTATGTTCCCTCAATCTAAAACAAATTTTTTTTGGCAGCCATCCATTTCTTTTGCTCTCTTAAATAAGTTATTAATAGAGGCACCTTTTTATCGCCAAGTTCAAATTCCCAATTTTGTCAAGTTGAGATGGAGATTTCATCATAAAAAAAGTAAAATGGGGATTTCATCAAGTTTAACTGTGAGGTATGTCCACTTGAGATTGGAATACGTGCCACCGTTTTCTTTTTGAACTCGCGAAATCGCAAAAATTTTGTGAAATCAGGAAAAAATTACCTGATTTGGTGGGATATATCGCGTCAAATGCCAAATTTTGCGTTTTGTTGCGCAGCAGTTTTGAAAGAAGCAAAGCACCCTGAGGTACTTGGTGCGGGTCCGGACTCGATTCCCGGCGTTTCCAAATTTTGCGCGAGTCGCGGCCGCAAAAAAAAGGTGCCTCTAGCTTATAATGGAACTGAGGAAAAAAAATGAACTTTTTTGTAAGCTATCATATTTTTCTTTATTACATAATTCTAGCCATCTCTTTTCTTCTCTCTTTCAATCTCTTGGCCTTTGAATATGATTTTTAGTAACACTTTTTTTTCTACTGTATTAACTCTTCAACCGCCCTTTGACAGTTCATACGCTTTGGTTCAGATCAAGCTTACAGCTGCGCAATGGCTTGAAGGTTGCGTTTTTGTTTTGTTTTGTAAATTATTGGTTTTTAGTTTTAAAGATGAGGTTTTTGGGAAGTTACTTTAAGTCTGTAGAAATTATCGAATTTTCCCCTCTCAAGGAGTCTATACCATTTAATAGATAACCTACCTCTGAGTTTGTTTTTTTGAATTTTTGTGATGCTACCTGTGATTATATTTTTACTTCATCCCTCAACTTTTCAATCAGAAAAGAAACGGTGAATATTTCTCTCTTCTTTTCTCTGTAGGCCCCCTGAAACCTCTTTTGAAACAGGAGAGATAGCAAGTATTGCTCCCTTTTAATTCAAATATTTCTTGTTTTGCATCAATAAATGCAGCTGAGAAATTATTTTCCAGTGCTGTTTTACGTAATGATTTTCCCGTAAACAATTTATAAAAAAAAAAAAAAAAGAAAAAAAGAAAAGAAATGAAAAGAAAAACTTCCTAAGAGATCTCTAGTTTTTTTGGCCTAGTCGTTCTGCAGATTAGTTGCTACCAAACTTGCACAGAAAATCCTTCTCTCAACCAGGGGGGTCTGCCTGGAATTTGGAAAATACTGTGAAAGTTCGATGCGTGGAACATTCTCTAAGCGGAATATCTCGCCAAGTGGAATTTTTTTTCTGCACTGTGAAACCTCCCATACTCTGACCGCAATTTCCTAAGTGGAATTTTTTTTAGGGGCAGGACCGAGGTTCCACACAACGAACTTGCACTGTACCAAATTTCTTGCCAATTTTCCCTGGAAACAAGCGAGAATTTATGAATATCAAAATTTTTGCCCCCCTAAATAATTTTCTGCTGGCACCCATGCTTCCAACCTTTTTTTATTTGTCCCTTATTGTAACAAAATATCACTGAACTTCCGTACATCTTTGTTTTTGTTTAAGTGCTGATTCTGAATTTTATTGATTGATTGATTTATTTATTCCCCCCCCCTCCAATTTTTGATTTTTTTCTATGAATTAAATTTTCTTTTCACTCTATTGCAAATTTTATTGAAAAAAAATGGAAGCTGCCCAGTATCAGTGAAAGAAACTGAGAAAGAAAAATTGAAATCTGCAACTCCATTACCTTTGACTTTCTCTGTTTTCAAGGTAAATTTCTTTGTTTTTTCCTTGTTTACCATTGGCCAGGGATGTTAAATGTGCCCTGCTCTCAAAATTTTTTCTGTTTCACAAAAAGTTCACAATAATTGTGATTTTTCTTGCTTTTTTAAGGTGCTTGCTCTTTCTATGCAGAGTGCCCTGTGCTTCTGCGTAGTTTGCATTTGCGCATGGAGCAAAATTTCAACTAAGCTGAGAATTCGACATCGAAATCTCGCAATGTACTTATCTTCATGTCTACACATTTTGCGTTTCTCATTTTTTTTGTGACTGCATGGTCATGATGGGGCATATTTTGCACACCTGCCATCGGCAATGGCTATGTCTGTTGAACGTAAAAAGATCGAAAGGAAAAAAACACTAGACCCGCAGAAATGACATGACAGTATTGATTGAAATTTTTACACCCTTGTAAACTAATATAACGTTTTTGTTGACTGTAGAACTTTGCTCGCCAATATCATGTGTAAGCATGTTTTTCTTGCTGCCTGTTTGAGGTTGCTGGAGAATGAACCAACCATTGTAACACGCAGTCAAAATATGTACATACTCTTTTTAGCTTATTTTTAAGTCATAATCACATGTTTTGTTATTTGGAGCTAGTCTTTAATGTAAAAATCTGTGCTCTCTTGTTTATTTAGATTTGTCATTGGTTTTATTTTATACTCTAAGATTATTACCCATTATTTTTTATTAAGGCTGATATGTGTCATACATTTTATTTTTGTTCTTAAAGTTTTTTATTTTGTGATGGTGCTTCGTTTTTTCTTCCGTGTAAAAACTAATATTTAGGAGGTTCTCTTTAAAGATACTGAACGAAGATCTAACTTTTTTTAAACCATGAGTGGAAAATTTCAAGTGCTTGCTTTAATTTTGTTTTTAGTTCTCCAATTCCAGTCTAAATTGTGATCGGTTTCTGATGATACAATGTGCTCAGCAACTGTATTCATTTATGTATTTTAATTTATAGTCTGTTTAAAGGACTTGTCCTGTTTTTCTAGGCATTGTTAAAAATTACCGCAGGCACATCCACAAAAAAGTGTTCGGGATTTTTGGTTATTTTGATGGGTAAAATAACCTCATGATGATCTGATTTTGCTGTAAGGATATGGAAGTTTTCTGCACTTCTGCAGACTGAGAAAAAGGGGGAATGGTTTACAGGTTGCGATTTTTTACCTACCATTGTTAGTTTTTAACCTTTGTGTGTTATAGTGACAAAGCCAGCTATTGAAAAAATTAGCAGCCTATAAAGTCTTGAAAATATTAACTGGCATTTTAAAATTCTCAGGATTTTGATCTCTACCCATGCATTACAATGAGAAAGTTTCTTTCCCCCAATTTTTAAAATGTGTTCTGCAAAGGTTTTCAAGTGAAAAAATTTACCAGAAAGATTTTTGATGTTCTCCTGAATACCATTTTGGCAGTAGTATTAATTGTCAATTGGCAATAAATATTTTGAGTTTTCTTTTCAACTTTTTAAATATTAGCTAAAAGTTAACTCCCAATTCTGATTTCATCCATTCAATTCATGGTTTTAAAAAATTTGGTTGAGATAATTGAAGTACAGAACGTTCAGTCCCATTGAACAAATTAAATTTCTAGTGTAAAATTATTCAAACTCTCACTCATGGTGCCAAGTCGATGTAATAATAATTTAATGCTGAATTATGTATTTTGTAAGTTACTCTATTTTTTACAGTTTGTTTCATAGCTTTAAATAAAGTAAAACAAATTTATCCTTTATCTATCTTCTTTCCTTTTTTTTTTTTTTTACTACAAAGGAAGGTAGGAGGATTGAGCCTTTTCTTTAAATTTACCTCAGTGTTTCTGTGTTTAAGTGAAAATGTTTGAGTGAAAATTGACTCAAGGTGGTTCCGTACCACTTTGTATTTGTAATGAGATTTTAATCCACCAGATAGTGCCACCTGTATCATAGATTTTTTCCTTGATGACTTGACATTTTTTTCTAAGATAAATAAAAGAGCCCATGTGACATGCATAGTTTATAGCTCAATTTTTTCTATCTTAATCTCAACAAAATTGTTGCGATTTGAAACAGTTCTAGTTAATCAAAAAGTCGGCCAAATTTTAGGCATTAGTTGGCGCGCATTCGAAAGCCTACAAGTTAGCAAAATGTTTGTTTAACGACAACTGAAATCATGAAAAATGGGTTTAAAATTTATCAATTTACAATATGTATCATAGACCTCATTCAAAAGCTATTTAAAATGACTAGATATCTTTATGTGGAGAGTTAATTTCATTATCTTTTATCGGCCAAAAGTTACAAGGCAGTAAAGTTTTTGACTTCGAACCCCCCTCCCCATCTCCTCTGTGGACCAAATTACAAATTGCGGCCATTTACAGACGTCTGAGACATGGTTTTACATCTTTGGAAACATGAAACTTTTTAATAGGGAGCCCACTAGCCCACTTCAAATAGGAGCAGGAACAACCTCTTTCCAGTTAATTAAGTACCTTTCTATACAACAGACAGATGCCATCTACCTGATTAGGGGAAAACGAGCGTCGCTATACTTTCGCCCAAGCTTGGAAAATCTGATGGCGCCAATGAGAGTTGTCTGTTTCCGTTGAACTCAAGTCTCACGCTCACCACTTTTTTGTTCGCGAACTTCGCAGATTCCGGGTCGTTCATATCTTCTCGACTTGAAACGCCCGTAAGTGGAAGAGTATGCAATTGGTGGGACATCTGCGCCATGCAAACAATCGGATGTAGGAACTTCTGCCATCTATTTAACAATGCTATCGCATTGTCAATGTCTTTTCTCTCTTAAAATGTATTATTTTTTCTCGTCCTATTATTTGATATTTTTAATTCTGAGGTTGATGGGCTTTAGTGGCTGCTCTTTTTTCAGGCATGGTGAGAGCACAGGGGGTCCCAGACCACCCGGATCAGACGTTTTTTTCTGAAAACGGCTGTTTATTATTGAAATTAATTAGTCAATTCAGGAATCGATCCCTAAGAATTCATTTTTGGTGTTTTCAAGCCCCCGGCCCACGCTCAAAAGGGTCCGGGGGAGGAGGGGGTTGAAGCACATTTTTTAAATTTTCTCGTATGAATGCCCAATAGAGGTACACAATCAGAACTTACATTCAGAATAAGTCAACATTCGTATAATAAAAAATAATTTCCAACAATTATTTTAGTTCGTAAGAATTCTTTCCATAGTCCCCAATTTGTTGAGTTATTGGAGCGAGGTAGTCGGTAGGTATCTGGAAAAAATGTTTGATCGACCATTGTTATAACCAAAACGATTAAATTACTTACGTACAAATTAAAGATTCTCCTATTGAAAGTGTTGATCATAGGAACTATCGATCGATGTGTGTGGCACACGGTTACTGCACCCCAAAGGATTCACGAGGGCGAGGCCGGCGAGGGCTCCATCCTCCAAAATGTAGGGAGTTTTTAAGCTCTCTGCATATACATTATACAGTTTCAAGCCTAAAAATGTTACTTGTGATACTTAAATCGATCGAAAGGTCTATGTGAGAGAAAAATCCGTTTAGTTTTTCTCTCCACCAAACGAAACCTCGGCTCACCCTTTCCAAGATGGCGACCTTTTAAACTTGCAAAACGTAAATTTTAACCTAAATCAAAACAAAAATTCAAAGATGTTTGCAAAGTACGTTTTTTAGATTCCGAGGGATTCCAAAAATCTCCCCAATTTAAATCAATACATAATATGTGGATTCTGTTTGCCTCTCGAAAAATCTAGTAATGGCCTGTACCCATCCTCTGAAGTCACTGTACAAAATTAATTGGTTGGCGATTGGCCGATTGGCCTTTGGCCCTATGGCAAAAAATGATCAAGTCAAAAATGATGAGACTGCGTATGTATAAGGTCCACCGTTTTATAGTTAGCAGTCAGCAGAAGTTTAAGTAAGTATATTTACTTTTCTAATTTTTCTAGAAGATTCTGCTGGCCAGTAGCGAAGCGTGCTATTTATTGGCAACGTGACATTTGGTCCATTTGAACCCATAGAAAAGGTCGAATCGGATGGTCATCGGCGCGCGGCGATTCCTAGTTCGATATTTTCAACAGGTTTTAATGATCCAAATGCAATGTTGCCAGATTGCACGCTTCGCCGCTCTGCTGAGCTACTAGAGTAGCCAATAATTGACGAGCAGGCTCATTGATTTCTCTGATTTGAAGGGTTAAACTACTTAGTTACTTTCTGCGAGACTTTCCACCCCATCAGGTAGGCATATGTACGAATTTATTGTATTTAAGCCTAGGCCGGCAGTCGGTCCTTTAAAAATAGGTACGGCCCTGTCTTTAGTGGTTGTGGTTATCTATATTCACAGGTACCACCTAGGTACTCTTCCGTAGGAAAGATAGTAATCACAAAAGCAACCCTCAAATTGGTGGCTTTTCCCCCACGCACTTATAAGCTCGCGTCGGATCTACTTCTCTCATGGTGTGGCAGGAAACTCGTGGAAATGGATCGAGGGAACTTTAAAATAACGGTCGTTGCTGAATTCTCATCGCATTCCTGCCAATTCTGGAGCAGGGGTTTAAAAGCTAAACTAAACAGGGACAATGGCGAGGGTCGCAACAAGATTGCGAGTCTTTTTCTGACTTTTTATTTATATATATTTTTTTAAAAATTTGTGTTTCGTCATTGATACCATTGATACCTCCTTGTTTGTGTACCCATCACGCCTATTGAATCCATTTATTAGCGTCGATCGTTGAGTTGTGATCTGAATTAGGAAGATTTCGCTGTTTGGATTTAAGTCTGAATATCTAGATAAAAGGCTCAAAATGTATGAATGGGTGGCAGTTTGTAAAAGGTGAAATTAAATATAGGTTCGCATCGGTATCTGGTTCTTTCTCTCTCTCTCTCTCTCCCACGCTACCTCTCTCCCTATCTTTCTCTCTCTTTAATTCATAGTGTGAATGTTTTGACCACAAGAGGCTTGGCTTTGGTTTTCTCATTTATAAGTCAGTTTCACTTTCGAACCGGGGGGTCGCACGAGGCGGCTAGTTTTAAAGGGACCAAAAAAAAAAAAAAAAAAAAAAAAAGGGGAAAAAAAGAAGGGATGCAAGCGCGATAGCGCAAGGAGAGACGCGGAAACATGGGACATGAGATCGAGTCGGCGGCCGCGGTCCGCAATCTAGTAATTACGGCCATTAATGAGTCGAATAATGGGTACGGGGCGCTCAGTATCGTGTGTGGTCTTGGGGTCTAGCACCCCCCGGCGAGCGCGTCAATGCGACATTTTCGCCGGCCACCTTCTTTCACCTTTACCTTTGAGGTGGCTTAGCTCAGAGGTCAAAGGTGCCGCTCACAGCAGTCAGCTCCTCAGTCGCTAGTTGCTCACGTCGATCATCGATAGATATGGGAGATTGGGTCACGTTAGGTACTGGCACGATTTTTTTTTTTTTTTTTTTTTTTTTTTTTTTTTTTTGAAGTTTTATGAGAGCGTAAGTACCTATATCACTTTAAAGTCAAATTGTACCCAGACTACTTGAAAAGAGAGGGAAAAATACCTACAAAATGCAAAAATCCAGAACTGAAACTTAAAATGTTTATGCGAAGCTTAAATCTATACATTTTTGTCAAAAATTGATACCTACTTACATCTGTCTCCGGTCTCTACACGGAGAAAAATTCCTTATTGGAATCTCGGAACGTGCTATTAAATATGGTAAAAACCAATTTATTTTAAAATAACAAAAATTCTTATTGATCCAACGATTAATTCTTTCTTGTGATTCTTCTGAATCATCAGAAATTCTATTGGACCAATAATACTTAATCTCATTGGTCCAATAGAACATTCTGATAATTTACTAGAAAGAATCATTGAGTCAATAAGCCCTGATGGTAAAACCAAATTGGTATGACCAAAATTCCGTGGGCAATTATTATTTTTCCATAAAATTTCATGGAATTCCGTGGGCCGTTCATGGAATTCCATAACATTTTCCTTGTACTTTCATGGAAAAATAATAATTACCCGCACGGAAATAGTGTCCACGGAATTTTGGTCTCGGAAATTCATGGAACACTTTTATCAGGGAGAATTCTTGTCATTTTAAAAGGAATTTCTTTTTACTCCACATTTAGTAATACGTTTCGTAATTCCAATCAGGAAATTTTCTCCGTGTACCAACTGTGTCGCATATTCATTTATTCAGCTAAATCTCTGCCCCCCCCCCCCTTCCTCCCACCAACAAAAAATAGCCCACATTTGAATTTTCCCGCCCATGAAAGTCTCGAACCCTTGGTTGCAGTCTATATATGGTGAATCTGCTGCTCCTAGGGCACCATTGCTTTCTCTCATTGTCTCGTGCGTCAAATGATATGATATTTTAATATTTATGTTGATCAAACGCTCGTGAGCGTGGCTCGACTCAAGTAAAGATATTTATCCTGAGAACTACTCACTTATTTATAAAAAGGATAATTCTTAATTAGTGAGGAACTAATTAATTACTCGCCTGTGGAACGTTCAATTAGAGAGATATTAGACATGCCAGAGCCTCGAGGTAGTACCTACGGTGTGTCTCAGCCGGAAACTGATCCCGCTGCGCACGTTACCATAGCGACAGCAATTGCCAGTCATTTCCTCTCATTATCACGTTGTCTGGTTAGGCATGTTCTGTACACGGTAAAACGAAAGGTAATGGTTTTATTTTAACAGATAAATCTACGCTTAACTTAACTTAGCGAATAACGCTTATACGTAACGTAAAAAAAGTAGAAGAGGAAGAAAAAAAAGAAGCAATGCGAAAACAGAAGACTAGTGTGGGCAAAATTAAGCGGGTTTCTTTCTCCATAGGTTCTTAACGAATTTACAAAGTGTGCTGTTAAAACGCGGGGTCTTGATGCAAGAATGCAGTGTTTGGTCTCAAACTGCTCTGACCAAAATAGACCGCAAGTGAAAATAAAAAAATTAATGATAAAAAAAATACTTTGGACGAAATTCTCACTACAACCGAATTTGAAATCCAAAAAACCAATTCAAGTAAAATAATCAAGACAAAAATGGAGTTGACATTCTTCTAAAATAATTATCAAAAGGTAACCAGTAAAATATTACATCATAAAAAACAAAAGAAAATTCCAAGGACGAGGTGGGCGGAGCTTATTTCCATCAAAATAGATAGGGAAGGTGCGAAACGCTGTAACCAATGCAATGGTCCATTGTTAAAACAAACGATTTCAATAGAGCCCAGCTAGGCTGCCTTGCGGCACGCTCTAAAAAAAGTTTGAAGGTATTAACTCGAAATTTCGAGCCCGCCTTACAGATAGTAAAAGAAGAAGAATAATAATAATAAGAAGAGAGAAAAAAACAGAAGATCCTTACCTATGGAATTTCAAGCCAACCGACTTCAAAAAATTTTCGTCATCGATCAATTTCTGTTGGAACAGAGTGAATTTATTTTTCGCGCACGAAATATTTTTCTCATTTTCCGTCGGGCTGATTTTTAATTTTCGACTCAGTTTACTTATCTTACCCAGTAGCGAAACTCAATGTTAGAAAAACGGTAAGTGCCTCCTTGGTGATCGAAAGGTTGAACTAACATCTTCCATTTAATTTGCATTGGACGCGACAGAGGCATGGCGCCTCCGTCCCATATGAGTCGGAAGGTTACATCTCAATTTTCCCATTTGATTACATTGGAAAATGACATTAGCCAAAAAGCTCCTATCCTGTGTTTATCAGCGCTGTTGATGGTCACATAAGTTTCCTCTGTTACAAGCAAACGCAACATTTTCGACTGTCATAAGAATACACGCGGAGCTTATTATAGAGGGTTTCCTTTAATTACACGAGAATTTGCCGCTTATCTAGTGTTCTTAGCTGCCAAAACTTTAGCGTTTGATATAGTACTTCAAGCAATGTATCCATATAAATATAAAATATAAATATTAGGGTGATTATTGTAAAAATTTGCCTGGCAAACGCAAGTTTGGCTCAACGATAGACGATCGGAGATTTAAGCGAGCTCGATCATGCGTACCTATAGGTATTTGCTTCTTGTCCCTAATTCATCTTTTTTGAAAGGCCGTTCAGTTACCGTAAGTCTTTTGAGGTGAATCCAGGTCCAGGCGAAACTTTTCCAGGTGTCAATTCGATGGATGGCGCCACCAGTCGCTTTTTGGAAAAATCGTGTTTTTGGCAATTTAAATTTTAAATTGAAACCAAAGAAAAAACGCAAAATCAAGTTTTTCCCTCTTTTTCCCTCTTTTCTCCTCTTTTTTTCCTCTTTTCACCTCTTTTTTCTCTTTTTTCCTCTTTTTTCTCTTGTTTCCTCTTTTTTCCTATTTTTCCTATTTTGTCCTATTTCGTCCTCTTTTTTCCTCTTTTTTCATGAATTAATTATTCTCTTTTCTTTTAACCTATAATCATAGAAAATGATGCCCCCAGAGACTTGATCCTCCCCACCCCCCGCGCAACCCCTCTGGCTTTGCCACTGCGCAAAATCCAATAACGTCAGCACCTGCGAAATTTTTATGGATATTTTGAGCCCAAAAGGAGCAAACTTGGTTAATAATTAATTAAAGCCGTAGGTAAATTATGAAATTCGTTTCGCTATAAGCTTAGTGAGTGAGTGTGAGTGATAGTATGTTTAATGTCTATCTGCCTCACTCGCACTCATTGAGGCTTACGGGAATTACCGAGTTTCATAATTTCCGGCTTTATTTTTTAGTACTTTAGCCTGAACCTTTCAGGATTTCTTCCTGAGGTACCTATGTTTGCAGGTGCTGACGCGTTCCTGAAATTTGTATTTTTGGCATAGATTCATCTATTTCAGCTAACAAATGTTGGCTTTTTGAGCAGTGCTAGCTAGTGGCGCTATCCATTGGATTAAAATCTTGACAAGATTCGCCTGGAATCACCTGAAGACCCACGCCGGACTTCAAACACTTCAACAACTGAAATTATTCACTGAACGAACAGCCTTGGCAGTGGCGTAACTTTGAAACTCGGGCACCCACCGCAGACTGAACTGGAGGGCCCCCCTACCTTCCTACAACAGAATCTGCATACTCTAAAATAACTCATTAACCTGACACCCCCTCCCCACCTGCCACCGAACTCATAACAACTGCAAGCACGAGCGCCAACATTTTTAGGGCCCCGAGCTTTCAAAATAGTGATAGAAAGATCGGAAGATCCCCTACAATTGCTTTTGGGCTTCCACAAGTGAAAGGGGCCCTTCTAGCTTTTCCTATCACCGAACCTCTGGTGAAGAAGGGGCTCCTAAAATTCTAGGAGACAGAATTATGTGGCTAATTTATTTGGAAACAAGGGCCTCGGGCCTGACTTCAAACAATTGTGCCTGATTTCAGAAAGATCCGCGTTTTTAAAGGAAAATACGCATACTTACTTAACTTAAGAATAGAACAGAATAGAAGGCCTTCTCCTCTCCTTTTTTATCCTTTTTTCCGTTTTCTCTCTTTTTCTCCCTTTTTTTCGTCCCCCCCCCCACCTGGCTGCGTTAAGGGCCCCCAATCATTCCGGGCCCCACCGCACCGCGGTCCCTGCGGCCACCGAGCCTTGGTAATATTGGGTCTTTTAAGATCCATTGATTATCTCAAGAGCCACTGGTCCAATCGATTTTTTTCTTAAATTAAAAAAAAAAACAGCGGAGAGAGAATATGAGTTTAGAACATTTTCTCTCTCAAAATTCCAACATAAATGACTGAATGGGTTAACTCTCCACATATAGGGACTCTATTTAAAACCATGCATAAGATATTGCATTCGAGAGTGTTCACATGAATTTCCTAAGTATTCGCAATCTTTTCCATGAGTTTAATTGACCAAAATACATTTTTGTGATATATTGCTTGCCAGGCCATTGATCGCATGTGGTATCGTTAGGTGTAGGGTGTAGCTGTAGGTATGTTTTTAATTTTGGGTCCCTCTAATTTTAGTGAGTTCAAAAACCGAGAGGCAGTAGGTCTCGAGAGGGAGACTGTTTTCCTTTATAAGTGACTTCAGTTTTCACAAAGGTTAATTAATTAGCAAAAGAACTGACCGCGTGCAGAAAAAATAAATCAGACGACTGAAAATCAATAGGATCTGAGGTCAGATCAGTCCATTTAGCCAAAACATCAAAACAAGAACACCTACTTGCCGTTTTTTCTTCTTCTATTTTTGAGGGGCCTCAAAAGTGTTTATCATACATAGCATAGGAGAGAAGAGTCGAAAAAAAGGGCAAAAAAAAAGGGAAACTTAAAGAGGGACCCCTACGGTCGCGATGGTCCATTCGGTCCATGTTGTGTAATTTCCAAGGGGGCGGTGTAGGTTTGTGTTAGTGTGTCACTCTTAGAGGGGTAAAAACACCCCAAACACGGCGTTTTCTTTACAGGTGAGAGAGAAAGAGAATGGGCGAGAGAAAGGTGGGAGGGAGGGAGAGGGATTATATTTCCTCTCTCTGTCTTTGTCCGCTGTATCGTGTCCGCTAACAAATCTTACAGTCGGGGGGTGTTTAGAGTCGATTAGTAGTGTCATGTTTTGACATCATGCTCGTAGGTGGTAGTCGCATAGATACTAGAGAGAAGTCGCTTGTCCACAAATAATCATCGTTCGCTCCTCTATCACTATCTTCGTTCTCTTCCTTTTTAAACTTGAGATCTCGGCGGGATAGTCGGTGCCCATAGCTAGCCTGCATACAGTATGTTCCAGAAGCCCTCGACCTCAATCAGACCTAAAAAGAAACTTGAGGATAAAGGAACTTTTTTCGATTCCGTTATAATTTTGAGGTAGGGTTTTGGGGAACCTCACTGACCGGCGTCGTCGTTCATTTTTACATAGAAAAAAAAAAATGTTTGAGATTTAAAAAAAAAAAAAAAAAAAAAAAAAAAAAAAAAAAATTGAATTGTATTACAATAAGACGTATTTTTAAACTAAAATTAATTGTTTTTAAAGTGAAAATAATTGTTTTTAAATTAAAAACAACTGTATTTAAATTGAGAATAATTGCTTTTAAAGTGAAAATTCGGTATTTTGATCTGATGACAAGTTTTTTTAATTGATCAAAACCTAGTTTCAATTTTAAAATACGTATCTTTTTGTCGTATAGTTCAAAAATATTTCTTTTTAAGTCTAAATAATTTTTTTTTTCTGTGTATGAATGGTACGGTCAAATATGAAAAAACACAGCAACTCTTTGCCATGAGTTTTAGCAACGACGGGATCTCACCAAATTGGAAAATCGACCCCCATTTGAATTACACGGTTTCCCAATTTGGTCACAAAGACCACAGCGTTGCCGGACCGACTTGTTTTCATGGACTTCGTTTGAAATTTTTTCGTAGGTTTTTGTGAGCTACCTACATGGGCCGTCTGGAAGAATGTAGTCGACGAATGATAATGAACTAATGTGATATCATTTAATGATGAAACACAGAATGAATACTAAGGGGGTTTTCTTCTTTCTTCATTGGGTGGCCATGGGGGAAAAGGCATATAGTGTGTCCAATACTGATCCTCGAACTTGTATAATCTTTGTTTGTACTATGGCCAGCAAAAAAAAGTCCTCTCATCGAAATTGATCTTGATCATTTTTTCTACTATTTTCCAAAAAAATTTTGATTTTTTTAATCATACTTGTAAGTGGCAATTTTGTTACAATCTGAGATACCCGAAAACCACAAAATTCTCTGAAATTAGCCGAGAGATTATACGATGGAAATTTCTACGATGATACTCTCTTTTGCTGGTTATAGTATTAAAGAAAGAAACACGCAGAGGAAGATGAAAGGAAACCTCCTATATTCCAATTACAGATCAGGGCCGAGAATTCTGAAACACACTGTAGACATTTTAACTCTACCTCTATTCCTCTACCCTCTCCCTTTCTTGCTTTTTATTCCTTCTTTTTATTGAATTTGGGCACATCTTCGCCTGACGTACTATACCTTGTATTCAGGAACATTCTCTATCAGGCGCTATGCCGCCGTGTGCCGCTCCCTTGTACATCTCAGCGTGTTTAGGACCTTACCTATACAGCGGCCGTGTCGGTGTAGTATCTACCTTTATGTGAATTTAATAGTCAAGTTTGGGCCTTTAATGTTTCCAGACAATGTGTCCCTCATCCGTAGCCCAGGGCGGGCAGGCGGGCGGCGCAGTGATAAAAATAATTTTCTTTGGGTCGCAACGTCCGGGTTTTTCATCCATGTCTTCGTGTTACCCCCGCTGTTTGGCCTTTTGCGGTGATCCTTTCTCAATGTTGATGGTTTGAACCAGACGGTTTTAGCAGAAAACCGTCCTGAAGTTTACCAGACAGTTTTCTGTTGAAATCCGTCTACGTTGGTTTGGTGGCTGAGGATACCGTAAGGATAAGTAAACGCTAGATGCTTCTTCCAGTTACTATAAGGATCACCAGACGAAATTCCATTGAAAACTGCTCAGCAAAATAAATAAATAAATAATTAAATAAATATATAAAAAAATTTTCGCGTGTTTTTCTTACTTCAGTGGTGGGGCGTGAGCAATGTTTGCGATTGTTAATTCTACGTCCTCGAAAATGCTCAGTTCCACGATTGAAACACAGAAACTGCTGAAACCAACAAGATAATATTGAATATATTAAACGGAGTAGTCTTGGAGGGTCTTCAGAAAAAGGGCCCGCATAAAACATTAGGTGTGGTATACCGAGAAATAAAGTCTTACAATTTCATTAGAATTTACTCATATGAGCATACCCATCATTTTATGCTTTTTTCCCGCAGACGGCCTCAATTATCATTTTTGCCTCATGCAAAAGTATGGATTACCAACATTTGGAGGATCGATTGAATCCTCTAAGAATCGATTATTTAATCATAGTTTTTTTGAAGATTTATCGAGAGACTATATTTATTTATAGACGACTTATCGATACAAACGATGATTCGATATAGAAGATATGTATACTTGTGCAGTTGGGCAAGAACAAAACCTCTTTATTTAAACCTGTGTTGGGGAATCGATCTTTAGAGGGCTCATTTCTCATTAAACCCCCCAAAAAATCGATACTTTTGCACAAGTAACCATGGAAAAACGTATACTTGCCAAATCGCACGAGCACTCACAGAAAAAGGGACAATCTTGTAACAATTTGGATCGAGACACTTCCGCAGGATGTGAAAATCAGCAAAATTAGATCGCGAAATTTCGATTTTCTAACTGCAAAAGAGTAGTCAGGAGAGATGAATGTGTCGAAATAATTACAATTATTCCCTCGCTCGACTCCTCCAGGTATTACAATCGTCATATTTTATTTGAATCAGTAAGTTTAACTACCAAATCGATCAAGGGTACGATTCCTCATATAGACCGCAGCGTAAGGTTTGTCATTTGTTTCTAACCCAGCGTTTAAGTCTTTCCGTTGATTACGCGCCCTTGCGAGAGTATTGACAGCATATAATGTTTGCAGCCTTGTTTTTATGATTCACTGACGAAAGATTATAAAATAATACAAACAATTTATGTTTCTACAGTAAAACATGAAACTTTTAGAAGCTATGATGATGGTTTCATATACGCGGTGGTTCCGCCTGTATAGTAGTATGTCGGTGAAAATAGTGCATATACTGTAGCGAGGGTTGTTCAAAATGTAAGTAATTTCCTGCATTAATGGGTGAATTTATTTTAAAAGTTATATACGTCCAAATCATTATTTTTGCCGAAATTTACCTCAGATTTCATGCCATATTGCTGCAGCAAAATCACGCATCAGACCCATTGTATGCCTGCAGGTAGGTTTTTGTGTTTCCTGAAAAATTGGATTTTTGTATTTCTGCCCTCTTTGCAGAAGATGATTCAACTATAAATTATAAAACACGTAAATGAATTAGTTGCGGTCAATAAATTACAAGAGTCGGTAAATAAATAAAAATTAAGGAATACAAATAAACGAACCCAGAAAAGGCATGAAAATTAGACTGAAGAAATTTAAGTGAAGTACCGCGTCATGCCACACGCTTGAGATAAGATTTCCTCCTTTTCAAAAAGGTGACAGGCTGAAGAACGTGCGGGTTAAAGTATCCAACTTTTGGAATTTGAATAAACGACACGTTTCTGAAGTTAAAAACCGGTCGACGAAAATTGTATTTCCGCTCTTGTGATCGCGATTGAGACGAGGCATATTTTCAAGTTATTCAAAGAAACATTTCTTCTCTTTTTTATGATGAAAAATCACACGACATTAATTTATTCGAAGAGAGATGGCATCGAGCATCTTCACCGCTGTTGCCAAATAGACGTGCAAAATTGAAAAGGAAAATAGAAAGCAATGTGGCGGAGAATGATCGTAAATTGTTACGAGATCCTTGAATTGGAAACTTTTATAAGTTAATTAACATAGGTGGAACTAGGTATTTTTCTGGGGGGGGGGGGGGGGGTTGAGCAGTGGCCAAAAACTGACGATTTTTTTTTTTTGCTTCTCGAGCAAAAAATCCCTCTTTATTATGTCTTTTCACTTGCAATCCAGGCAAATTTTGGGAGAAAACACGAACTGATACGTGAACAATCCTTTGCTATTGCTCCTTGATTTCTCCAAGAGAGACAAAATTTTGGGATGTGTGCCAAATCATAAGGCCAAATGGCTTAAACTTTTTTCGTTTCCAAACTTTTCTGGGGGGAGGGATAAGACACCCCCCCTCCTATTTCTGCATTTGTTAATTAACCCCTTCAATACCGCACGCTCGATTACACATACCAGTTTCAGCGATTAGGTCTGCCTCACACAATTTCAGTTTTGTATTTATAATAATTAAGGCTCTAAATTCTTAATATTTGAAAAAAAATGTTTATTCAAGCGCCTTCGATCAGTTGTGTAAGCAAAATCATTACAGTGGTGTAAAAGTATTTAATTACTCGTTTAATTTGAGCCAGCGAACATCGATTTGTCCTCATAACCTGGTAGTGGAAGGGTGAAAGCAGTGGCGTAGCGTGCAATTTGGCAACGTTGCAGTCAGTCCATTTAAACCCATGAAAAAGATCGAACGATTGGGTGTTCGGTGAACACTTTCGCAGTCGATCTTTTACGTGAGTTTAAATGGACACAGTACAACGTTGCCAAATTGCACGCTCTGACACTGGGCGAAAGTAAACAAAAAAATGAAGATTTATAATAATGATGTTTCTGCGCTTCAAACTTTTGCTACAGCTATAGTGAGGGTATATTCTGATGTAAAATCACTTGAAAATAACGTCGGATTATCAGAAAGTTCAAAAATTGACTCACATAATAAACTCAGCAAAAAATTGGCAGCCATGTATAAATGATGGAATCAGCACCCCCAGGCCCCAAAACCATCAACATTGGCCCTGATTTCGATTAAACGACGACTGCGCGTTATTTTATATTCTTCAGGATTCGTTGACGCTGATCCTCTCTCGACGATTCTGATCACTGATCAGCGATCAGCTTACACCATTAGCCTCTTGATGAGCGCGCGCAGGCGCGGCGGCCGGATAACGAGAGGAGAGGAGAGGAGAGGAGAGGAGAGGAGAGGAGAGGAGAGGAGAGGAGAGGAGAGGAAAGCGCGTGACGGGCATCAAACTATTTTATTGGACATTCCACGGACTCTCCAAGTTCTCCACGCCTCAATCTTTCAAATTAAGACGCATCAAACAACTGACATCGCATCGGGAGTATGATGCGATCTACATTTCATCCTTCTTTTCCTCGTTTGATGCTTATTTGGCCGCAGGGTCAAAGAAAAAAAAAGAAAAAAAAATTGACCAGTTTTCAAAACGATTGACTAATCTTTGCTCTTCGAGTCAAAACTTCTCAAAATCCATAAATGTCGAGTCTAGAATGAGAGAAATGGTATAATTTATTCGGTATCTTTCTTGCCTCGACTTTACGTACGAGCCAGTTTCTTTACGTGTTATTTCAATGGCGCATTCCCTATATGCGTTCGAAAATGAAACTCAAGACATGTTTATTTAAAAAAAAAAAAAAAAAAAAAAAAAAATGTAAACTTTTTTCGCACCTAGGTTTTCTTGTTTCCAGGCGGCAAATAAACTAGTTAGTCGAGGCTCATCAATGTTAGCCACTGTCACCAAAAATCTAACGTAAAGACCTTTTCAGACACTCAAATTGGACCCTCCAATTAGCTTCTAAGTGAACATTTGGTGATTGGTGATTGGATGGATACGCTCCATCCACCACCATAGTTTGGCGAATCGCAAACCAATGACGCGGTCATGGCTCTGGCACATATTCATTTCTCGTCGAAACACACAGCATTTCGAGAGTTTTGACGTCAAAAGTTTCCTTCAGATGATAAAATTGGATTCTCCAAATTGTTCCAAATTAGATTTTTGGTGATTGGTGCGCAAACACGCATTATTTTTTAATGTTTACGAATCAACGGACATTTGACGCTAAAACTTCAAAAATGTTGTGTATCTTGATGAGCGAGATGCATCTATGCCATGATTGATTGATGATGATCCACGACATTATCGATGACTGTCAACGATTTGTGGCTCACCTAACTCTGATGGTATAGCTGATGGTGCACACCAGTCACTAGATGTTTACTTGGTATAGCTGTACTTTGAGGATCCAATTTAATAGTCCGAAGAACGAGAAGGCCTTACTCTGCATGCTGGGTTTCCGCGATGATATCACCGCACCAAAAACTGGCGGAACATTTGTAATTGACTGAGAAACAATATTTTTCTACTGTAATCCACGGAAACTTTGTAGGAGCTACTTATGCGCATTTATTCTCAGTTTTGAAAAGAAAAAAGCGCTTAATCAAGAAATTAACCCGTTCGTTAAATATATGCCCTACAGCCTATCAGTACCTCCAGCGCTTGTATATACAGATACAGTATTAATCACACGTCTCAAGATTAATCCTAAACAATTCATCACTCATCAAAATTCTCAGCAAATTGCACCATATGTATCCAGCCTTTAATTTTTCGATTGATTTATCACGCCTGGCGAGTGAACATGGGTTAATTGCTCGGCTCCGTTTGATAGGTATATTCTTTCCGAGATCAATAACAAATAATAATTAAGAATCGGGTGTTCGATGCGCGGGGTTAGGAGATACAAACGGGGTGGGAAGGGGTTATGATAGGGAGGGGGGGGGGAGCTAACGAGACAACGAGACCATGCACGTTATAGGTTCGAAGCTAATGGTAGGGAGGCGCGGTCAGTCACTTTCGAGGCGGCTTGGATTCCGACTTCAGCCGAGAGTGAGCCAGCAACTACGAAATATAATCACGTAATTATCGGCTTAGGAGCTTCTTAACTTGTTCGATCTCATTCTCTTCCGTCGAATGCTTCAAGAAGAGAAAGAGGGACGGAGGGAGGGTTGGAGGAGCGAGGGGAAAAGATGAAAATAATAATAAAGAGGAAAAAAAAGAAAGAAAGAACAAAATGGACGAAGTCTGATGAGCTGACTCCATCATAGAAGATGGCCCGCGGACTAATAACGCATCGTAATGCCGCATTGCCGTCCGTAGCACTCACTCAGCGCAACGGCTGACCGACCGATCGGCAGCATGTCTGATGTGGATTATGGAGTGCTCTAATTCGTGCGTGCATCCGGCCCACAAATACATAGATGAAATATTCGAAGGGTTTTGTAGCGGAAAGTGGAACTTTATCGATCAATTAGAAAGATGTGTTGGTATATTTTGAACAATGGCTAAAAAAAATAAAGAATTGTTAGAGCTATAGAGGGCAGTGGCGAAGCGTGATATTTGGCAACATGGCATTTTGTCCATTTGAACCCATAGGAAAGGTCGAATCGAAGGTCATCGGCGATTCCTAGATAGTTCGATATTTTTTATGGGTTATAATGACCCAAAAGCAACGTTGCCAGATTGCACGCTTTGCTACTGTTAGAGTGTCAGATTGCAGCGAGCGTTTCACAGAAAAAAATGGACGTGCTCCAGACACAAACTTTCCGTGTTCTAGACACGAATGTACAATCTATCTGAGCGCAATCTATTTAGGTTGAGTTTGAGTCTGAAACGCATCCCGTCGTGTCCTGAACCTGAAATGTTTGTGCTCTGAGCACGTTACGTACTGGTGTGTATACAGATCGTGTCTGGAGCGCATCCTTTTTTTTCTGTGTTGTCACAAGCAATACTACCTATTTTAGACAGTCCGTGCCGTTAACAGCTCATGCGTGCGCGAATGTGCTATTTTTGCGCCCAACAGCGAAATTGAAAACTGCAATCAAGCACCTCTATAAATATTCCGGCGTTACGGTGATTGTATGGCGAAATCAGGTCGATGGGTGCAAACACCGTTCTTACATAACTATTTTCATTACATAATCTCTTTTCAAAATGGCCGCAAATAAACCCGAACCAATTTTTTGTTGTTGAAGATTTGATCATGGATTCTTTTCAAAGAAGGTCCAAACAATAAAAGCACGACTCATTTCCGTATCAAATCAACGAGCGCGTTATTCGCAAAAAAAATTTCAAATGTGTTTTCCCCTAACTATAGGTCTTCCGGAATGTGCTGTTTGTGCCAGCCACCGCCTCTGATTGATCGTAAGTACGGCTCTATTCGATATGAAAATACCGTAAATCTTACTTGAAGTACAGTCGAGGATAAAAAGAATGTCAGCCATTTCCTTAAGATAGGCCACCTGCATTGCTTAAATTCATTGAGATAAGTATTGCGGGTGGCCTACTTCAAGGAGACGTCTGACATTCTTTTTGTCCCCGACTGTACATATATATACGCAATTTCAAATCCTGCTATTCACATGGGAAGGACCGGTACACACAAGACCATAGATGCCCTTTATTCCATTTCTATTGGTCATGATCTTGATTGGTATTCGTATGTGTTGAAGGCGCGACGAGTCTTTGCCCCTCTCCAACCAATTCAGGGATGCCAATTTTCGTGAATTTCATGGCATTTCCAGATTCAACAGTAATGTCTACGTTGGACTTACGTCCGTATAATCTTTACAGATTATACGGCTCAGTTAAGCCCCCAATACAATATCACATGAAAATACACTAAATCTGTAATCTTTTTGTCTATCAATGGAATTCACAAATAATTTGCAATGGTGAGCGATACGAAAAAAGATCAGTTAAGCAGTATGACTTCATCGCATGAAACATACTCTAATCTACATGTACACTGAAAAAAAAAAAAACAAAAAAAACCCCTGATTTCTATTAATATTACCAAAAGCACAACAATATGTGAACCACATAGAGTCTAGTACTTTGACCAGAATATTCTGATGTTAATACCAGAATACACGGTTACAGAAGTGTCTCGTTCGTAAATTATGGTACAAACACTAGAATTCTGGTAATGGGGCTGTTGCTCGCACTTTTGCTATGTATAAGCGATTTAATAGTAGATTAATTTTGGTGTTAAAACTCCAAAAACAACGATGACAACACTAAAAACTTCCAAAATCCACTTTTAAACTGAATAAACGCTTTAACTTGCGCGAACGTAATGGTGGCTTAGGGCAGCAATAATAGGAGATTCCCATCTAACAATACTGTAACTCTACCAAGAAGTGACCAATAAGAGATGACTTTCATTTGACACGTGGATCACTGCTCTGATGACTAATTACTCTGTGAATCATCCTTGTCAGCATATAGAGAGAGTGACGAAATTAAGATAGGAATCTCCCATTATTACTGCCCTATGCTATCATTACACTCGAGCAAATAAAAGCGTTTATTGCGGTTAGGAGCGTATTTCGGAAGTTTTTAGTGCTGACATCGTTATTTTTGGAGATTTTTACATCAGTATCGATTATTAAATCGTTTATAGCAAAAGTGTGCATCAGCCTCATTGTATACTATCCTTCACATTAATTCACATATCGTCATGTTTCTGGTAATATTATTTTTTTTCAGTGATAATCTTTCTGTCCACCGATGGATTAACCGTTGATTTTGGAAACTTCATTAAAGTCACGCCGAACAACAAGTTTTGCCAACCAGATAAATACGATATCAAACTCTCTCGAGAAGAGTTGGCAGGCTCGAGAAATTTCAATTGAAACCACGGTTATGGGCTATCAAACTGTGCATGAATGAATATGTTTTGGGGGCTTAAAGATCCAGCAACTACGTGCACGGCCCTCATTTTTAATGATGGAGGATGCGAGTTGGACCGAAAGGCGTGGCTTGCTGGTAACTTGTCATGGCTTTAATTTTAGGAGAGAATCTCCACCATTGGTATCTGAGGAGCTTTCTTCGCAGGGCCCTTAAATTAGATTTTTGATCTTGTTATTTAAAGTATGAGTCTCTGACAGACCGAGTATTTCGATGCGGGAGAGGGTACTCCAAAAATTTTGAACCATGTTTACGGTGCCTCTCGGAGCGTCGTCGCACAGTGGGGAAAAAAATAATGTTCAGATTTTTGTTATCAAATTTTTTTGCTTTTATTTATTTATTTATTCATTCATTTATTTATTTATTTATTTATTTATTTTTACGAACCAATTAGTTTTTTGGTGGATAGAATGATGCGTCACTGACACCAAATATAAAATTATCGCTTGGTATCTTATTTAGGTCATTGATTTCATATTTATAATGCAAAATGAGGCAAATCGAATCCCTTTCTTCGCAGAAAAAAATAAAAAATAAAAAAATAAAAAATAAAATAAAAAATAAAAAAAAAAATTAAAATAAAACAAGAAATCAAATTAATAATATTTCCAATCTTTTTTGGCATCCTTCTAAAATAATTTTACGTTGTTTCCTTGTTGCTTTTATTGTTCTATATCTTATATTTGTTTAACATTAAATGCCACTGATGCGATGATGATCTAGGATCGAAAAGCTCATGGCTATTCGAGTAAGTTTTAATTTAATGGGGCTCTTGCAAACTTTTGCTGTGGGCAAATGAATAGTCCAATATAATGTAAAAACCAGCGAAAATCACGAAAATCGCACTAAAAAAGTCCTAAATTCAGTATTAAACTCACATAACTGCTAAAACGCCAAGTTCGTAATGGCAGTTCAACGCAGGTATCATGGGATATTCCTGTCTAATTTGTCACTCTCTCTACGGAAACACAGAGATAGGTCTCAATTTAGATAAGAATCTCCCATGATACCTGCGTCTTTCCGCCACTAAGACCGATTCTGAGAGTGAATTTCGTGATTTGTTAGTGTACTGATCGTCATTTTTACAGATTTTATGCAAGAATCAACTCTTCAATTCCCTGTAGCAAAGTTTGCAAAAGCCCCATTACAAGATTGACTATTCATATGAATTTGATTTAATTTGGTTTCTCGTTTTTTCCTTCAATCCAATACACTTTGGAGATGTTGAAATGTTTCAATTTCTTAGCTTGGTCTTTATTGTGTTTAGTTTGGACCAATGTTTGCCTCGCTGCTGCGCGCCTTGTTTTGACTATGGAATAACCACAGGGTCTGAACAAATATTTCAGTCCTCTTGGCCCCTACGCTCGATTTCTTTAATTTATACATTTTTAGTCTGGAAATGCTGTATTTATGACAAGACCATTCAAAATATGACGTTCTCTTTGTTTTAATTTTTTTCCTCATTTAAATGGTTGGCCGAATAACTGTTTGAGTCAAGAGATGAAGGTCGATAAGATTGAAAATTGGAGTTTTTGAAATAATAATTTCTGATGCCATCAACTTTGACCCTTCTTTCTCCCGAGTTTCTGAGTCTTTGGTCGAGACAGGTCGACAAACGAATTTACACGAGAGAAGGCAGAATCAAGAATCAAGCCAAGTCTGTCGCTTTTGACATGCATGCTTTCTATTTTTTACATTTTTCTCGATTAAAATTTTTTATTCAAGATATTTTCTTTGTTTCATCGATACGAATCCCAATTTGTACTCGGTAGGTATTAATCAGTACAGACGAGGGTGAATATTTTTTTATCAACACTCATTTATTCTTCTAAAAACATACTACATTAGGTTACTTGATTTAAATTTCCTTTTTGCCTTTCAATTTATTTCTCTTCATAAAATATGTATGTAAACTTTTGATTCGTATGTGTGTTTTAGGTTATAGGTATACGCTGACGTCCATATTTACGCCCAATTTTGAGGAAATCTTGAGGCTCATTAAATAATGTTTCTGAATCAAATCATATAAAACTCATAATAACCTCATCAATTTCAAACAAATTGTCACTTCAATAGTTGGATTGTATTATATACCTGATTTCCTTAGTTTATAATCGGTTTAGACGACTATGGCCATTTCAGAATAAGATTCCACATCTTCAGGTCTTGGGTAGAAAAAACACATATCGAAAATTACAACTTAAATAAAAAATAATAGAGCACGAATGTGTTCATCGTCACGAGAATAAAAAGTATACAAAATAAAAAATAATTTTCGATATGTGTTTTTTCTACCCAAGACCTGAAGATGGAATCTTATTCTGAAATGGCCATAGTCGTCTAAACCGATTATAAACAAAGGAAATCAGGTATATAATACAATCCAACTATTGAATCTAATTAAACCTGATCATGAAATTTACTCATTTAAATTGTCACTTGCCTTGGCGATGGATCTAAAGATCTAGTAACTTTGTGTAAGAGCTTGAAAAGAAAGAAATTCCATTAAAATGACTTCAAAGTTCAATTTCACCCATCTCTCCGTTTTTAAAGCAGTGAGAAACGTTTTAACTCCTGTAAGGGGTAAGTGCCTCCTGTATAAACCTGCCTATGGTTGCATTATGCTCAAACACGATTCTTTCTCAAGAAAATTAGGCCCAAATCAGGACTTCCCTTTGAGCTCCCCTTGCCTTAGCGAAAAGAAGGATTGGAAGACCAACCTCTCGTACTTTCAATTTTCAAATGGGGGGTCTGAAGGGAAATTGTCAACAGAGAGGTATCCCGGTCTCTTTGATTCTGGTAATGGGGATTTTGGGCTCAGTGGGTATAGTGATCGCATAACGCCACTTATTTTGACCCTCGTGAACTATAAAGGGACTCCGTGTCTGCGAAATATCTTTGTTTTTTTCCTGAAATTCTGCTCTCAAAATCTCTGATTGAGTGGACACAGTTTTTAATTAAATGATCAGCTCCATAACTCTCCCGCCCGGGCCTTCAAAGCGTCTTTAAGGCTCCATTCCGTGGCACGTCCTATTTTCGTCTATCCAATAGCACGCTTTACATCGCCTCACTGTGGTCCGAAATTGTCAAAAATTGGCCAAAAATCCGAAAGTAAGTTTTTCTTAAATTTATAATTTAGAAACTTTCAAGACCAATATTAATAACAGAGAACACACTCTATAAACAAACTAGTCAAACATAGAACGTCATTGGGAAGTTTTACATTAAGCTTATAAGATCGGAAACGACGATTTTTGATTACATTGTTTTCAGTAGCGAGGCGTGAAATTTGAAAACTATGTACTTTCTCCATATAAACTTACTGAAAGAATCAAATGCTTCGGTCATCGGCGATGACCAGATGTTTCGACCTTTCTAATGTATGTTCAAAGGGGGAAAAAGAAACGTTGCCAAATTGCACGCATCGCCACTGATTTTTTTCACTGATTTTTGGCCATTTTTTTTTCGATGTCTGACCTTAGTGCGCCGCCCCATAGTTCCTGTATAGAAAACTCCAATTATCAAGGGATCAAATTCGATCGAGGCAAGTTTCGTCACTTCGTTGAGTTTTTTTTTGGTTTTTTTTTTTGAAAGGAGACCGTTGGAAATGACTTTATGTCCAAACGATTATGATCGATGAGGGACTTCACGTGGACCACGAGAAGTGAGGCGCGACTCGATACCGGCTACTCGATTTCCGATTGCCTTCCCAAGAGACAAATCAGGGTTGATGGTTTTTGAGACCGCGGTGAAGATGATCTCATATGAGTCCGCCGCGGCCGGCCGTGCAAGTCTTTTGAGAATTTATCACTTTAGGGTTTATCCGTGTTTTTGTCCGGGGATCGTGTCTGGGCGCCGCCAGTCTTCAAGTTAATAGAATCTAGCAGAGGTTATGACAGTTTGTTAGACGATTCAATCTGTCGGCATCATCCTTTCATATTGAAAAAAAAAAAAAAAAAAAAAAAAAAAAAAAAAAAAAAAAAAAAAATACGAAAGTGATATCTGAAAGCGGCAGAAGGGATTGAACGTCTGTTGAATATTTTTGCAACAAAATACAATGAACGAGTGATTCTCGGGTCGAACTATGTGCAAGAAAACTAATGGGATCATTGAAAATGTCGGGAATCTTCTTCCCTTAATCAAGGAAGATCGTTTATGAAGCGGAGCCTTAATGGCGGAGATGCAAGTACTATGACCTTCAAAAGAAAGTCCTTTTCATCGAAACGGTCCTTGATAGGTATCATTGTCCATTAATTTTTAAAGATTTTTAGATTTTTTAAGTCATATTTCAAGAGACAATACTGTTGAACTCTGAAATACCTGAAAACGGCAAACAAATTTAAAAGTGGTTGAGGAATGGAATAACGAAAATGTCAATTAGGACTTTTGAAAGTCATAGTCTATACGTTACAATGGGATGACCCTATAACTAAGATTACCGGAATACAGTGGCGGATATAGACGTCTTTCAAGAGGGAGAGGAGGCTATAAGGTCCCGGGAAGGGGGGCGCTAAAACCTATACTTCTTCAAAAAAACGCCCAAAATTACATCGAAAATCCCTTCGAAGACATTGTAAAAAAATTGGCTCAAAAGAGGGGGGGGGTACAGCCCCTCAGCCCCCCCCACCGGATCCTCGCCTTCTAGTATGTGTATCTTCCTGTGTGGAGTCGCAATTAGTGTGTACAATCTCAGAACGTAACATTTCACATTTAAACGCATGGCAAATATCGAGGTTTTGAGTGCATAATGAACATCCTCTAATTCGACTTGTCACGTGGGTTTAACGCTTCCAGTGCTAAATTATGAAAAAGGAAGTTTTAAAAAATTTAGACCTTTACCTGTGAATCTACTTAATTACTTTCTCTTAGATGCAACGTTGCCAGATTGTACGATATTGGATCTCCGCTGCCAAAATGGGGGAAAGAAACCAATTAACACGCAGGACTACCCCATTCTCCATTATAGCATGTTTGAAGCCGTCATTATGGCCTTAATTTCTCATAACTTCTCTTTAACTATATCATTTTTCTGGAATAATTTTACATGTGATTTATGATTACGAAATCAGGATGAACAAGAAAATTATGTTAATTACTTTAAAAGAATAAATAAATAAAAGAAAAAATAATATTAATAAAAAAAAGTAAATTAAACAAAATGAAAAAATAAATAAATAAAATAAATTTAGAATTAAATTTATTTATCGTTCAAATCAAGTTATTATTGCGAGCCCTATAATCTTTAATTAACCCTTCATAAAAGTCATTACAAAGTGTCGTCAATTTGTTGTAAGTTATACGATGACAAAAGTGATTCTTACTGTAGTTACTAAGCACCAGCCTTCACCTGTATTTGTCTTTCTTCGCACGCATCTCTCTGGCACGCTTTCAAAGTGTGGTTTTTGAGAGAGAGAGACAAAAAAGAGGGGGGGGGGGGAGAAACACCAGATCTACTTGCAGCCGCCCTTGTCAGATGTCAATGTCTTTTCATCAGAGGAGATGCACAATGCATATGAGCACATGAATACGGCACAGGGCACACTCATGGCAGGGTGCAAGAGGAAGAGTGTCAAGATTTCTGGTCGCATCGTGCTGCGTCGCTTACGGTCCCTTGGGTCGGAAAGGTGCAAGGAAAGACCAGTGTGCAGCGAGAAGGTGCACCTTCGATGTGATCTACTTTCTTTTGTTTGTATTTGACAATGGATCCACGCAGATTGATTCAGAGTCTTGACTCTCGGCAGTCATTCATGAGAGTTCAGGATCAAAGTCACGACTGCCGAAAGAGTGGATCCGATTTTGTATAGGACTGGAAGCAGACCGATGCTCATTGATACACATGTACATTTACCGTGTAGTCCTTGTTTACGAGGAAGTTGCGCCGTAGGCTAATTTTTTGTATGCATAAAACACGATGAAACACAACGAAACTGGTTACTCTTGCGGTTAATCTTGATTACTCTTGATTACTCTTGGTTACTTTTGGTTACTTTTGGTTACTCTTGGTTGAGTGCATATAGGCTTAGCCAGAATATTGTCTTACTCCCTCTTAGCCCATTTAAACGCATTTGTTAAAAAAGGATGGATAAAATTAAATGCGAACGCACAGCCGTTCAGCGCCAGCACCACCTTGCATGAAATACGAGTCGCATTTACAAATGAAGCGCCTTCAGATTAACAGTGTATGCAATTCCACAACATGGAAGCAGGAAGAGTTGCACGAACAAACAAGGATCTTTTAAGTAGATTCCATGAATCTACTTATTGCGGAGGGTGCGATGTTGGATTTTTCGGGAAATTTTATCAAATGAGCACGTTTCATGGTCCCCTGAGTGAGAAAATACCACTCGTTGAAAATTGTATATATATATATATATATATATATATATATATATATATATATATATATATATATATATATATATATATATATATATATATATATATATATTTATATGTATGTTTCAGCCAGTTTTACCGTTTTTATGTACCACGATCCTGTTCGTAATTTTTGGTTTTTGTTCTTGAAATTTTTCTCAACTATTTGTTGGGTTGATTTCTTGGATGAGTTCGAAGATGGTGTAAATCCGATTGTTAGTTTTCGCGCTATGGGCCGTGTTTGAGTCGTAAAATGTGTTTTTGAGGTTTGTTTTTAGGAGTGTTTGTATTGAGCGTTTTTTTTGGGAAAATTTATGTTGGCCGTTTTGTTACGCAACTTTTTTACTCGAGTCATTTTTTTGTGTTTTGCGTTGTAAGCGAGTTAAAGTGATGTGTTTTTCGGGTTTTTTGGCTGTGTTTTTATATGAAGAAATTGTTTTTTTGTTTCCAAAATTTTAGTATATATCGTGGAGGATGTTTTTAGTTCATATGCTCTTTGCCTTAAATTTTCCTTGTGTTTTACGTGTTTTACGAGCTGTTTAGTTTCTTATGGGATTTTACAAGTGAAAGACAAGGATGGTGTACTGGTATAAATGCTCTTTCTTTGTTTTACACGTACACTGTTGCTTAGGTACGTTATTTATTTATTTTCTTGTTTTATCAGCTGCTCTCATTCAGATTTATCCCTCATTACCGTTACAAAGATTACACATTTTTCAATCTTTGTACTATAATCTTTTTCTCATGGTCATTTTTATTTAAATGTGGAACAGCTGATAAAAAAAAAGAAAATTGAATAATTCAAAGAAAATCATAACATAACCTATTTATTGAAATTTGTGAAAAACTTATATAACCTAGCTTTTATTTCTCACTTGCATTGTAAAGATTACACATTTCTCTGTTGGTAATATAATCTTTTTCACAATTATATTTGGATTTTGAGCAGCTGATAAAATAAAAAAGAAAAATTCAGATAAAAATTCAACGAAAATTATAACCTATATTTAAATTTGTGAAAAAATGATTTAACTAAGCATGGAATCTACTTCGTCTTACCGGCCTGCCGGGAGGCATTTTTGCCTTCAGCTTGAGTTAAAGTTAAGCTTTGCACGTTCACTCTACATGAAAATTCTATTTTCCCCTGAAATAAATCTCATCATTTTGGTACACTGCTATACAGATTACAGATCGGAAATTTTTGCTCGCTCCTTATGTTTTCCAAAATATTGTAGCACCCTCAACGAAATTCCTTTTGAACTGTGCCTTTTATAATTATGGGGGTTTTTTTAGCGAAAAATTAAAGGAATGCGAGCCTGCGCTCTCTCTTTGTCCAAGCATATCTTTAAAAATAAATAAAACAATATCTTGAGCGTAGGTAAAGGCTCTTTAGAACTTTGCCTCCAAATTCTGAGATTATTGGTTGGTGAAAAATTAAAAGAACTTTGGCCTACGCACTGGAGAGCTAAGTCCATTTTTGAGGACATTTCTGAGCATAATAGATCTACGATCTGTGGACTAATGCACTGGACCCCAAGAGTTATCCATCTCTCGTTCTTGCCGCGTTAAAACAAGCCTTTTACAGACATTAAATCGTATCTGTTTAAAAAGCGATAAAAGAAATGGGGGTAACTTAAAGGGGGCAGGAAGTGATCTCCATAAACACTACCCCCATCTTTCAAGAGTTTTTTTCCCCTTTCGTCTTACGCTATTCCTTCGTTCGGTTGATGTTGATTAATTTTATCAGATATGACGATCACGAATTAAGCCTACTTAGTGTCTCGTGTAAAATAGAAAAATAGTTTCACTCCTGTATAGATCCACGGATAGATAGAGAGAACTGAAAGGTGAAAAGCAAATAAAAAACTAATCTAGTGTCAGAATCAGAGAGGATAATCTGAGGGCAGTGAAAGATTTATCGCTTAAACAGTTGTAGAATCGATGTAAATAGAAAGAATACATAATATTTGATGGTCCCTTCATGGGTGGTCACACAGTTTCCTATTTGTTGACGGCCATTTGGGTGTATAAAAAAGAGCGGTCTCTTTAAAATAAATACCCCCCGACCAAATCCCACAAATGACGGCGATATTTAGCAGAGAGAGAGAGAGGACTCAAAAGCAAAGGGCTTCAGGTGTTGCAGCATTTCATCTATAAAGGACAACACGGGAGAAAGAAAGAGGAAAGAAGAAGAAAAGGGAGAGAGAGAGAGAGAGAGAGAGAGAGAGAGAGAGAGAGAGGAGAGAGAAAGGTGCCTCAAGTCGTTAAGGGCGTCTTAAAACATTTATCAAAGCCGTTGTCAGGATTCAAAACACGACACCGCCTACTATATACCTATACCCTCCACCTTCCGACTTTATAATATGAGGTAGGCCCAACAAAGTCAAAACATTTAGCCGTACAAGGTGACAAGCCGACCGCAAGGAGGCGCATCAACCCATCAAGGGATAAGGTATATCCTTACCGCAGCGGAGCCTTGAGCCTCCGAAGGATCAACAATCGACAAACAATCACTGATCCTGATCCAATTCACTTTTCTTATCTTCCTTTTTTTATTCTCTCTCTCTTTCTCAGCGTCTCTCCTCGCACAAGTCCTCTGTTCTCTTCTCTACACATTGCTCCCGAACCTACCTCAAACCTTCTCATCCTGATGATCTTTGATTCAGGTGGGTGCATTCTGTTCTTAGGGTGTCGCTCTTTATCTCTGTTGGTGTTTTTTATTGGATCAGCTGGGATTGCATCGCACCCACCAGTCACCACTCATCACAGGCATAGACTGATACAGGGATTTGTCTGTCTCTTTCTCCTCCCATTTGAATACGTGCATTAGAAAAGAACAGAGATAGGCGCTGAAGTCACGTGATGATCCCCTCTGCTATCCTTTCCTAACACACACGTCTAAACGGCTGCAGAGAGAGAAAAACAAATTCCTGTATCCACCTATATGATCACAGGAAGTGCAACAGCACATAATTGGATCAGTCTTCTTCGCGAAATATATTATTATCAGACCTGTTTGACTTCGCGTCATCCGGTGTAGGTAATGTTCCTCAGGTGATTTCATTGGAGATATTATGAATTTACAATACAGATGCAAGAATGCGTTTTTTTGTGGGGAGGATACCGATGAAGCGGGGTGTGTGGTGGCAATGGCAGATCGTGCAGTTTGGCAACCGTGCTTTTTGCTATTAAAACTAATGCACAAGCATCGGTTCTTAGGGGGCTCATTTCATATGAAATATATTTGTTTACATTATTTGTGTTTACTAATGGCGAATGACATAACCTCTTCAATGTAGATCGCATACAATCGGGACAAGCCATGACCATAGAGGGGTTTTCATATGGGACGTAATTTTGAAGACACTACGGAAGTAGCCCATATGAAAATCTCTTATGTACATTTTTACCCGGGCTTGGTTTGTTTGCCTCTAACTTTTTAACCTCATAAGTTTATAACCAACAAAATTTGTAATAAATCTGTTGAAAATTTGTTTGAGACTAATCAAATGCAATTAATTGTTTTAGAGTGGCTATCTCGACACAGAAATCAATATAAATGTTTCTTTTCGAAGAATTCACCACGATGAAGAAACAAGCAAACTTTTCTCATCTGGCAGTAGTTGTATTAGAATCCTGTGTCCAGATATAGTCAATTTAAAACACTAGCACCTTCGTTTCAAACTAGTTTTAAATGAACAAATTACAATTTTTAAGTCAAGGTCAAAATTGAGGAAGCAAACAAACCGTCCATTCTGCCACACTTTGGGGTTGGACTTGGAACATGGCGTAAGACACCCCCCCTGCCCCCTCCCCCCCAAATACAGTTATAGCTCGTTTATAAGACTTGGGTAGCGTTCTAGAATTTATTCCTTCATTGTCTCGATGCAGAAAAGATTAAGAAGAACAGCACTTTTCAATAAACATAGGTATACTACATCACAGGATAAAGTAATCTTTTTTGCTCGGATGCAGTAAATGGTTGAATTCTAGAACGCTACCTTGATGATGATGGTGACACTCCCATCAAAAACTAAACACCGAACCACCCCCTCCCCCATTCGGATGTTTGAAGCCAACGAGATTAATTACTTTCAAGCTTACCGCTTTTGTATAATCAAAATTCGCGTATCTAATGATGCTCCTTCGACTATTCGACTGGCTTAAATGCAAACAGCTTCTTGTTTCATGCGCATGACGAAGTCAGTTTTTGACTTTTTTTATCAGTCGATACGCTCGCAATATTTCTAGTCTCTGTCTCAGAGGGGGTTTTGAGATCCTTCTGTAAGATATAAATGGAATAATAACCCTTCTGATCCAGGTTATTCATTCACTGGGCACGTACCAGACTTGATATCACTCTCTATCATTGCTCAAGCCCTTGCTTTATAAAAGCTTCTTTTGTCCAATGATGTCACTGGAACATTTTAAATACATATAAATAATGTCCTTTTAGCTTGTGGAGAGAGATTTTTGTTGTTGTTTGCATTTTCTTAAGTATACAAGAAAACCATTAATCCATTTTAATCCATCGAAATCAAACCTTTTTTTTTTCGCACTAATGACATGGATGGAAATGATAAAAGCAGTTATGAGGCAAGGTTGAATAGAATGATCGTAGGTTATGGTTTTGTCAACTTTTTTCAGGCTGCAGTAATAGTTTGCAACTTTAAGATGATAGCTTCTATGACAAGAAATCAGGGCTGCCGTTTTGCGTATAATCAATGATACTTTTCAATTCATCGATGATTCCACCGGTCGAGAAAAGATTACACAGTTCAGTTCAGTACATGACTGTAATACACTAAAATACTCGCATCTATAACCTTTTCTCAACCGGAGGAGTCATCGATGACTTTAAAAAACTTGCGGATATTTTAATTAATCAACGGAGTCTCCACCGATAGATTACAGATCAGAGTATTCTCGTGCATTACAGTCATGCACTGAACTGAACCGTGTAATCTTTTCTCAACCGGTGGAACCATCGGTGAATAGAAAAATAGCATTGATTATACGCAAAACGGCAGCCCTGCAAGAAATAGCTTTTAGTTTAACCAGTGGTTTTAATGCGTTCATTGCCGTAGCCAGGTGTTAGGTGATCGAGTATGTTACACGTTTATCAGAGTTGGGCAAAGGGTATAGCACTTGGGATTCGTAAATTTTTTAAATCGTTTTTCAACGGTGATCAGAGTGGATTTTTAACGAATCAAAGGATCATGCCTTTATCATAAAATCTGAGGGACGGGGGTCAAATTTTTTCTCCTTTTTTCTCTCCTCCACTCAGAATTGTCTGTACCTTCACTTCACTTTCCTCCATCTTTTCATCCCTTCATTCCATATCATCATCGTCATCATTATTGTCATCATCATTTTTATCTCTCGTTCGTTTTTTTTTTTTAGGAACATAAAACTAAAGAAAATTCTATTATACCCATAAATATTTACAAAAAAATCATACTGTAATTATTTTATGCTATTTATCATAAGAAAAAAACAATTATTATACTCATGTTGTATAGTCGTGTTAATAAAACTTGTTAAAAAAAAAAAAAAAAAAAAAAAAAACAAGGATCATGCCTGTTTCGTTATTTTAGACATGGGATCATCCCTGATTCGTAAAAAAATTCGTAAAAAAAAAATCAGCTTTGGCTATCGTTGAAATGCAATTAAAAAAATTCACGAACCCCGAGCACTGGTACTCGTGGTATACTCGAGCGCTACCCCGTTCGGCCATTTCTGGTGACCGGTTTCATCTTTCGAGTAAGCATTCCGACGGAAACCTTTCAATCTCTACGATGTGCGCATGATAGCTCTCATCGATGAATTTCCGCAGACATGGAAGGGTTATACTATCAGAATAACAACTCGAACGATAAACCTCCCTTAAGAATAAAACGCACTCGATATAGCGACTAGATACGATCCTTCATAAACGGCCCGCCGTACCCTGACTCTTGAGTCCTGAGTGCCATTGAAAACAATGATCCAGTTCCTATAGACTACAGCCTCCTGCGGTTACGCAAAAGCATTGGTTCCTCGCTTCGAGCACAAGGAAAGCGCGATGGAGGAGGTTGAAAAGTGGCAAGTGCGCGCAATAGCAGAAAAGGTAAGAAAGGGGGAGGGGAGGCTGATGGCTGTCCGGAGGTGGAGAGAGTGGGGGATGGGGGGAGGGGGGTAGGGGCGGTGAAATGTCAGAGTGCGGGCAGAATGCGGGGAATGGATCAATCAGTGTAATAAATTCAACAAGAGTCATGTCCGAGGCTGAAGCCCCGGCTAATGTATAGGTTAGAGCTGGCTCACGAGCTCATGCCAAAGCCCCAATCGAGAGCCCAAGCTGAGGCAGGCCAAAGCAGAAAGCTTCAAGAGAGAACCAAAGCCTCGAGAGAGCAGCTCTAGCCACCTCAAACAGAGGATCATTTCAGCGGAAAAGAAGACGGGAGAGGGAGAGAGAGAGAGAGAGAGAGAGAGAGAGAGAGAGAGAGAGAGAGAGAGAGAGAGAGAGAGAGAGAGGAGAGAGAGAGAGAGAGAGAGAGAGAGAGAAGAGTGACGTGGCGTGGGGGAGGAGGTGCGGGTATATAATTTCTTATTTTATATGCGGCATGAGCTTTGGCTTTGGCTGATTCTGGCTCTCCCCGCAACCGCGAGTTAGAGGATGTCGGTGTATGTATACGTTACAATAAATGTATGTGTGTATTCTGTTGGTTCCGTTGAGTATGTGTGAGTGAGGTACATACACAGACATGCACAGCGGAGATTACGATACGGTAAACAAACTAATAACAGAATCGGATGATCAGCTGGACGCGGCGGACCACACACGTTGACTGTGTTGCCACATCTATGTAGGTAAGTACTTACTCTGCTGCCCTGCGCGCAGTTCTGTCGAAGTCGCGTCGTCGCATTGCGTTCGGGCGCATGCGCAGACTGAAAATTTAATGGCTCCTCTACATGCGCACTGCGGACGCTTCCTGTTGGATAGTCTTTATAATTTCGGAGTCTTTAGCTCCACCCCTCCTGCCACCAGTCAGATTAAGAGATAGAAACGAACATGTTCTTTTTTTTCCTTTTTCTCTTTAGAGTTTGGTGGTTCTAAGCCGAGGAACATCAGCAAAGGTGCCGATAGAAAAATGTCAAAAGAATGGAAAAACCTCAGCACCAAAATCCAATGGTGACTCTCGATGGTTATGATCTTCGCATGTTTTCAGCTCGTTTTTTACAAAATTGGCGGTTAAATCGATATTTTCTCAATTTCAGGGAGGGAAAAATGTCTCCTCTAGCAACCCTCTGCTGGGCTCTGGTTGCAGCTTTCTCTAAGTTTACAATGTATCTTTTTTCTCAGCTTCTCAGAAAGTTGCGATTGGATGGGACTTCTCCATATTGTGACCTGATTAACTGACCGCCTTCTTGGAACTTTTTTAAACAGATTTATTGAGCTTGTAAGTCAATTTTGGAACTTTTTGGTGCTCTCAACGTTAAGTATATTTCAATGATTTTACACATGAACAGACCCCTCTAGTAGAGCTGTAGCAAAAGTTTGCAACAAACCCATTATCGTTCGATTTATTGCTTCTTTTTGACTACATATAATGAATAATATTGAAAAGTTGGATCGCCTCAAAGAAATTCTCTCAAGAAAGATTTGCTCGGAAAATCACCAGACCAGACTCAGTATTAACGGCAGAGCTGCAGTCGAGAGGATGTCGCAGAATAATTCATCAAATTGATCTGCAATGCACCTGTTAGCGGAAATTTACCGTTAATCGGGTCCAACCCGATGAGTTTTTGAACAAATCTTCTTTGAGAGCTAGTACTTCTTAGAAGTGACGTTCTAACTTTTCATAATTATTCAAAACATAGAAAATAATAATCACAGAAATAATCACTCTGCCGAATACTATGTATCAAATCGAAATGGCTGAGCTTCTGGATCAAATTAAGTAACTCGAGGATCATACTCTCCATATTGGTCCGAACGGAAAATCCCACTTCAAAGAAAAAAACCACATTTTGATTGTTACAGTATTTATTTACCACAAGTATAGGTATCCTGAAACCTTTGATAAGGATGCCGTCGTATTGGAATGATGCAGATTTTGATTCCATCGTGCCATCATACGCATTGAATTTCAATAATTCAAAAGTGTCTATTTTTCATTTACACTCACACTTCTTCACTTGTATAATTGTATATTGGAGTCAATGGGGCAGTTGTAAGGGTCTATAATTTTATGTTTTTTATAAAGAAAATGATATAGTACTTGATGCCTTTGGTTTTTTCCGAAGTGTCCCAGTTTTGGAGATACACACGTGTAAAATCGCAAAAAACCGTGTGCGTAGTGACTTCACTACGTGCGGGATTCCCACTTAAAACAATGTATTTTGGGTCAAACCTCAACTCCGGAACAATGGGGCGTAATTAGAAGCCAAAGGCATCTTTGTTCATACGAACCTTTAATTATGAGTAAATTCCGTCCAAAATATTCTTATATTCTGCTAACTTTTTTTTATTTTTATTTAAAGAACAGAGCAAGCGGCGCCCAATATATTTCAAAACCACGGGCCTTGAGCCTCAAACCAAGGAGTAAAATCCGTGCTAACCCGAGGGCAAATCAAGTCCAACAATTATTTATTGCGAGCAGCCTTATCGTTCCAAGTGATAATAATTGTAACCTTTGGAGGGCGGACAGGAGAGTTATTGTTCCTCTCATCAAAATAATCTGAGCTTCTTATCATAGAGCTGATTCATTGTAAAAAATAAATTGAAACAAAAAAAACGTTGCATTTTAAGATCGCAAAAAGTGGCAACCGCGAACTTCAGATGAAAACTCCTGCGTGCTCCACGTTGTCAGCCCGAGGGAGGCGGTGGCTCTTCCCTCTTCCTTCCTTTCGTTCCTTCTCTTCCTTCCCATCGCTTCCTTTCCCCGTACCTTTTTCCTCTCCCTCTCCTTTTTCCCCCTCTTTCATAATAATATTCGAGCACACGATTATCCTCGCATTTGCGGAGAAAGGAGCTTACAAAAAAAAAAAAAAAAAAAGCATTGGCCAAGGCTATGTCAAGGATCTCTCTCCATCTTCCCTTTCTCTCCCTCTCTCTCTTCCAACTCTTTCTCCCAGAGCCCAGGATGATGAAGTTGGTATACAAACGGAGGAGAAGAACAGCAAAAATAAAATCAGAGAATTTACGACCTCAAAGCCCAACATTAACGCGCAACTGGCGCAACTCCCCCCCCCCTTCCCCTCTTTCCATAGTCTCAACACCTTGCCCTATCTTATCCAGTTTTCTTTCTTAGCCCCCTGATCATTTATTTATCTATGTATTTCACCTCCACTCCCTTGTCCACCCCTCCCCTCTCCCATTATCCTTCGTTGCACTTGCGCCACTCACGCTGTGCGCTCATGTATTTGTTCATTTTTAATATTTTTCCTTTTATTTATGGACCGTCTTGTCAGTCTATCCGTCCATCCATCTAGGTATCCATCTACGTATGTGAGTGTGTTTGTGTGTGCGTGTGTGTGTGTGTATAGACAACGCTTGAAGAGTCCTAATGAACTGACATCCAAATTAAGCGAGCTCGGGTGAATTGTATTCTCTGAAATTGAAGCCAGTGGCGCATTTAAGAAACTCTCGACTCGTGCATGGCTGTCTATCTTCGACCATACGAATGAATGTGTTTGAAAGGATATGAAGAAGAGGTTATCACGTGACTTAAGTCTCTACATCTATCTCCTTCTAACAACATTTATTTTTTATTTAAGAGAGAGAGAGAGAGAGAGAGAGAGAGAGAGAGAGAGAGAGAGAGAGAGAGAGAGAGAGAGAGAGAGAGAGAGAGAGAGAGAGAGAGAGAGAGAGAGAGAGAGAGAGAGAGAGAGAGAGAGAGAGAGAGAGAGAGAGAGAGAGAGAGAGAGAGAGAGAGAGAGAGAGAGAGAGAGAGAGAGAGAGAGAGAGAGAGAAGGATAAGTTTTGCGATGCGCCACACTGCAGGAAAAGCAATTTCTAAATTCTAATACGAGTATAATATGACCGGAAGCACAGCGATGTGTCAACTTAGGGATTTTTATAGGCACTTTAACAGGAAATGTTGGGGTTGCTAGCAAAATTTAGTCATAGTGTATCAGAGTTTCTTCTATGTCTTCAAAAACCGTATATAGTATGCATAAATACCAGAGTTCTGGTTACAGAAGCAGAAATTTCCTCGGTTGATATATCGTTGTACTTCTGCAGGTAATCTTTTTTTCAGTGCAACAATTGAAGAACGCAGCCTCTGGATGGAATGTGCATAGAGCACCCTCTGAGAAAGAAGTTATCCTTGATTTAGCCAGAGTTCATATAAATAGTTTCCGAAAAGTAAGTCTGGCATTTCTGACGAGAACTCTGATATTTTCAATCGACAGCGAATAATCCTCTCCATTTAAATCTACGGAATACAATCTAATTTCAGGGGATTCATTGTATCCTTAAAAAATCGATAGTTTTTCGTTGGTTTAAATGGAAAGAAATGGTTGCTAAATTGCACGACTTCTTCACTTTTGACATGCCCCTAACTCCGAAGAATGTGGTTGAATGGAGCTTTTTCAAACTTTTGCTGCAGGTGATTGAAGAGTCGATTCTTTCATAAAAATCAGTAAAAATGACAAGTACACTAAAATTACACAAAATTCACTCACATAATTGGGTTTTATGGTAGGTAAAGCTACGTAGTTATCATGGTTCTAATTTGGCACATATTATCTCAGTATTTCTGTAGAGATAGTGACAAATTAGACACGAACTTCATATATCTGCGTAGCTCTACCATTCCGATCTTGCCGTTATATCTGTTTTCTGAGTATGTTACCGAATTGTAGACTTTTTATACTGTGCGCGATTTTCGTGATTTTCGTGATTTTCGCTGGTTTGTACATCAGCGGACTGATTGTTTACTTTTACGCTGAACCGATAGATAGATAGTTAAGGCTGTCTATGAGTGACTCTATTGGTCTAGAAATGTAAGCTTTGACTGTTGCTATGGTAACCATTGTTAAATTGTTCGTTTTTAACAGCAACCCATGAGTGTAGCCTTTAGATACAACTATAGCTAACAGGAAACTTGACTATGGTTACCATATAGCAACGGCATAGTCTCGCAATGCTTGACACAGCTGCCGTTTTTTGAGTATACAATTAAAGACATTTTCACCGATGATTCCACCGGCTGAGAGAGATTACACAGTTCAGCTCGGTGTATGACTGTAATGCACAGAAATACTCTGATCTGTAATCTTTTTCTCAACCAGTGGAGTCATCGATGACTTTAAAAAAAATGTGCAGGTACCTTAATCATTGAACGGCGGTTATATCGATTGAGAAAAGAGTACAGATCAGAATATTTTTGTGAGTTAAATACTGAAGTGAACAGCGTATAATCTTTTCTCAACCGGTGTAATCAACGGTGAAATGAAAAATGTCATTAATTATACGCAGAACAGCAGCTCTGATGCTTGACCAACAGCGTCAGTCATAGACAGTATTAACTATCAAATAAACTTAAAAGTAAACATTCAGCCAGCTGATTTAGCTATTCATTTGCTTACAGCAAAAGTTTTCAAGATCCCCATTGCGTCAGTGCAGCTGTCGTGAGTCGGACGACGGACGTGCTTCACCTCAAAAGCGCATAGCTCGCTCCCTCTCTCCGCTATAGTAATTACTTGTCTCTATTTCCCATGAGTCCATTGGACTAAAGCGCTCGTGTCTCGACTCTCAAGCTCAGTTCTTTCGCCCGGAGGAGGTGGTGACTCAAGAACTCACTCACTCATTCACCCTCAAGAACTCACTCACTCACTCACTCACTCACTCACTCACTCACTCATATATATCTACTAATTAATTTTCGAGTTTCCGAGGCCTCAAAAACAAAACTTAACTTTTAAGATTTCATTTTTTACTTACCTATTCCTCATCTCTTTTCAAATTACATAATTATACGACGAATGATCTGTGGGTTCACTAACCCCCGTCGAGTTACGGTCGTGGAACCGGTTCCATCATGGTTTTTTGGTAATTATCCTCCAACAGCTGCCAAAGGCGGAGCCAAAGAAAATTAGAGAGGTATTAATTTAGATAAAGGTAATGCTCGATGAAATTACCCGAGAAGGACCATGACTTTTTTTTTATTTTTTAGAGGAGCGAGCAAGTCTCTGAGTTGTTTATCATCTTTGGTAACACACTCTGTATAAAGTTATTTTTTTCGTCCTGTAATGAGGAGCAGTGGCGTAGCGTCCAATTTGGCAACGTTGCAGTTCGTCCACTTGAACCCATGAAAAAGATTGAACTAGTGGGTGTTCAGTGAACACCTTATCATTCGACCTTTTATAAAGGTTTAAGTGGACACAGCATAACGTTGCCAAATTGCGAGTTATACGCCACTGATGTGGAGAAAAAATCAGAGTTGTCGTTTTGCGGTCCTTTAGAGGAATTTTTGTAATCCACCGATGATTCCATCGCTGTTGTACGAAAATGTTACACTGTGGTAGAGGTAGTGGTCGCTTCAGAAGAGTTTGCCATTTACTGCTTTTTCCACACACATGCATAGAGAGACGTATCTTCGTCTTCTGCTCAAGTTGTCTGGACCAAAAACTGCGCGAAACAGGAACATTCGATGTTTCTACTGGTTGCGTTGTGAGGCAACTTGCGCAGAGGACGGAAATACACCTCTTTACGCATATGTACAAAGAATTGTGAACAGCAAACTCTTGTGAAATGACCTCTACAGCAGCATAACTGTAACGTAAGATAATACTCAGATCTGTAATATTTTTTTTTCAAGAGATAGAATCATCGGCGAATATCAAAATTATACTAATTCAAAATGTTAAAGTCTGCGGTGTTCAAATCGCTATGCACTAATTATTTATCAACTTTGCAGAGAAATTTTAATCACAGAAAACACTTTTAACGAGTAATTTAAACGTAGAAATATAACTAGAAAGTTTTGAAGCACCTATTCTTAAAAAGACGAAAACGATGGTTTTTGTTGAATT